>OZ012739.1:661379050-661906550 GCA_963859935.3 Lathyrus sativus
CCTTATTTCACCCGAACCTCTATCTCCCTCATTCTACCATTTTTCTAAAAACCTCACAAAAACCTCCTTCCCTCACTCTTCACTCTTGCATGCTATGGATTCCATCACTTTTAGAGAAGGTGAAGCTGGAGTAACCCAGAGAGACCGTTTCATCCGCTTCCAAAACCGCGGTGTGCAACCTACCCGCTACATTGCCACTGACTGTCTGCGAGAACTCGGAATGCTCGCCAGCATTCAAAGCCTACTGCAAAGGGTCGGTCTGTGGGATCTCTGTCATCAACCTCAGCCCACTTTCGAACTTCTGACGCTGGAGTTCCTAAGCTCTTACAGTTACATTACCCCTCCCGGTTCCCAGAGTCAGCTTACCGGCATCGTAACATTCAGATTGCACGGCCAAGAGTTCAATCTCCCGCAAACCAGGATAGCCGAGTTGTTAGGCTTCGATCACGGCACTGAAGCCCACCGTCGCGTGCCCGATAATTTTAGTGAACAAGCATTCACTCTATGGCACGACCTAACCAACACCCGTGCATCCACCTTCCAGAGCCTCAACGCCACACACATCCACAACCCGGCGATCCGCTATTTTCACCGGGTCATCTGCAACACAATCTTCGCTAGAGAAAGCAACCACAAGCTCAACTCCAAGGAGCTTCTGTTCTTATACTGCGCTCTTCATGACGAGCCGATCAACGCTGCTCCTTTCATGCTTCATCACATCCAGGCCATTGCACAGCGAGGCTCCTCCCCGTTCTTCATAGGCGGCATTGTCACCGCCCTCGCCATTCAGTTGGGGCTTGGTGACGCGCTCGTTAATCAGCCTCACCTAGCCGTAGAATTCCTGACCAAGAGCTACTGCAGGTCAGCCCACCTGATCGCGCAGCGAGAGGATGGCAGGTATAGCCCTGTTGTCAATGGCACCATTTTCCACCACATCACTCTGCCGCCCCGCACCCGCATCGACCCATCCAACCGAGCCAACTGGCTCTTTGTTTTACCTGCTGCTGCCGATCACGTCCCGGTTCATGATGATCAGGCAGACGCTCCAGTGGACGAGATGCAGGACGCTATGGACGCAGCTGAGCCTGTCCAGTATATCCCAGAGACATCTACCCGACAGCCCCCTGCTCCCGCAGTTACACTTGAGGAAGTCCTCCTTGCGATTCATCAGCAGAACCAGATGAACGCCGCACTGGAGCGACGGCAGAAGGCGCAGTATGATGCTTTACTCGGCACTATTGCTGCAAACCAGGAGGCCACTAATGAGCGGTTTGGAGAACTTTTCGGCGAGCTAGAAGCGCTCCGCATTAGCATTACTGCTACCTCCGGCACCGGTTCTGATCCCGACGCGACTCCCTCCAGACGCCGCTCTCGCACCAGAGGCCGAGCCCGTGGTCCTCAACAGCCGTAGTTTACTTTTCTGCTTGTTTTTCGTTTTAAGTCTTGTACTGTATTTGTACCGCATTTATATCACAACATTGAGGACACTGTCTGATATAGTGTGGGAGAGGTACCTTTCATTTCAGCACTTTTTCATTTCGTTGTACTTTCAATTCCGTTGTATTTCTTTTAGCAAATTAATGAAATGAGCAAACCTGTGCGCTATTTTCTTTGATTTCGAGCTTTCCCCGATTATTAAGCTATACCAGAAAAATCTTTAATTATTCGCATTACCCGACTTACCTACGGAATCGTAACTAGGAAGCCGAGAACGATTAAACAAGACCAATACAATCTTGACATCTTTGGCTCTCTACTTAAGCAATTCCATCCCGATCACCATTGCGAGTACACCCTTAGTTTCAGTTCAAAAGTAACCCCCAGTAGTTTATACTAGCAGTCAGCACCGTCTGAACACAAACCACGTGGGGAGCCGATGAATATAAGCGTTTGATGCCTAATCAATAATGATTCTTCATATCTCGATGCAAAATGAAAAGAAATTGCACCAAAGTACACGGTCGCAGATAAGAAACGAGAAATATGAGAAGGAATCCGTTTCGAGTTGGTTCAGAGGTACTGGTTCTGAACTCGGTAAGGCGTGCTACGGCTCGATCCCCCACAACCTCCGAATGGGATAAAACATGAAGGGTTACCACACTCGTGTACCAGACCCCGTGCTCAAAAAGGATCAAAATCGCTAACCGGCTACTCCACTACGTGCGTGCTAAGGCAAAGGGCTTAATGTGACTGCGCTAGAACGAAACCGGGCGAAATAAGATCGAAAAACTCTAGGTGAAATCGTAATGTGATTGCCGATTGTTTCGTTTGACGGGGAGTCGACGATATAGCTTGTTGCTTATGTCATTGGTGTATCGGTAGTGTTCTATCAAAGTACCGGACTATCCGACAAAACGATCCACCGTACGGTTTGTTATGAGTATGCGTGAATAAAATCTTGTCCGCCGATTTTCAACCGACTATTTGCTTGAGGACAAGCAAAGGTTTAAGTTTGGGGAAGTTTGATAACGAGAAAACGCATCGATTATATCGCTAGATTTCATTGACGTTTTATCGCGCATTCACCGTTTTAACACTCGATTTCTCGAGTTTTTCTTACTATTTTGCAGGTACATCGTTATGTGAAGCCGAATCATGAATTAAGAGAAAAGGAACAAAAGAGACCACAAGGAGGTGAAGAAAGGCAGAAGCCTGCAAAAAGACTGCATAATTTGTTGCAGCCACGGTCGTTACAAGGGTGTCACGACCGTGACACCCCAATTTGGGCCATCACGACCGTAAGGGAGTGGTCACGACCGTGACACTTAAAATCCACAAATTACGAACGTGAAGACCTTGTCACGCCCGTGACAAGGATAAAACTTGGTTTTGACTCAGACTACGTCAAGGCACCACTGAAGACCACTTCTCCTCTTATTTCTCCTCAAGGCAGCACGTGAAGACGACTTCTCCCATTTTTGTTGCCACGTCCAGCATTTCCTCAACAACTTCAGCAAGGCCCATGCAATAAAGGACCAAGAATCCAGCCCATTAAAGACTCTATAAATAGTACAAGCTCTGTGAACTCAAGGACAAACTTCATTATCCAAAATTCCTGCGGAAGCTCTGCCGAACTACCTTACGAACCAGCATTTCCATTCCAGCATTATTTTATTTTCTGTCTCGTTTTATTTGTATCCAAACCAACCGTATAACGATTTCCAACATTAGGGAATTGTTATACATTTATTTGTTTCCAACCTTCAGCATTCGTTCATTTTTAATTTCCGCCTACTCCGAGCTTTCCGGTCTGTGGAAGAAGGAGTCTGCTCAAATATTTGTTAATCAGGTTTTTTAAATTTATTGCAATTTAATTTAATTATAATGTCTATTTATTTTTCTGCCATGAGTAAGTTATTATTTAATCCTCTGTCTGGTTCAACCTCGATGAGTAGCTAAACACCTTAGGGCGGTATGTAGTTATAACAAACTTAACCGGCAAAATATAACCATAGGCTTAAAATAATTAATCACTTAACATTCTGGCTGATACTTTTTAATTGAAATAGACCTTTTCGTTACGAGAGTAAGAAAAGGGTATTAGGTTGGGTCAAGACCACGAGAGTGTGAGATTTTAACCAGATAGCTAAAGTTAGGCATTTAAATTAAACACAGCGAGAGCGCTTTAAGATAAATTAGAATTATTTAGTTTCCAAAAATTACCTCTAAACACTTATGGGCTAGCGAGAGCAGGCATAGGGCTTTAGGGATAAGATCTGATATAAGACCACGAGAGTGTGAGTTGAGGGTATTTAAACTAGTAATCTCTACCGAAAAGATTAAGTGAACACCTTTATAAGCCTAGGTTAGATTGACCCACCTAAGTTAGTATAATTACATACCGACCGTCTTAGTATTACTTTATTAAAAACTTAAATTTAATTCCGCCTTTAATAGTCTTAAAAACCAACAACAATCGTGACAACCATTCGCCTTAGCTAAACTAGAAGTTCATCTAGCACTAAGTAACAATAGAATCCCAGTGGATCGATAATCTTAAATATTACTTCGATAGGCTGTGCACTTGCAGTAAGATACCGCTAGACGCATAAGTAGACACGTCTTTAGCCCATCACAAACCCAACAAGAAATCGAAGCACTTACTCAAAGATCAAGCTCCGAGTTTCTTTGATTTTGGCTTCCCCCCCTTAGGGTTTTGTTTCTCTCTCTAAAATTATGTTTGGAATGAAGAGAGATAAAGTTCTGATCCCAAAAAGTACAAGTTATGTCTAAAAAGTGAGAAAAGTACTTAAATAGTATTTACAAAATCTGTCATGTTCGCCTAGCGAACACCCTATTTGCCCAGCGAAGACCTCTTTTGGGCACTTCAAGTGCCTCAGGAACAGTTAAATCGCCCTTGGAGAATATCTGAGTTCGCTGTGCGAACACTTCTTTGCTTCAACTTCGCCCTGCGAACTTTGGGTTCTTTTCCTACTGCCTCTAATCTGAGATGGTTTGCTAGGGCTTCGCCTGGATTTTTCACAGTGAACATTCGCTTGCTGCTCGTTGGTGTTCACACTGCGAACATGTTGATTCTTCTTCATTTCTTAGGCTTCCTTGTCCAATCGGTTGTGTCTTAATCATTGATGTTTTATGCCTATATTATGCACAATAATACACACATCAAAGAATCCAAAGGTATTTGCAATATATTGAAGAATCACACAAGAATAAGAAATTATTAAGTATTAACAAGTGTGTGTAGTATGGATAATAGTCTCACATTGGATAGGAATGTGGTGACTTGAGCATTTATAAGTGAGAGAACCCATACACCTATCACCTTAAATTTTGGGTGAGTATGTGGTGTGTCTCTCACAAAGGTGTTGCTCTTAAAAAAAAGTCCCACAATGTTCAATGCTCCCTAGTGAAAATCTCCCCCCAACAATGGTATCATGAGCCTTTGGTTCGAGTAAAAGGACCGAATTACTTGTATCAAAAGTATCCCCATAGGCCGTGGGTTGAGTGTCTCGTTAAAGAGTGTCAACAGCGGTACAAGGGTGCATTTGCACAGTTGAAGCTTCCACTTAAGGGGGAGCATTGTAGAAGCATTGTGGGTAGACTCACACTTGAGGGGGAGTGTTAAGTATTAACAAGTGCGAGTAGTGTGGATAATAGTATCATATTGGATAGGAATGTGGTGACTTGAGTATTTATAAGTAAGAGAACTCATACACATATCACCTTAAGGTTTTGGGTGAGTATGTGGTGTGTCTCTCACAAAAGTGTTGCTCTAAAAGTAAGTTCCACAAAGTGAGAGAACCCATACACCCATTACCTTAAGGTTTTGGGTGAGTATGTGGTGTGCCTCTCACAAAAGTGTTGCTCTAAAAGTAAGTTCCACGATGTTCAATGCTCCCTTGTGAAAATCTCTCCCAACAAAAATAAATCTATTAAAACATGAGAAATGAGTTGAAAAATACAAAAAAAAAATGATTCAATTTAAGTCAAAATTTGCACTTAACACTAAAGCGATACTACAATCGTTTAACAGTTAAATTACATTTTAATAATATTTCGAAATTAGTTTGATTGTAACTGTTTGATAAAGTAAATAACTAAGAAATAGTAACTCGTAAAATGGATTTCTCGGATAATAAAACGTGATGGAATTGAACTTTCATCCGCCGAATAAATATGCATTCATTGATCACCTTTAAGTATAATCGTGTTGTTTATTCAAATCATCACATATCCTCACAACATGTTTTATTTCTAAATCTGTGTCGAGATTACTATCATATTAGTTTATCAGTGATTTCTCAATCTATCAAACAATATGATATTTCGATACTTCGTGTGAATGTTATACTCTAATCCTATATCTAGCGATTCGAGTTTAACATGATATTATCTTAGATCGAGTTTTGAACAGTATTTACCAATAGCAATTCAAATCTATAAGTTAATCGGAAAAATAAAGATAACATCTAATAAAAGAAACCAACAGATTATAATATATGATGATTAATGATTATACATACTATTCGTCAGATTACAATTCAATCCCAACACAAAAGAGAATTTAGCTAGCCATCATCATGGTAGTTTGATTGATCATGAAGGAATTGAGATGAATGAGCATTAGATGTGATTTCCCGACTATCTGATGCGTATCCAACTCGTATCCTCACTTGTTCCTTATCTCTCCTTTTTACTCTGCTATCTGATCTCTTCTCTGTTAAGTTCTTCCCTTGAAATGTGTTTTAGCACCTTTTTTATAATGTTTGAGTTGAAGTAACTTCGCTTAGCGAAGTGATCTTTCTTCACTCTGAAGGATTTTCAAACCACATTTTAAAACCGCCATATTTCGCTAAGCAAACTTGTTTCACTGTCACTCGATGTAAACTTGTTTCACTGTCACTCGATGTGTCTCGCTTCAAGCGATGTTTTGTGAATTTACTTAAAGTACTTTGTGTTTATTCGATGTTTTTTTTTATAATTGGAAGTTATGTGAGTTATAATGTTTATCTTTATTGTTTATTGATTCTTGATTTTGTTGATTTCATTTCACACTGGTATTAATCTAGATTTTAAAGTATTCATCTCTTTCATACATGTCAAGGTATGTATATGTTCTTAGCATAAAAAATGAAATTTAGTTGCAAATGTAATGGTGTATTTAACCAATATAATGTTTAATGGAGGTACTTTTATAAAAATTTTACAAGTACAATTTTGTTTAAAATGAAAAAGGTTTTTATTATTTTCTAATAATTTACTTAATTTGCAGGTTTTAGGCTCTCTGATTTTTGCATCAACAACCTGTTTGAGTTGATTTATTTTTACTAAAATCGTGAATTTTTGTACCAAAAATGTGTTTAAAATCGTTGGTTTTTGCAATGGTTCTCTATGAAACGGCGTCATGCTATTATGGTTATGACGGATAAGTTGCATTACTCGATATTTATTATCATATTTTTAGTAAGAATTCATTATCATATATTTGACATCGAATGAGAATTTGAGCAACCAAATCATCATTTTTACTACATATTATTATTTTTGTTACAAAATTTCTCATTAATTGTCTTTCTTATTAATTTCAGTAATTCTCAATTAATAATGATGCATAAAGACAACATAGTAAGTTTCAACTATAATTTTGCATCCGTAAAAAAAAAAAAAATATATTTTTCCAATATTTTGTTACAGTATTATAAAGAAAAAACTTTATATACCTAGATCATTATCTTCTTTTTAAATTAAGACATTTAAAAATTTTAATTTTTATTGTATTGTTTAGATCTAAAAATTATCATAATAACTAATCTTTTTTATTAATTATTTGGAGAGAGAAAACACATCTATATTGAAATAAGTTTTGATAAGATCTCAAAATTTGGATAAAAACATTTTTTTATAGTATTTCTAAATTATACTTTTGGTCCTTTATTTTGGTCAATTCACAAAATCAGTTTCCTTATTTATTTTTTAAACAGTTTTGGTATTTCATGTCTATTTTTTGTATTATTTTTTAAATATATAACTTATTTTTATTGATTTTGCATAAAAAAATTAATTATTCATTGCATTTTCAATGTTTTATTTCTTCAGTCGTCTTCTTCGTCTTTTTTCTCTCGACTTGTTCATTCGTTTTTTCCGTTCATCAAAAATATGTTTTCTATGTTCTCTCTCGTTCAGAAAATATGTTATGTATAAAAAAATTACACATCAATGTCTAAAATGGACATGTGACTAAAACGGTTTAAAAAATAAATAAGAAATTGATTTTGTGAATTGGCCAAAATAGGGAACCAAAACTATAATTTAATTTTTTTTTTACTCATTTTTAAAATAAAAAGGCATTTATATATAGAAGTGTGTAAATACAAAATTGTTGCTATCAATAAAATTAACTGCATGTTAATTGATATTTATTTGTATATAAGAAATGTATATTATTAATTGATATTTATTTGTATATAGAAAATGTATATTATTAATTGATATTTACCTGTATAGAAAAATATGTGTTACTTATAAATTGATTATAAATAACTTTATAAAATGTGATAATGATTTCTTTTGTAAGTATTAAAGAATAAAAGGAATGATTTACCTTAATTTGTCATAATAACATTTATTTGCTTTGAATTTTTATTATCAATATTTTTATATATTTTAATGACTTATGAGGATTTTAATTATTTAATATATAATTTTTATTTGTCAATTTAAAATTTATATTATTATTAATAATTTTGATGAGGTTGATAAATTATAGAAAATAACCTTTTGAACAAATCATAATTTATCACTTTTTTAAAACACCAAATTAAAACAATTAGAATGGACAAATAAAATTACTAATCAAAATATTGAATAATAATATAAACATGAAGTTATCGATCAAAATATTGAATAATAACATAAAGTTATAGATTAAAATAAAAAGTTTTACCTCATATCCCTATCATTATCCTTCTACCCCTACATTTTCTAAAATATTCTAATTCTACTCTTTTCACTTATCATATAATATTATTATTAAATATTTATTATTTTATATTGAATAATAAAAAAACATAAAATTATAGATTAAAATAGAAAATTTTACCTCATATCTCTATCATTATCCTTCTACCCGTACCTTTTTTAAAATATTCTAATTCTACTCTTTTCACTTATCATATAATATTATTATTTAATATTTATTATTTTTTTATATGTATTTTTTTCATCAAATAACTTGTAATTAAATTTTTTTAGTATATATATATTTTTTTATCAAATAACTTGCAATTAAGTTTTCCGATATATATTTTTTCTTCTCCATGCAATCAAGTTTTCCAATATGCATTTTAACTGGTAAAGAAAAATTACATACCGAAAACTTGATTGCAAGTTATTTGATGAAGAAAAAATACATGCCAAAAAACTTGATTGCAATTTATTTCGTTAAAAAAAATATACCAGAAAACTTGATTACGAGTTATTTGATAAAGAAAAAATTCATACCAAAAAATAATAAATTTATTTAATAAGTAAAAATAACATAACTAAAATATTTTCAAAAATATAAAATAGAGGAATAATGATAGGAGTATAAGGTAAAATAATAACGAGAACATAAAATTACTGATTGAAATATTAAATAATAATGAGAATAAATTTACTATAAATCTTAATATTTTTGTAAATAATGCTAAAAGTAACAATAATAATATTTATGTCCAAAAAAATATATTATTATTTCAAATATTTTTATATAAAAAAAATTATAATTACTAATTTATTATCTTTTTTAAAAAATAATAAATTTAGTTGTTTAAATAATTGTCTTTTTTTGTTTCATTTTTATTGCATTTAGAAAACAAACCATACCAGTACCAGTGCATAGATAGTTTAAAGATGTTATACAAAGGCAATCCATTTATGTTTTCATCTAAGAAAAACATTTTATTAATTTCCTTTAAATGAAAAACCATCCTTTCATGCAACTAACCATATTGTCACACAAATACTATGACTAAATGAACCCACAATAAACATACTTCATATAACAGAACTCAAATAGTTGATATATGCAAGATAGTAAATGAACACCAAAATTTACCGGTGTAGCGTGCAGCCTAAAAGAGAAATGAGCCAGTATATACAATCCTTTATGTAGGCCTAATTAATAACTGCAAATAAACTGCAATTCCTCATCATGGTAGAATTTAAGGTTGATGGTCCTATTTCGGCATAAACAAAAGATTTCATCTAACTACGTTTCAATATCTGTTACCTAGAGTTTAAAGTATCCACTACAATAAGATGAGTATATATAAATGCCATGACGAGACGAGGTGAACATTGGTGCATCTTTTAAATCTATGCCTGAAATTGTCAGCAGTTGCTTAATAAACCCCAAATCTTTCAGCATATAAGTACAGAAAATCACTACCGGCACGAATTGAATATTTGACCCCTCATTGCATCAATTGGCATATGTTCGTGTGTGTAACGCTCAGGACCAAAATAAACTCCCATTCTATCCAAAAGTGCAGTTGCTTCATCCCTACCATATCTTGAAGCATAAAGTCTCAGGTATTCGATATCCTAAATAAAGGCAAACGAGGAATCTAATATCAAAATATATCAAGGAAAAACTATAAAACTATGTACAACAACTTATACCAGCTCATGCCACGAAAATAGAGCTTCATAGTCCATAGGATAAAAATAGATGCAAATCATGTAAATTATAAATAAAGAGTACTGGCATGTACCAAAAGTATTTATATTGAAACAAATAATTCGTCAAGATACACAGTTCTTGAGAATAGTTTGCAATATTTTGACGGGATAAAAATAAATACTCTACCTGCAAGCCACTGAGTAGGCGCTCTAGTCTAAGAGAAGCCACTGGTTCATTAGTTGAGAATGCCTCACCGGGGTAGTACAGAACTCCATCCCCAGGAGGAAGGCCGTGCCTGAATTTTATCTGTCACAAAAATATATCAATGGTAGGAAAGTAACAGTACAGTATAGCAAGTTCTAACGGTTCCATTATTTTCCAACGTAACATAACACAAACGAGCTACACAATCACCTCTGCACTTGCTACAGTTGCTTTCTCATAGCAGTTTGCACCCCAATACAAAAATCCTGTGCCACCCTCTTTCCACACACGCCACATGACAGCCCGATGTTGAGTACCTCGCATTCCAAGGTGCCAATTTGGATGAGGATCTGCTGGTCCCATACAGACATATGTCCACCATTCCTGTGACAAAACCACCCGCCTCTACTGAGCAAATAAAACTAAGCACCAGCATAATAGTAATATACATTCTACTGTGCATCACTCTTTATTAGTCTGATCATGGAAATTTTGCATTTACTGAATAAATATTCAGTGCAGCAGACCAATTATTTTAGCATCAGTACACCCACTTTTCGATTCCAGCCTATTGCTGGAGAAATATCGCCATAATCATCCAAAAAAATGTCTGAGGAAATATGTTAGAATACATCAATGTAATAACGTTGGCGGATGAGACTTGAGAATCAAAGAAAATAGGAGTTCAAACTCTACCAAAAAAATTAAATCCTCCAAGGCTTTGTGAGGAACCTAACATGCTTCACAAATCGTTAATTTGTTCATTAACACAGGAACAAGAATTTCACATTGTGCGCTAGCATCTAGGAGCATATGAGAGGTACCCAGTCTTCAATAAACATAATGAATTCCATAAATAAGTTGGTTTGAATTGTTAATACAATATACTTTTGAAGGAAATAAATCTTGGAAGCAGGTCTAGCTCATATGTAAGAACTGTTGTCCTACTACATTGAGGCTAGTGATGTTTCTAAAATCCAGAGCATAGCACAACAGAGAAAAAGCAACCACAATCCGCTAAAAATAAAAAGCAACCAAGAAAGGAACATAGATTTAAGCCCATAGAGGAACCAAGAAAGGAACACAATTAAAAGTTGTATATTGGTAATTGCCAACTTACTATACTAAAAGCTGTATATAGTAATGTAACCACAATCCGCTATATTAAAAGTTGGCAATTACTATACTATGCTTCTAGTTTTATAATTAAAAAAATGAAGAGTGTGCAGATGCTAGTGTTTTTCTTCAATCCATCATTTATTGTTTTTTCTTTGTGGTTTGCAAACCAAATTACAGATGAGGAAAAGATGGTAAATTTATATAACATTACCTCACCGTTCTCTGGTTGTATTTCAGCAGTAATATCCTTGACCAGGTCCTCTCGATTCCCCAAGACCCATTCACTATAAACACAAAGTCAAGTTCTTAGAATGCTTAATGAAAAGAGAACTTTTGGTATTCTTCATTCCCACTTTTATTTTCACTATTGAAAAAAATTATTTATTCCAAAGGCACAATAAATAAGACTTAAGAAATAAGCCTGTCAATATATCCAAAATGACATTAGTTCAGCAACCTAACTGAACTTTAAGTTACACTTTCAAGTTTTTACTGAATTATATTTTTTGGGTATGCAAGTGTACCACAACAGGAAAGGTCTAAAAATATAGATATGAGCAACAGAATCCAAAAAGGGGCACTTTAGGACCTGTCTCCCCCAAACAAAACCAGTTTAAATGATTAATTTCTTCAACAAAAATGAGCAAGATACAGTATCTAACATTCTATTTCTAACTGCTTGTGGAAAATCAACAACAACCAAGCCTTATCCCACTAAATGGGGTCGGCTACATGGATCAACTTGCGCCATAATGTTCTATCTATGACCATGCTTCTATCCAAAGCTTTTGGAAAAAAGCGAAAGAAAAAAAAAATCAAGTACCACTGACTATAATAAACCAAGATCCTGAAAACTGCTTCACAACAAATCATATAAATAGATATTTTGGAAATTGATTCACCATAAACAGAGTCTCACTAAAGAAGTAGACTTCAGGAACATCCAAGTCAGAACTAGAAATTGCATCACCAGAATTTAGAAGGAGCGAATAAGGAGAAAAAGAATAATTAATTGACATACTGATAATTATATTTGTCATTGACACCAAGTTTAAATCACAAATGTAATCAGTTTAAATTGCAAAAATATCTTAATATGCGAATCTAATATATCAAAAGTGTATTCAGTCTAATTAGAAAAAATATCTTAAGATGCAAATCCAAGAGTATTAAGAAAACCCAATAATAATAACCTAATAATCAATTCATGTCAAGAAATCCCAAAAAAATCTATAATGAAATACTTGCAGCAAGCAAACAAATAGGTGGAAGTTAGTTGATAAAAATAAAATATACTTTTACTCTTGATAGGGATATAGTCAATTATAAAGCAATACCTTGTACAATAAATTTGATTATGAGGTCGCAGAAAACATGGAACTTTTACAAAAGCCTCGAACGGAGTAGGTGCAAGAGGTGCATCATTTGGCCCTACATAAAATGTAAGCACAATAAGATACACTCAAAGAAAAGAAGAAACAGCTACAGAAACTAAAAATGAAAGTGCAGGCTGGAAAAAGCTATAAATTTTTTTGAAATGATAGAGTAATCTAAGAATATGTAAGTAAATTGAAGAAGCATGTCCTACATTCATCAGAAAAATAAAACAATCAATAATCAACAAAGCAAATTTGTGATTGGCTATCATACACTGCTGTCAAGTACAATCTGAAGCCAGACTTTGCCAACCAAGAAGATTTAGTGACAGGTAAGACAATAAATCCCAAGGATGTGCAGTAAATGTTTACCATTCTATATCTCATTATAAGGATCCATTTGTATACCTTTGAGGAAATATGGTTTTCCATTTAGTATTTTAAAAATCGAAGATAAAAAATTAGCAGAAAGAAACTGCAGTCATATCCTCCGCAAAACTATTATTCGTACAATAATATAAAAAAAAATCAAAGATGGAAAAAAATTAGCAGAGAGAAACTGCAGTCATTTGCCTGGCAAAACTATTCTTTGACCGTGCAACAGTAATTAAGAATGAAAGAAAACCTGGCTGATAGCTTTTTCAAAAATGGAAAAATTAGGAGAAATAAATTGCATTGTATCTCCGTCAAAATTATTCTTTGATCAAATAAAAGCAATTATTAATGGTCTGCAGAGTTTCATTTATCCAATCAACTACATAAGAATACAATTACAGCCAGCTGTTACGACATAACTATGAAATATTTCAATCATTCCAAAATGTGAATATGCCAAACAAAACAAAAGGCATTACCAATTCGAAGGAACAACTTAGATTCAAAATGAATAAAGTACCATGTATTTTACAAATAAGCCAGTAGAAATTAAACTAGAATAACTTCATATCGATAAACTTACCACAATAGTATGTAGTTAAAATACGAGCGTCTGGAGCATAAGCACGAATGTCACTTGCCATGTTGCGAAGAGAATCATATTGTTCCAAATTTAGTGGCTGGACAAAAAGGTAAGGAATTAGCTTATTAAGGCCATAGCTTCAGTAAATAAATAAATAATTAAAATAAAATAAAATAAAAAAATAGGATCATAGTGAACTGGACCAGATTCAAAGTTATGGTAACGAATCCCCTCTTCTGAAAAATTTGTGCTGAGCTGACCTATTTTTTATTATAAATGTTCATAAATATTGATAAGGGCCTACTTATTTAGTGTTTATGAAGTCAGAGATAGACACATTAATGGCATGATTTGTCGTGTGAAATTCTCAGGAGAGAAATAGTTATAACGTATACCACCTAGGGCAGTCAAAATTTAATGAAGCAACTCAACTTTTTAATGAGAACGGGAAAGAAAACAAAACAATTAACTAATGATTTAATGAAGCTACTCAACTTTTTACCGGAAACATGGAAGAAATAAAACAATTAATCAATGATTACTGCAAAAGTTACTTGGCTGTTTGTATTTTTTCAATAGCAGTGTTCAATCCAGACTTAGGATAGAAGTGGATAACCTAACTATGACATCATCCTAGGGTAGACTTACTAGTACTTTATAGCACGCATGTTTGTACCTCGTCCCACAAGTAAAGGTAAGCTTTTCTCCAGTGATCCTTGGTTCTCAATATCTCAACTTGTTTCTGCAAGAAATCCTTCCCCGCGTCGTTACTGTGGCACATCAACAGGTGGGTTGAATTTCATCAGTTCTCATTGCAAATATACCTGACAGAAGCGAACGGGGACAACTGACTGACTGTATACCCGGAGACTACTTGTTTATATGGCACGGCATATGCTGCCAACCGTGGGTCTGAAAAATATTCATCTGATTTTGGATGATCCGCTACAATGTCAAGAGGGAAATATTCAGCAATGATAATATTTCTTGAGGTTGCAACTCTATCAAATTTATTGCATCAGAAATATACCTGGCCAAGGACATGTGTATGTTAAAACGCGCATACCATCAGCCCATTTGCAAAAATAGGGGCTGATTCTATATTGAAGAAGCCACTTGAAATGTTTATCCAATGCCTCATACCACTCATCTGTCCCATGTTTGACGCCAAATCGATCCTCAATTACAGTATCAGATATCTAGTGCAGAGTAAAGGAAACACCGGAATGCACAAACAAATAAACTCTATTTCACAAAGATATAGACCAAAAGTGCACAGTGGATGAAAAATGCAAAATAAGCAGTGAGATTTAAACAAGTGCAGTCTCATTATTCCCAGAGTTTGTTCGTATTGTAAACTGCATTCAGGATGCACCAATTAAAAATGAGTGCATCACACACCATATGTTACAGTCATTAGATTGATATTCATTTTTCATCAAGATCAAAATCTTATACCAATCTAATGTTTGTATTTAAGAATAAATGCACATTAAATGCCACTTGTTTTAACTAGTAAGCAGATATATTTAGCACCTAATAACCCAAATTAGACAATTCAAATCAGCAACATTTTCTCCAAGAGTTATGAAAACTAAATTTTAAAAAAATGGCTTTGTTTGTCTGACATTTAATATGGGTCAAGGATACACCAAATACGGCAGGAAGGGAAGGAGTTTCTGGAAGTACAAATTCCCAGACAGTAAGATTTAACTTCAGCCGTAGAGAGAGACTTGAAATGGCATCCTCTTCCATTACATCTTCGGACTCATTTTCTGAAGAGAATTCAGAAAATGATGGGGACAGAAGAATCCTTTTCAATGATATAGTTGTAGAATTCAACCTTTCAACCTAAAAATGAGATGCTTGCATAAAAATCCATAAGGACGCCAAGATTAAATATAGTACCAGAATGACACAATGATTGAAAATAAAACCCACCACTTCATCTAATGGTGTTCCATCTATTGGATCAACAATGTCAAGGCACCCCTTAAGCTCCTTATACAATTGATGTTTCTCAACCTTGCTTAAACATTGAGCTGGAGGTCTGTACAATGGTTGAAGTTGAAAAAGAAAGGCTATTAACTAATATTTGTAAGACAATATCAGAAACTAAAAAATTGTTAAAAGAAAAAGGCTCGCCCTGCATCTGTTTTTATAGCAGTAATGAGAACCTCTCCTTCATATTGTCCTGGAGGTTGAGCACTTGGAACATCAACCGAAATCCAAAGAGCACTAGTCTCCCTGAGTAATACCAAACAACAGAGTGAAAAGTAATCAATCATCCAGCATATTGGGCAGACAGCACAAGAATGAATCAGACATGTACCCTGGAAATAGGTTTATCTGACCAACTGGAAGATTAAGGGGAACAAGAGCGTCAGGTACACCTAAAATAGGCACCACCCGCCGCAACAGTAGTGATTTTCCAACAATCAGTCTGCCAACGCTGATGTCAGCAAAACGGTATAAACCTAAGTAAATCATACATTTGTTCCATACAACAAAGAAAATGCCAACCTGTCTCCTGAAGGAGAGCATAGGTCACTGCACTGAACCTGCACAGTCCCAGCAACACCAGAACCACCCCATGAAACCTTTGGTCGAATAGCTAATTGTACACTCTCCCTCTCATTTCTAGCTGCAAGCAGGTTTATCTACATGATAAAGCAAAAACTCTAGTGTCAAACGAATAGAAAATGCTTTAGAATTTTACGATTTCCTCAGTCTAAAACATTTCTATAAATTAACTTCTTCATTCATAACTTCAACCTCAAATTTAGAGTAGAGAATTGTGAAGTTTCAAAAGGGAAGGTCATAAAAATTGTTACATCTGGAGAAATTCTAATTACTGCTATAAAACATATGCAATTGCAAAGTCAAAATCATGCATTGTGAGCCTTTTGGTCTTTGTGTGAACATAGTAAAACTGTAAAGAAATGGCAATTCAATTAACACCTATGCAGTTCCTACTCATAAACAACAAGCAATGCTAACGCCGTGCAGCCCTTGCTTACAGAAAACATGAAATTATATGTATATAGTGTGTGGTACAAATTTAAAATAATACGCCATAAGACCATCTTTAGATGAGTAAAAAATAGAAATAAAAGATAAAAATACTAACAGGCTCGAAATGTCTAGGTATTTCTTGAGATCCGACGTTCGCTGTGCTTGGCATGCACCATACATGCACTAAATCCCTAGTTGGAATTTCAGTAGGGTCAATTGGCCACTTGAGGTGATTCAAATCATGTGCGTCACCATCATTCCACCCGTAAGATGTACCCCCTCCAGCAACACCTTCAACCGGTGGCACAACCACATCTTGTGGATTTCCTGCTAAATGCGTCAACAAATGATGAAGCAATTCAATTGAAACACCTTAGTGCAGAATCATTTCAAGATCAATTTAATCTGCGACCTTTCCCCAAAAAAACAAGTCTCCAATAATTCAATAAATCAAGATTCCCCAAATATGTACACTTCCCTTTTATAATTAAGTTCAAGTTTTTTTCAGCACACAACAATTTCAAACATAAAGATACACTGAAATTCCAATCAAAAAGTTGATAATGTCTATTTTCATGCATAAACCCTTTATGTTTGATGTTTGGTTTAGCTTTTGGAAGAGGCAAAAGCTTTTCAAAAGCAATTCTAGAGATATAGAATTGATTTTGGAATGATTTTGAGGTGTTTGGTTCTTTTAAAGTATAATTGATTCTACTTGAAGTTAGAATTCGTAGCTTTCGAGTTTAAACGTGATTTTTACATTGGAATTTACTTTTCAACTCAATTTCGTATAGTTATCCAAACATAAATCACTTTACATTCAACTCACTTTTAAACCAAAATCAATTTATGGAATCAATTCACTCACAAAGCAATTTTTTTCACCGCATAACCAAACAGTTTGGTTTAGCTTTTGGAAGAGGCAAAAGTAATTCTAGAAGTGTAGAATTAATTCGGCAATGATTTTTAGATGTTAGGTTATTTAAAGTAAAATTGATTCTGTCTACAGAAATGGTTCTACTTAAAACTACAATTCCTGGCTTTTGAGTTTAAAAGTGATTTTTACACTGAAATTTGAAATTTGTTGTTCAACTCACATTTACATAAATGTATCTAAACATAAATCACTTGACTGCGACTAATATTTAACCAGAATCAGTTCTACAAAAATCACTTTACATGCTACTCACATTTAACCATAATCAATTCTACAAAATCAGTTCAGTCAGAATCAATTATCCTCACCGCACAACCAAATATACACTTACCGCATTAGATTCAGTAACCACCATAGATTGCTACGGCCTCTAATCACGCCATAACACAATATAAGATACGAAAGCAAAAAAAAAAAAAGAAAAAACAATCAACGCCAGCGGTAAAGAAAACGCCGAATCCGTACGATTACGCTCAAATTAGAGTTTGATAAACGAGAATTCAAAGCAGGTGAAACTAACTAACTTTTGGTTGTTGGATTGAAATTATAAACGTAAGTAACTGGAAACTGAGAAAACGAAAGAGAATAATTGAAGAAATGGCACAATGGACGTAAGAGAGAACTAACCGGAGTTATCCATATCGGAGTCAGAGAAGGTTATTGAATTGCTACGGTGGCCGGAGAGAACACGTGATCGCGTTTTCGTTTCCGTTTAATGGGAAGCGAGGTTATTATAATACTTACAAAGTTACATAGAGAAAGAAAAAAAAAAGTTATCTTTTAAAATGGAATTTTTAAGCAGATTAATTTGATAATGGTTGATGTAAAACGTTTTACACTACTAAATATTAGTATTACTACAAAGTTACTCCAAAAAAGAAGTCTTTTTGTTCTCTCTTTCACTTTTGATACTTTTATCAAAAGGATATATTTTCATCGAGATTATCAAAATAACTAATGACATTTTTATACATATTTTTAATTTATTTTTATAAGTTATTTAAGATAGTTTGTAAAAACAATTTATAACATATAAGAAAATTGATTTTATTTTTTTCTTATAAAATAAATTTTGCATATTTAACCCACAACATACAGTTATCAACGCAATGAGCACCATGTGAACATACTTTATGTGAAACTATTTATCTATAACTATATATAAAGGGAATACAAATTTTTGGTGTGACTTATTTTTCTACCATTTTTACCCTTACTTTATTATGTAATTTACTTAATAACTTCTTATTATTAACTTTCATATAACTTCTTATTATTAACTTCTACATATTGTATTTTTTAAAAATTTATTTAAACAAAAAGTATCGTTTATATTTTCATTCATGCGCATTTAAAAAGCGGACAGACGGGCACGTGCGTGCCCGTCTGGACGCTAGTTCAAATAATGTAGGTGATCAAAAGTATTTTTAAAATAACTACCTTTCAAAAATATTTTCAAACTTTCCCATTTTCAAATATAAAAAATGTGAAACGCAGGACCGGTGTGACTGTATTTATATTTTTAGTGGTTGCGTCAATTGAATTTGCACATGTATATGATGTTGTCAGCCCAATTGACACTAGTGTATATGATTTCAATGATGGCACAAATTCATCTGGCGCTAATGTGTATTGTGTTTTTTTAGTATAAATAAAGGTGTCTTCTACCATTTACTTCACACCTCTTTTTAAATTCTTATTTTCTTTTCTTTACTAGCTATATCATGATTGTTAAAAGAGAATGTCATGTATGTTATTCGACAACGAAACTTCTGATAAGAATGCGTTTTTGGAACATCCAAAGTTTTAAGCATCTTGAAAGGAGTTTGAATAGTTGGTTAGATTGAAAGATTAATGATGAGGAAAGAATTAAAAGTATCAAGAGACTTGTTTCGTACATCTCAGTTGTAGATGACAATAATGTCATGCAGTGTATGTGAGTGCGAGTTAAAAAATGACAATGATGTTAGGGATATGATGTCTTCATCAGATGATATTTTTTATTGTTGTAATCTCTTAGACATGTTGTGGTATTAAGTTTTTTTTATCATGTAGAACTTGCTCAACCTTAGGACAATTTGTCTGATTGTGTTCGGGCTGACAGCATATACCACATAAAATTTCTATTTTATTAGTCGTACCCATTTCTATTCAAATACATGTGTTGTTAGGGAGACTATTTTTCTTCTATTGCATATTTTTATTGTGTTAAATTATGTCTCCTTGGTATGTAAATCAATAATCTTTCATTGCTATTATCGGGAAGCTATTGTTGTACATCTTAAATACATTTATGACTTTATAAATATCGGATAGATGCTTGGAAGTGTCTTGTCGAGCATATAAACATGTCAGAATGACAAGGGAGCAAGGCATACAAAAGGCTTGAAACTAGCCACGGTCGCATCAACCTCTATTTAGTTGGACCTGAGAGTCTGCATTTGGCCTCCCCTCGTTATGGTCTATTATTCCTTTACACTGAAAGTGTGTCTATGACGGTCAAAGATTGTCGCATATGTGTGTCGCTACACGAAAAATGACACAGAGTCGCCACCGAATTTTATTTATCCCAAGGAGGGAAAGGGAAATAGCGATAAAACCTTTGGTAAAAGAGCATGGTCATCGCAACCAAGTCTTAGGGTTCGGGAGTCGGTTATGCAAGAGGAAGGTATTAGCACCCCCTCGCATCCATCGTACTCGATGGGAACCTCCTAGGTTATTTCGCGTGAATGGGTATTTTTACTTAAAAGTTTGCTTGTTAAGAAAAGAGGGGTTGGTTTTATATTTTAATGCTCGCCAAGGATTGTGGCCCTTGTGCCTACGTACCCTCACTTACAAGAAGTGAAGAATCAAAGCTCCGTAATTCAGAGGCTTATGAAATAGTTGTTTGTTGGTTGATTTTATACCTTGAAAAAGGGTTTTTGATTGATGCTCTAAGGAGAAAAATAGTTTGATGAGTTGATGTTATTTTTAGGTTTTTTTAAGAGAAATGGTTCTTGATTAGGATTACACAAAAGGACTTTGGATAGAGATGAATGTTTCGAATATGCAAGTCGAGCGCTTTGTATCCAAAACATTTGGAACGAGTGTAGGAGGATTCCATTCTCATTCTTTCTCCACCACCTTAAAATCCATGGTGTGTAACCCTAACCATATATTTATTGTATTTTGGATTTTTTATGAGAAAAAGGATCACTTGATGTTGGATCAAGGTTTATTGTTTGTAAAGATATATTTGAAGCGATACGGACAAGGTCGATGGCGATGCGTAAGGCAATCGACTTACAAGGTTAAAAATGGCTCGATAAAATCGAAAGTTTGTTTTTGAAAATGGTTTTTAGAATCAAAAGTCAACAAGGACAATAGCAATATTCACATACTAAAATCATGCAAACATATGGGGTTAGTCGGCTAAAAAAAATCGAGACATGCAAAAAAAAAAACGGCACGGCGAACTCCTTAAAAAAAAATTTTTAAGGTAAAAAACAGCAAAAAATAAACAAACTAATCAGTTCGCGCCGTGAACCGAGAAAAATGGACATTCTGTTTTTTGCATGTTCGCGCCGCCAACTGAGAAAGTTTTCATTCTGTTTTTTGCATGTTCGCGCCGCGAAGGGTGTTCGCGTCGCGAATTGAGAAAGTTTTCATTCTGTTTTTTGCATGTTCGCGCCGCAAATATGGGTCGCGCCGCGACCTAAAGCAAAAAATGCAATATTTGTTGTTTTTTTGCTGTCTTTTGTGGTTTTCTTTCCTTTCTATTGGTTCTTAAAAATGGTTTTTTGGTTCCCTTGGGACCTCACACAATACACCCAGCACAAACACACTTAACAAATGATAATAAATGGCAAGTGCAGAAAAAATAAAGAGAGAAAAAGTTTAAAATGAATACCCAAGAGCTTCATCCTTCTTTGTTAAGCTTCCACTGGTTTGGTTGTGTATTTTCTTCCTTCTCCCTTCTATGCTTTGAAGGTGTTTCTCCTCAAAGGTTCTCTATGGGTTTCTATGGAACTCTCTTGATTTTTGTTGGTTTTCTTTCTCACTCTTTTTTTTTCTGGTTTTCTCTCTAGGGTTTCTTACCCTCTTTCTATCTTTTCTGGTTTTTTGCAATGTGTAGTGGATGTTGAATGTATAAAGAATGAATCCCTTTGTTTACAGCCCCTTCCCTTCTTATCTCTCCCCTCTAGGGTTTTCCCTTCTCCCAAAATATCAGATTTTTTCATGGGGTAATGCCTCCTACCACCTTTTCTCATGTCACTCTCTTTCTTTCCATTTTCATGCAAGCTCCTATGCTGTATTTTTGCTGCACTACTCTACATTGCTGTCTTTTTTCTGCTGCACTTTGTATCTTGCACCCCTTTTGTTGGCTTGTGTTTTGACAGCTCTTGTGGTCAATGCTACTACCCTTTTGACAGCATTTTGAAATTTTGATTTTTAGATGCATTATCATATGCTATTCCCTTGGTCTTGTGACATGTATACTTTGTGACATGAGGCAACTTGTTACTTCTTGCATGGGGCTGTTTTGGATTACCTTCATATTGCCCATGAATAAGCATGCATAATCTTGATCATAACATGAAATTAATTAGAAGCTTGGATTAAGACTAAGAGTAGCTTAATTTTCTAAGCATTACCAAGAGCTTGAAACTTTGTAACAAATGTGACACTTTTGCAAATGTCATGAAATTTCTCTTTGTAATATTCTTGAATCTAGTCTTGAATTCATGAATCTTGAACTTTGAATGATGGATTCCCTTATGTCATTATACAAAATAAAGTCTTGAATTATGCACTTGTGATCTTGACTCATACTTTGCAAATTTGAACTCCATTTGACCAAGAATGAAACAAAATTGGATGAAGCAAACTTGAATTTGGCCTTGCATTTCATGTTCATTAGGAATATTTATCTTGAATATCCCAATATTTTTCAAGTAACTTCTTCTTGAAGTAATCTACATGAGTAGACTTTCCAACTTAGATCAAGCCTTAGGTGATGAACCTTTTCTTCCATGTATTCCATGATAGGCAATCTATCTCATTTGAAATGGAAAATAACAAATCGACCCAATATATACCTTATGAACCCACATGCTCGATATGCAATAGAACAATGTACGATATGGCGAATGTAGGGTATAAAGGCTAAAGGCAAAAATGAGGGTGTGACAATGTGCTAGCTTTGATAGTTTCATCCTTCATCACTTTCATGCAACTTTCACTGAATAATTGCCTCGACTGTAACATCGAACTCTATTTTTTGCCTCTGGTTGCGAAAAGTGATACCAACCTAAAATAGGTTGCTCTTACCAACGAGATCATTGGTAGGTTTCTAATGTATTTGAAGACGTCGTTCATGGATTCAACAAGGTTTTTTGTCATGTGGCCCCGTTGGCGTCCTTTGTCAAATGCCTTTGTCCATTTATTCAATGGAATGTTATCTACCCACCTTAATGCATCCACATTTGACAATCTAATTTCCTCACGATAGTGTCGGAATGATGGTTGAGTTAAAGCATACCCTGCATTCACAACTTTTTTCTGAAGGTTATTGCCTTTGATTTCCCGTATGAAATTTTGTGCAATATGGCTAATGTAGTAGACATGGCTAGAAGGAGGATTTTTCCATCTGTTCTTAGGATTATTATACACACTCTCAATAGATGCATGTCTGTCTAAAATTAAACAGAGGATGAGTTGTGGAGCAACGTGTGCTATGAGATTCTTGAGAAAGAAACTTCAACCACCAAGAGTCTCACCTTCAACCAGAGTGAAGGCAATGTGAAAGATATTACTATTGTCATCTTGTGTCACTGCCATAAGTAATGTGCCAGTGTATTCCCGTAAAGCCATGTTCCATCAATTTGAAGTATAGGTTTGCAGAACGCAAAACTTTTAATGCATAATGGTTGAAACGCCCAATAGAGTCTATGGAATATTCTATTTCCACTGACATAATTTCTGTCCGACGTACATGTCGGCAGTGTCTCCAAAATTGTAATAGTTTTTTGGGATATGTCTTAAGTTCCACCAAATATTATGGAAGTTCTTTGTATGAATCCTCCCAATTTATGTATACTCGTTCAACAACCTTTGTTCTTACAATCCACGTTTCTTGTACGAGGGAGTATAATTATATCTCATAACAATATGAGAGATTATTATACTTATCTTCACCAATGGGTCCTTGCTAACAAGAGGAAAATGTCTTGACATATTAGTTTAGAGTTTAATTTACGATGATCTTGTGCAATGTTAGTGGCAGTGCAAGTGTGAGATAGATGTATAAAACTTATCTCCTATCAATCACTTGTCTTCCAGCAAGATGTAGCATGTCAAAACATGCAATGTAAATTGCGACAAAGATACACACAATGCGATATATGGTATAATCAACAGAGTTTTCCATGTGAAATTTTTTGATTGCTTGCACGCAGTTTTCTTTAGTGTGGAAATGGTCTCCCCCTTTTAACTAAACCTCTAGTCACTTGAACAGATTGTAAAAAATACTAAGGATGGTTCATTATCATCCAAGTTCAAGCTTGTCATATGTTAAGGCAGGCAATCTACATGACTTAGAGACAATAACATTTGACAATTGATGACAGTCCATCATTACATATAATCAGCCGAAGAATTAGGGAAAACGAGCAAAAAAATGAGCCAAAATGATGAAGAATAACCTAAGAATAAGTGAAAATAGCCAAGTATGAAGAAATGGGACTTAGTGAGAATTCTAGTGAAAAGGGGTGAAAAAGCACACAGCTAATGGAATAATCACGCGTAACATTGTGTGTTATCGCCTGCGCGATAGAGAAGCAAAGGGTTCATCGTGTGCGTAATGCTTTCATAATGCGTGCGACGATTGCTTTTTATAGGCTTTTCTGACTTGTTCTGACAACTTTAGGGGATTTTATGCACTTTTATGGATTTTTTGACAGGTCTACCGAAGATGTTGAAGGCATATGATTCAATTTGGGTGATTGTCGATAGATTGACTAAATCGGCTCATTTTATACTCATAAGGATCAATTATTCGCTGCAGAAGCTAGTCGAATTGTATATTGATGAGATTGTGAAAATGCATGGTATTCCTTCAAGTATTGTGTCTGATAGAGATCCGAGATTCACATCGAGGTTCTGGGAGAGTTTGCAGACAGCTTTGGGTACTAAGCTGAGGTTGAGTTCTGCCTATCATCCGCAGACGGATGGACAGACAGAGAGAACTATCCAGTCTTTAGAGGATTTGTTAAGAGCTTGTGTATTGGATCAAGGTGGGTCATGAGATAGTCATTTGTCGTTGTTTGAGTTTACCTACAACAACAGTTATCATTCTAGTATCAGAATGGCACCATATGAGGCATTGTATGGTAGGAGATGTAGGACTCCTTTATATTGGTATGAATCAGGCGAGAGTGTTGTACTCGGACCTGAGATTGTGCAAGAGATGACTTAAAAGATCAAGATGATCCAAGAAAAGATGAAAGCGCCGCAGAGTTGTCAGAAGAGTTACCATGATAAAAGAAGGAAAGTACTTGAGTTCCATGAAGGAGATCGCGTGTTTTTGAGAGTTACGTCGGTAACTGGTGTTGGCCGAGCTTTGAAGTCCATAAAGCTCACACCGCATTTTGTTGGTCCGTATCAGAGTGGCGCAGCGGAAGCGTGAGAGAAGTAGCATGTAGGACTGCTTTACCGTCGTCGCTTGTGAATTTACATGATGTGTTTCATGTGTCTCAGTTGAGGAAGTACATTCCATATCTATCACATGTGATTCAGATGGATGATGTACAAGTGAGAGATAATTTGACTGTTGAGGCATTGCCAGTACAGATTGATAAACGGGAAGTGAAGTAACTGCAAGGTAAAGAGATTTCCCTGGTAAAGACAGTTTTGGGAGGACCAGCTGGAGAAAGTTGGATTTGGGAGCGTGAGGATCAGATGAGGGAGTCGTATCTGACTCTGTTTCCTTGAGGTAATTTTCGAGGGCGAAAATTCTTTTAAGTGGGGAGAGTTGTAACACCCCAAATTTATTGGAATATTTATTTGATTTATTTAAATATAAATATTCGTATTTTTGGTGATTTTCGGTGGTTGGTGTGAAATATTGAGAATTATGGATTTTAGGTTATTTATTTAAATAATAGTATATAATATGAATATATTGGTATTATTATTAACTTAAATAAATATAAGTTAACAAAGGGCAAATTGGACAATTAAGGAGGAGTTAGTGAGGGTAATATTGGTAAAACCCAATTTATAGGCCCAAAGTTAGGTTTAACAAAAAGGAATTTTGAGAGAATTAAGATTCATTCTTGTTAGACTGTGAAAAGGGAAGAAATAGAGGCCAGAGCTCTGAGGAAGAGGATTGAGGCAAAAGCTTCGCGAGGTTTTCAAGAATCAAGGAGAAAGGCTTAGAGTCGACAATTAAGGTATGAGGATTATTGTCTTCATTATTTTTAATATGCGATTCAATGTATTTAAATTTAATATGCGATTCAATGTATTTAAAGTTGATTTAAGGGTTTAAGGGTTTGAGGCTGATTTGAGAGTAAAAGAAATTAGGCCTTCGTGGCCAAAATCTATTGTTGAGGTTTTAACCGTATAGGGATTTAAAGCTGATTTAAGGGTTTAAGGGTTTAAGGGTTTGAAACTGATTTGAGAGTAAAGGAAATTAGGCCTTCAATGCCAAAATCTATTGTTGAGGTTTTAACCGTATAGGGATTTAAAGTTGATTTAAAGGTTTAAAGGTTTGAGGCTGATTTGAAAGTAAAGGAATAGGCCTTCGTGGCCAAAATCTATTGTTTAGATTGTTTAACCTTGTAGGATAAGTGATTTGTGATAACTCTAATGACTGTGGGGTATTTGTAAGAAATTATGGGAATTAGAGGCATAAATATGATACGGGATTGAACCTATATCCCTTAATTTTAAAGGTTTTAGGCATAATCTTAAAATAATGATTCGATGGTTTAATTATGTTAAAATTGTAAATTTACTTGAGATAATTACAATGTTGAATGGGTTACAATTTTATGAGAGTTTGGGTTTTACGGAATCGAAATCGGAGGTCCGGAAGGCCTCTAACGGTGAAAAACGCAGAAAATTGCATGTTGTCCGTCACGACTGTTCATATTTTCGGTCGAAATCGTTTTGGACGTAACTTTTGATCCGTAAGTCCGTTTTGCCCCCCGTTCGAAGCATTAGAAAGCTAATGAACATGGCTATAACATAGTATAAATAAGATAATTGATTGTCTAATATTTTTATAAGATTAAATACGAAATTGTATGATGAATTACCATGAGTATAACTATGATTCCGACGAGATTAATACATGATTGTATAATGATGATTCCTATGAGTAATGATGATGAGCTATGATGATATTTCCATGAGTTTTTGATGATTCTATGATGACATGATTTATGATGATGATTTTGATGAATGATGATGCACCTATGATGTTATTATGAGGATGATTATTGACGTGTACATCATGCATTCATGTGCATCCGTACTTCGGTTCATGACCTTGATTTCTTTGGCTTCAGTCCTATTGTGTAGACGTGAGGTATTTTGATGTGCTCCAGTTCTTGTATAGAATCGATCTTATTGATGAGGATCTATGGAGGATTGATGACCCAGTGTCCATCGAGCTGTGATGATTGGTACCACATGCATGAGTCTTGTTGCATTTGCATTTATGTGAAAATTTGGTGTAATTTATAATGTTGTGACCTTTGATGTTCCTTGATGATTATGATGATGTTGAATATGAAAATAATGGTGTTTTAATATTGATTCCTATATTGATTATTATGAATCGTTTTACTCACCCTGCCTGTTTGAATGTTGCCTCCATGTGGGTAACGTGCAGATGAACAGGTTTAGTCGTGGATGTCGTCGAGGACTTTTGAAGTTTTTGGGTCGTTGGCCATTGTGGTTGACTTAGAGGGTCTTGCTCTGATAGTGTAACATCGGGTTTGGATCCTTGAGTCAAACCGTTTTATTGAGTTTTTGTTATGTTGACTTCCTTGTGGTAAAAGGAAAACTTTGGATTTTTGTCTTTTTGAGTTCCGCTGCCATTTGAGCTCTTTTGAGTAATTTTGAGAAAACCTATTGCTTACGGAGCATTGACCTTGATTTGAATTTATTGAGAAATGTACGCCCTTTGAGGTGATTTTTATGGTGTTTAAAATTTTACTCTGATAAATTCTATTATTTTGCCATAATATTCGTGGGGTAGAAAAGGGTGTTACATTCTTCCCTATGACAAATTCATTTTCACTAAAAGTATCCTTTTACTGCATTGGTTTTGTAAACACAAATCATTGGGTTTAGGTACTCAGTTATTTTTAGTTAATATGACAAACCTAATTTCTTAGTTATTTTTACTTAACATTTTGATTACTTTTTTTATTTAGGTAAACATGAAAGAATGGTTTCCATTGCCACCCGTGACAATAGATTAGAAGATGTTTCGTTCTCGAGCAGAAACATCTTGGATGCTAGAATTTTCAAGACGTCTACAACATTGACAACAACTTACGCCTATATGACCATCTCATCGCTCGAGGGAGACCACAATTTTGCGATGGTATCCAATTCTCTCCCCTTTTTTCAATTGTTGAAAAATACTCGTAAATCCAGCACTATTACAAAATTAATAATATTAATTAACTAAATAAATTTATTCATAACATAATAAAATAAAAAAAATGAAATTTATATACTAAAATATAATAAACTAAATTAAAATAAATACATGTAGGAGAATATGATAACCACCAAGCTGCTTGCAACTAAACATAGAAGCATCTCCAAGATGACTGTAAAGGGTAACCAACGCAGCAGCTCCCCAACTGTATCCTGATAATCTGTCCAAGTCCGTAAATAGTAGGAGATATCGGGCATCGACAAGCGTAAAGGTCTTGTCAACAAAAATTTTGGAACCCACCAACATCAGCAAATACGCTCTGGTCGCATATCCCCATCTAGAAGCAGCTCTATACTTTTTGAATAAATCGTATAAGCACTCCAGCTTATAGTAAGAACCCCTGCAATGACGGACATGTTCTTGCGCCCTATATTGTGACACTCCTAAGTAATCAACAACAAGTCCAACAACAGTCGCTTTTGTGATATGTTGCGGGGGCCAGAACACTCCTCTGATGGGCAAGTGAAGCAGACAAGAGACATCATCCAGAGTAAGGCTCATCTCACCAAACAGCATGTGAAATGAAGATGTCTCTATATGTCATCTCTCCACAAATGCGAAAATCAGGTTTGTGTCTATCTTCGTCAAACTGATTCTCTGGAGTGAAGATAGACCAGACCTAGAAACCCAACGCTCCATCTCTCTGGGAAGTTGTTGTGGAACCCTCGCTACAAGCTCCAGTCCATATCCAGCAACCTTCAGCTCTTTCTTCGGGTCTCTCTCTTGAAAACAATTAAAAGTACGAATATTATAAAATACAACATTAAAAATTCAAATATTATTCAATATCAAATACATGCCGTTTACTTACCTCACCAAACCATACATGTATGGCAATATGTTGCTCGTATCTAACCAACAGAGATGTATCGTAAGGCCCTCCTGGATAGCCAGTCGGCGGTACTGCGGCTGCGGATGCGGATGCACCAACATGCTCTTCTTCGTTAACAAATCTCGATGAAGTGTCCTGTTCTAAAGCACCCTCTGATGTCCTAGCGCCTCGTGTTCGCACCACGGAAAAAAATAAACAAACAAAAAAATAAGTAAAAAAAGTAACGTGAAAAAAAACAAAAACAAAAAAGTAACGTGAAAAGTAAAATAAAAAATTAAAAAAGTAACGTGAAACAATACCAGAACACATCTCAAATGAGTTCCGAAAGTCAACAAGTATAATACTGAAAGTCATTTTATGACTCTTCCGAAATGCAATCAAAATTAAACCGGAACACATTTGAGAAGTCTTTCAGTACACACTTTAACAAACCGGAAGACTTTTAAAATGAGTTTCGGTGAACAAATTAAAATATTTCAATCTGGAACTCTTACTTTGTCTGTTCCGGAGATGAAATGTGAACAGGATGTCTTTGCTGAAGTGTTTCATAGAATAAAATATAAACCGAATGTTTTTGCTGAAGTGTTTCGATTTGAAAAGTATATTTTGTGATTTCCGAAAGTCTTTAGACAGCGTAAATAAAAAGTGCAAGAATTTTAAAAAATATGTTTGTTTTTTTATACGAGACTATTTTGATCTAAAATTTTGATCTATTTATGCATTTTTATGTAGTGGATAACTTCATAGGCCGTAAGAGCTTTATTAAAGTATCAAAACTACTTTAATTAAGTGGATTATTTTACATCAAGATTATTATTATTAAGACTGTTTTACGTAAACGACTTGTCTTTAGTTAAGAATGTTTAGTTGTCTTTTAGGATTAATGGATGTGTCCTAAAGCATAGTGTAACCCGGTGAACTGACTTTAAACAATGTTGCGGATAGCAAGAGTCGCCACCGACTTTTATTTTATCCATAAGGAAAGGTTATAAAAGAACAGGAAAGACCTTAGAGAATATTTTGGGTCCGGGGGGTAGGTTATGAAAAGGGAAGGTATTAGCATCCTTTTCATCCATGGTTATCCATGGGCTCTTAGGTACTTAAGCTCACTTTTGAATTGTTTTGAAATTGTAGTGTGTGAATAGAAAATTTTCAGAATAGTTAATAAATAATCCATGTAAGGATGTGTTAAGAACTTGTTTGAAAACTTGTTGAAAATTTGTTTAAGTGCGAAACAGTTTTGAAGTGAGCAAGCACCTAGGAGTAACCTACCCTAAAGTTTAAAGGTCTTTCTTATTCTTCATTCTTTCCTTTAGTAAGACTATCCCTACTATAATGGAGTAGGTAGTCCTTACTTTGGATGTTAAGGGACATGTGAGGGACAATTTGACTTTGAAGGCCATTGTGGGATGTAATAAGCACATATAAGGGACCATCATCATTTTTCGAAAGGGACTCGATTCGTAAAGGCAACCATAAGGGACTTTGATGATTTTTCTATTTGAGGGACTTGCTTTATACACCCCACTTAACCATTATTCGTAGGCAACTTGAGGGATATCCTTAGGAAGTGAGACGGCGATTAAAATCGACTTACGTGTGTGACGTGTTTATTTTAATTATCTTTATTTAAAAGTGATCTAAATTTATTTTAATATTACATACATGTTGTTGCACTCCCTTATTACTAACCATAATAATAATTAAATAATTAAACAACTTTACATCCAAGAAACAATTACAAAATAATAAGCAAAATAATTAAATAGCAAAGATAAATAAAATATAAATAAGCAATAATAAATAATAAAGGGGGTTAATTCTAAGTTTAGTCGGCAAGACATCGCATCTTGTGCCTACGTATCCTTACGGGAGTGGAATCAGAGTAATCGTAGTTCCCCTCAAAAGGGAGGTTAGAGACTTCTTGACTGTGGTCAAGGTCTCAAGGGGAATAAACGCATCTTAAGGACACGCTTACGCGGAGTGTAGAAACTCCAAATCTCTACGCTGAATTGTTAAGTTGTAATTAGGGTTAAATTAGGTTAGGGATTCCGCGGCGGGAAACCCTAAAATGAGCGCGGCGGCTCTTTGACCTAATGCTAGGGGTAAAGTTGTAATTTTGCCTGCGGCGAGGCATTTGTGAAAAGTAGGGTTTGTAAGGGTGTAATTTTGAGGGTTTGAATGTGTGAGGGTTTATGGATTATTGGCGCGGCGGCCAAACAGTTAGACCTAAACTTCGGATGTGTGCAATGTGACAGAAATAATGGTAAACGCGTGAGATAATTGAATCATGCAAACAGAGAGATAATGTCATAGTTTAAACCATGCAAGCAGAAATTTAAAGGCAGAATTTAAAGAGCGATTGTTAAGTTCGCGAGGTTACATGAGAGGAGCTGATACAATATGATAATGAAATTTGAATTGAACAATAATAAGATAAAATAAATAACGGTTCTAGTTATTATTTAAAAAAAAAAAGATTTTAGTTATTATTTTAAATTTATCTAAAAAAAAGTTTTTCTTAAAAATAATAGGTTTTCATATTAATTTGGAAAAGATGTTAATGTTATTTATTTTTAAAAAAAACAGATTTTTATATTATAACAAGTTTTAATAAATTAATGATAACAATAATAATAACAATGGTAATAATAATGATAATAATGATAATAATAATAAATAATGATAATAATAATAATAATAATAATAATAATAATAAAGCAATAATGAATTTTAAATGTGCCAAATAACCCAACAATGTTGCTAACGCAAAAATGCGCTCATCGCAACCAGATCTAAATCGGAAGAAACAAAATTTATCGCAAAGAAAAAGAAATTAAGCAAAAAATAGTATTATTGCTCACACAAAAAATGCGATCATCGCAACCAGATCGAACTAACACAAATGTCACGCGTCATGCACACAAATGTGCAAACATCGTATCGACATAATTCGATCAAAAATTAATCCTATATATATAAACTCTAACAATTTAAAAATTATATATATATAAACGTAACAGTAATAGATAAAGAAAAAGAAATAACGGTAATAGATGAAGAAAAAGAAATAACGGTAAAAGATGAAGAAAAAGAAACAACAGTAATAGATGAAGGAAAAGAAATAACGGTAAACGATGAAGAAAAAGAAACAATAGTAATGGATGAAGAAGAAAACTAAATAACGGCAAACGGCACTCACTCCTCTTAGGTTTTTTTCATTCTCCCCTCTTTTCCAACAAGGCAACACATGTATATATAGGGAACAAATTAGGGTTAACACCAAATTGTCAATAATGTCCCTAAAACCCATTTTAAAGCCCAAACTAAATAATTAGTTAAGAAAAAATAAAATTTAAATAATTTAAAATAATTAAAATAAACTTAAAATAAAAACTAATAATCCTATTTATTCCTAAAATCAAAAATATTATAAAAAGAACAAAATTTTTTTCAATATTTTTTATTTTATGATTTTTTGGATATTTTTATGAATAATTTAGAAAAAAGTGAAAAAAATAATATTTTAAAAAATGATTTAATTAAAATACGAAAATAATAATTAAATAATAATAAAAAACTATTTTTGTTATTATTTTTTTTAATGAAAGATAGAAAAATTTAGAGTAAAAATAATAAAAAAACAAAAAAAGTGACAAAGGTGAGATTCGAACTCTCAACCTCTCACACTCATAACTCCTTACACATGTCCTCCTGCCAATTGTGCCATTTTTACTTTTTAGAAAAAAAAATGCATGCCATATGATATTTACCTGCAAAAAGTCAAACGACTACACAAATTTGTTAGTAATTGATTAATGCAATAAAAATGCAATGAAATGCGACGACAAATCTTAGGGCAAAATTTGGGGTATTACAGTTATTATGATAATATTTCTCACCCAACCTCTCTTTGATGTTGGCAAAAAAAATCATGAAGTTTGACTTTGGTTTGACCACAGTTGACCTCAGTTTGACTTTTTAACTGCATTGACTGCTTTTGACTTATCTGATCATCTGACTGAGCAAACTTTTTGAGAAAAGTCTTGAAACTTGACATGGGGGTTCTTATACACATATAAGATGTTATGAAGCTCACTTGAAGTCTTGGAAGTCCATTTAGCCTGATTAAAGTCAAAACCCTAGTTTTGGATGCACTGCTTAGGAGGTGCATTGTCTGAGGGAATTGTCAACTCTTCTGACCAATTGTGAATTTTGTGAACCTTGTGAACCTTCTTGGAACACAAAGTCTTGTATTGTGAGGGCAAATTTTGGGGTGCAACAGCTGCCCCTGTTCAATTTTCTGAAACCTGAGGGGTTAGATTGGTATATTTGCCAGTCGTAACCTGGAAGGTTGAAGGGGATTGAACACAAAAGCCCAAAAATTTGCACTCACCAGTGCATGGAGTGATATTGATGGTTGGTTGAACATGATTGAGTGGGCTTAAAGATGCCACTAGGGGAAAGTTCTTCAGTAGTATAATGAGAACTGTCAGGAGTCTGGAGTAATACTGATGTAACAGCATGTCTTCATGAGGATAGAGCAGTCAATAATGATAACCCTAAAGCAGTCTTGAAGTGATAAATCTGACCTCAGGAGGATAGAGCAATCAATAGCTCTAAAGCAGTCTTGAAGTAATAATGGCTTCAGGAGGATAGAGCAATCAATAGCTCTAAAGCAGTCTTGAAGTAATAGAATGGCTTCAGGAGGATAGAGCAATCAACAACTCTAAAGCAGTCTTGAAATAATTAGATGGCTTCAGGAGGATAGAGCAATGAATAGCTCTAAAGCAGTCTTGAAGTAGTAATATGACCTCATGAGGATAGAGCAATGAATAGCTCTAAAGCAGTCTTGAAGTAATAGGATGATTTCAGGAGGATAGAGCAATCAGTAGCTCTAAAGCAGTCTTGAAGTCATGAGAGGCTATCAGGAGGATAAAATAACCCTGAGGTTACAATAAAGCAGTCCCAAAGTAATAAGAAGCTCATCAGGAGGATAAAGTAACTCTGAGGTTACAATAAAGCAGTCCCAAAGATCATAAGCTTGTTTGTTGGATAATTAACCTGAAAACAAGGTAGCATTCTGTATAACAACATTAGTTTATGCTTTATGTATGCATGTATGACATGATGCACTTAGGTAATGTACTATAGACATATATGTTATGGTATGATGTAAATGATGTATGTATGCTATGACACTGCTGGAAGTGTCTGGATATCCTTGTATAACAACTGCTGGCCAAGGAAAATAAATCCCGATTCGTTGTTGAAGAATATATAACCCTCCGTCTGTTGGGGATAACAAGGTATAGATAACCTCCCGTTGTTGGGGATAGTAGGGTATAGATAACCTTCGTTTTCGTTTGATAGTAGGATAAGTATAACATCCCGTCTTCGTTCATCGTGCCCTTATTGGAAAGTAATTTCCCGTATATCCGTATGAGGATAAAAGAGATGGATATAAATTCCAGGGGAGATTAGACTTTGTGAAAATGGATTAGTCCTACTGATGGTTTGTAACTGTCTTGTAAAGATGAACCGGCGAAGCTTCGTTGAAATCCTTCCCTCGTTCGTCCTTAGTAAATACTATTACTGCATTTTTATGCATTTCTGATAAACATCAATCATATTAAAAGCATACATGCGTTTCTGGTAAACATCAATCATATTCAAAGGCATACATACATTCAAACACAACCAATGGACGTTTCGCTTATGTAAATAGGGTAAAAGTAAATCTGGATTCAAAAGATGGAATTTATTTATATCAAAAGTGACCCATACACGGATAAGTTTGTACAAGGAGACATAAACCCTAGTAAGAGAATTTTGTCATGAAGTTTTACAAAAAGAATCAGCTATGTGGGAAATAATCCTATTGAGTTTCAATTCTACTATTGCCACTCAAGTATCTCATCTTCTTGCTGTTGAGACGGAAACGATTGGATTGAGCTTTATCTGTTTGAGCTTGAGTAAGTAGTACAACTGGTTGCAGTTTCATGAGTGATCCAAACGAGACATAGTCATACGCTTTAATCCCTAACTTTTGCCTGGATTGCCCTTTCAGGTTTTCAATCCACCGGGATACCCTTTTTTGCCCAAGCCGCCTTTTCAGGTTTTCGACTTGCCGGATGTACATCTTTTTATATATATATCCCTAATTTTTGCCCAAACCCTTTTGGTTTGCCGGGATGCCCTTATTTTTGCCTAGGCCTGTCAACCTAGCGGGTCTCTTTTTATGCGTAGTATTTTTTAACTATGTCTGCGTTTACAGTTTGTGGGAAGTCTTCACCATCCATTGTAGTCAGTATCATGGCACCTCCTGAGAACACTGTCTTGACTACAAATGGTCCCTCATATGTTGGAGTCCACTTGCCCCTAGGATCACCCTGTGGTAATATGATACGCTTGATTACCAAGTCACCAGCCTGATATACCTTTGGCTTAACCTTCTTGTTAAAAGCTTTGATCATCCGTTTCTGGTACATCTGGCCATGACAAACTGCTGCTAACCTTTTCTCATCAATCAAATTTATCTGGTCAAGTCGAGTCTGAATCCACTCATCTTCATCCAAGCCTGCATCCTTCATAATTCTCAAGGAGGGGATCTGAACTTCAATAGGCAGAACTGCTTCCATACCATAGACTAAGGAGAATGGGGTTGCCCCTGTTGAAGTACGTATTGTAGTACGATAACCATGCAGAGCAAATGGTAACATCTCGTGCCAATCCTTGTAAGTAACAGTCATCTTCTGTACAATCTTCTTAATGTTCTTATTAGCAGCTTCAACTGCCCCATTCATCTTTGGACGATACGGAGAAGAGTTGTGATGCTTAATCTTGAACTGCGTACAGAGATCAGTAATCATAGTGTTGTTCAGATTAGAGCCATTGTCAGTGATAATCCTTTCAGGGATACCATACCTACATATGAGATTATTCTTAATGAACCGAGCCACAACATTCTTAGTCACAGATGCAAATGAAGCTGCCTCTACCCACTTCGTGAAGTAATCAATAGCAACCAGGATGAAACGATGCCCATTAGAAGCAGTAGGCTTGATCTCACCAATCATATCAATGCCCCACATGGCAAAGGGCCAAGGAGCAGTCAACACATTCAATGGAGATGGAGGTGCATGTACTTTATCAGCATAGATTTGACATTTGTGACATGTTCTGGAGTGTTGATAGCAATCAGCTTCCATGGTAGACCAATAGTAACCTGCTCTCAAAATCTTCTTTGCCATGGTATGACCACTAGAATGAGTGCCAAAGGTCCCATCATGCATCTCTTCCATAATTTCTGTAGCTTCCTTCTTATCCACACAACGAAGCATAGTTGAATCATGATTACGCTTATACAGAATGCCATTACTCAGAAAGAACTTAGCAGAAAACCTTCTCAGGAACTTCCTATCTTTGACAGATGCCCCTTCAGGGAACTCCTGAGCTTCAAGATAGTTTTTCACTTCATAGAACCAAGGCTTCTCCTCTGCCCCTTCAGTGTCAATCTCATTGCAGTATGCAGGCTTCTCAAATCTATCAATGGTAATCTTGGGAGCTTCATCATCCCAGCTTATCTCAAACATAGATGCCATGGTGGCCAATGCGTCTGCCAACTGATTCTCTCTTCGTGGAATATGTCCAAAAGTAATCTCTTTGAAATGTGGGATCAAAGACAACACATGTTCTCTGTAAGGAATGAGATTATCATGCTTTGTATCCCAATCTCCTTTAATCTGACTTACTACCAGAGCTGAATCTCCATACACCTCAAGGAACTGAATCTTCATATCAATAGCAACTTGCATACCCATGATACATGCCTCATACTCAGCCATGTTATTGGTACAATAGAAACAAAGTCTGGCAGTAATCGGGGTATGACAACCTTCAGGGGAACTAATCACAACACCAACACCATTACCATGTGCATTGGAGGCACCATCAAAAACCATAGTCCATCGGGATCCTTGTTCAGGTCCGTCATATTGTCCAGGTTCTTTGGTAACAGACATAATGTCTTCATCAGGGAACTCAAAATTCATTGACTGGTAATCATCTACTGCTTGATGAGCCAAATGATCAGCAACAACACTCCCCTTAATGGCCTTCTGAGTAGTATACTGTATATCATATTCCGTCAAGATCATTTGCCATCTTGCAATTCTTCCGGAGAGAGCAGGTTTCTCAAATATGTACTTGATTGGATCCATCTTCGAAATCAACAAGGTAGTATGGGTCATCATATACTGTCTTAGTCGGCGAGCAGCCCATGCCAAAGCGCAGCAAGTTTTCTCGAGCAGTGAGTATCTTGTTTCACAGTCGGTAAACTTTTTGCTAAGGTAGTATATTGCCTGCTCTTTTCGACCAGACTCGTCATGTTGCCCCAATACACACCCCATTGAGTTGTCTAATACTGTTAAATACATAATCAAGGGTCTTCCATCAACTGGTGGCATTAAAATTGGAGGTTCTAGCAAATATCTCTTGATTTCATCAAAGGCAGTCTGGCACTCATCATTCCATTCCATCACCTGATCTTTCTTCAACAACTTAAAGATTGGCTCACAGATGGTAGTTAATTGGGAAATAAATCTTGCAATGTAGTTCAATCGTCCCAAGAAACCTCTAACCTCCTTCTCAGTACGGGGAGCTGGCATCTCTCGTATAGCTTTCACTTTTGCAGGATCCACTTCAATACCTTTTCCGCTGACAATGAAACCCAGGAGCTTTCCAGATCTAACTCCAAAAGTACACTTGTTTGGATTTAATCTCAACCTGTATTTCTTCAACCTCTCAAACAACTTGTGCAGATGATCAAGATGTTGTTCTTCATTCTGAGACCTGGCTATCATATCATCCACATATACCTCTATCTCATGATGAATCATATCATGAAACAAAGCCACCATAGCACGCTGATATGTTGCCCCTGCATTCTTCAAACCAAATGGCATTACCTTATAGCAAAAGGTGCCCCACTGTGTCACAAATGTAGTCTTCTCCATATCTTCAGGTGCCATCTTGATTTGATTGTAACCAGAGAAACCATCCATAAAAGAGAATACCTTATGCTGAGCAGTGTTGTCTACCAGAATATCAATATGAGGAAGTGGAAAGTCGTCTTTAGGGCTAGCCTTGTTCAGATCTCTGTAGTCTACACACATACGTACGTTACCATCTTTCTTAGGAACTGGTACCACATTTGCAACCCACTGAGGATAAGAAGTTACGGCCAAGAACCCTGCATTGAACTGTTTCATTACCTCTGCTTTGATCTTTTCTGACATTTCAGGACGCATACGACGAACCTTCTGCTTCTTTGGACGACAATCTTCTTTCACTGGCAAACGGTGAACCACAATGTCCGTATCCAACCCTGGCATATCTTCATAAGACCAAGCAAAGATCTCCACATAGTCACGTAGCATCTGAACCAACCTGCTCTTGACACTGTCCTCTAAATCAGCCCCTATCTTGACCTCTTTTCTGTTTTCTTCAGTTCCCAGATTCACAACTTCGACTGGCTCTTCATGTGGCTGTATAGCTTTCTCTTCTTGTTGTAACAACCTAGCAAGCTCTACAGGTATTTCACAATCGTCCTCGTCTCCGTCTTCAGTTTGATAGATCGGATTCTCGAAATTGTAATTGGCAATAGTAGAACTGTTATCAACTGGATCCAGAGTGGATGAGGATCTGCATTTTAGTGACGTGGGTGTGTGTAAGAACACATAGCTGATAAAGCAAAAATAAAAGAAAAAGAAAGACAAGGAACACAATATTTACGAAAACGAAACGTCCACTGATTTTATTGAATGAAGTATGCAAATGAAATGACAACCCGTAACAAGCACACCATTGTGCCCCGGGTAAGGCACATGGCTTGAAAGTTTTAATTGTTTTAAAAACATAACACAGTAATAGTATTTACTCCTGACTAAAGGAGATAGGGATAACATCTTCAGCTTTCCAATTATTGAGTCCAGCACCCACAGTAGGAAAAATCCATGCCTCCAAGTTGTAGTCTTCATCTCGATCTCCCACAGCATTGATAACCCCTTGATTGGTGATACGAACAGCACGAGCACGACGAACAGCCTTCTGGGACTCTTCTTCCACCACAGCTTTTGCATCATTGAGGGAGGCCATTGCCATTGTTGGAGGGTTTCTGATGACCACAGGAACCTTCTTCACAGCAGGAGGAGTCACACAATCCTTAACAGCCCAGGGAACCACTTCAAATGACTGACATGGAGTTTCAATGTATTCACCTTCTACTTCCAGATACTTGAAAGTGTTTACATGGCTGACAAAGTATTCTTCCTCTCCAAAGACAGTAACAACTTTTCCATTCACCGGATATCTCAACTTTTGATGTAATGTGGAGGTCACAGCACCTGCCCCATGGATCCAGGGACGACCAAGCAGACATGAGTACGAAGGACGAATATCCATCACATAGAATATAGCGGTAAACACCTGAGAGCCAACCTTGAATGGAAGATCAATTTCCCCATGCACTACTCTTCTAGAACCATCAAAAGCCTTTACCATAATATTACTGGGCTTCAATACCGTATCTTTAGGACTCAGCTTGTTCAGGACTTCCTTAGGCAACACATTCAGAGAGGAACCATTGTCTATCAGCACATGAGACAGGGTAGTGCCCCTGCATTCAATTGAAATATGCAAGGCCCTGTTATGATCCCTCTTGGCAGGGGTCAAGTCAGCATCAGAAAATCCTAACCCGTTGTCATAGGTCAGGTGAGCAACACAATTCTCAAACTGGTCCACAGAAATTGCACTGGGTACATGAGCCATCTTTAGAAACTTGATCAATGACTTGGCATGAGCCTCAGAACATAATAACAGGGAGAGCATAGAAATCTTTGAGGGAGTATGCCCCAGCTGATCAACAATATCATAATCACTCTTGCGAATGATTTTCAATACTTCTTCCATCTGCTTAGAGAGGTCATCAGCAGCTGGCACATCAGTAGATACAGGCTCAATAACAGGACCCTTGCCCCGAGCATCAGTGGTGGAAGTAACAGCAGGAGTAACTGCACTCTTAGAAGCAACTGGAGGAGAGAAGACTCTTCCACTACGAGTGATCTTGCTAGATCCAGCAATATTATCAATGTCAACAGGCATATCAGGTAAAGGCTCCTGTTTGACACCATGGATGTAAACATCAGACCCATAGTGCCAAGGCACAGCTTTGTTAGATGTATAAGGAATAGGACCAGGAGTGGTAATGATCAGAGGAGCTACTCTGGCTTCAGCGACAACTTTCACAGGACCTTCAGCAGTAATCTTGATCGGGCCCTGATGAGTGATTTTAATGGGACCCTTTGAAGTGATTCTTAGTGGTACTTTGTCAACCATGTCAACCTCTTCAATCTTCTTACCCTGAGTCAGATGATCCACCATACTTTCTACAGATGCTGGTCTTCTTTCAAACACTATAGTATATTTATCCATGAGACGTTGAATCCCATCTCTCAAAATGAAGCAACTATCCGGCTTATAGGTACAATATAGACAATCTTCATGACAACCTGGAAAGATCCCAGCTTGTACTAACCTCTTTTTGATAACAGACAATGGTGTGCTCAACTCCATAACTGAATAGACATGCAGATCTTCATCAATATCTTCATCAATGGCGTTGACAGTCTTCTCGTGATTTGGCATTGGAGCTGTAATCACATTTGGAGTACCTGGTGGGTCAAACTCAACTTCTCCAGCATCAATCATATCCTGAATTTTGTTCTTCAAGACCCAGCAGTTATTAGTATCATGTCCTGGACAGTTTGAATGATATGCACATCGTGCATTGGGATTGTACTTGGGAGAGGCAACATTGGGATTCTGAGGAGCCTCCCTCAGGGCAATAAGTTCAGCCTTCAACAAGTGTTGCAATGCCTGAGCCATTGACATGTTGATCTTCGTGAACTGTCTTCTAGCCCTCTGTTGGTTGCCTTGAGGCTGCTCTGTTGTTGCAGGAGTTGGATTTGAAATATGAACTGCACTAACAGACTGATGCCTTCTGTTACGATCAGGCTGACCATACACAGCATTAGATTCTTTCTTCCCAGTGGGAGGCTTCTTTGCAGCACCTGATGAAGAAGTGCCCACTTGGATCTTACCACTCTTGATACCATTCTCTACTCGCTCTCCTGTCATGATCAACTCAGTGAAGCCAGATGATGAGCTTCCAATGAGATGACTGTAAAACGGACCATTCAGCGTACACATGAACATATCAACCAACTCCCTATCAGTCAAAGGGGGTTGAACTCTTCCAGCTAAGTCTCTCCACTTCTGAGCATACTCCTTAAAGCTTTCTTTGGCACCCATAGACATGCTTTGAAGCTGCATGCGAGTGGGGGCTAAGTCAGCATTGTATTGATACTGCTTGTAGAAAGCTTCAGCAAGGTCATTCCAATCTCTGATGTTGACACTCTCCAACTGATAATACCACTCTAGCTGAGCTCCAGATAAACTCTCTTGAAAGAAATGGATCCACAACTTCTTATCAGCAGTGTGGGGTTGCATTCTTCTGACATAAGACCTCAGATGCAATTTGGGACAAGAGACCCCATCATAGACAACAAACGTAGGAACTTTGAACCCAATGGGTATGACCACCCCAGATATCAAGCTCAAATCCTCAAAATCCAGCCCAGATGATTTCTGTAATTCCATAGCATCCATTCTATCCACCAGCATCTTGAATTTGTCTTCGTTAGGCTCATGGTAGTAGTTAGCCTCAGAATCAGAGTCCCCCATAGTGTTGTGGAGACTGCCTCTCTCCTGCTCAGATTCTTCAGATTCATAGTCTTCAACATGTTCCTTGGTCTTGACAGGACCTTTGAACCTTCTTCCCATGTTGAGCAGCCCAGCAGACCTTCTAGCCTTCTTAGTCTTCTTGGCCAGCAGTGTCTTCAATTCATCCCGCCCCTTGGATAGGTTCAGGATCAGCTCTTGGAACTGTGCATTCTGTGCCTGGAGATCCTTAACTGATTGTTCAAGAGCCATTGCTGAAATAAACAGCGAGAAGATGAGAAACCTGTGCACAATTATAAACCTGTGATGCAATGATATGGGAATGCATATGCAATGTTTTCAAGGACCGCAGGATTTAAATTTGCTTAAACAAACAAGAAAGTAACTTTTTATTAGTAATAACTTGCTTTGCCTTTTAGGCTTACAAAAAATGAAAACGAAATAAGTACAAAAGATGGGGTTTTAAGTCTCCCATGGACGTTTCCTCTTGGTGTTGAGGTATGAGTTGAGGTTTCGTTCCTCATGAAGTAGCTTTGTTAGCTCTAGGATCCTTGCTTGGCTTGCTTTGTAATGAGCCTCGAAAGTATCCCTTTGCTCTTTCAGTTGGATCCATGATCTCTGCAAGTCTTCCATATCAGTAGGCATGTCTGGGTGAAGGATGGTATAAGCTGTGTCTCCTTCAGCAACAGGTTCCATGGTAACTGGTAGGATGGCAGGATATGGCATCATGAGTGTCTGAGCACGAAATCGTACCCATCTGAGATAAGCCTCCATAGGAATGGTGTACTTAGGCTCCAGTGTCTTGCTGTCAATCCTGTTTACCTTTCCCCAAGCTCGTATGAATCTCTGACGGTAACCCTGAAGATCATTGTCGTAGTCAAACACAATGCCCTGAATCAACATGTCATGTGGACCATCGCTCCGGGCGTAACCAAACTGTCGTAAAGCTAGAGATGGGTTGTAGGTGATGCCTCCTCTTATGCCTAGAAGTGGTACATTAGGAAACTCCCCACAACGGTCAATGATGGTGACATTCTCCATAGATCTGGAGCACCAATGGATGTCTGAGTGAGAAAGTGACATGATCCTCTTGGACCATCTGAACCCTTGCTCATTCTTCATTACTGAGCGAGGAAGGTGAGAAATAAACCACCTAGAAAGTAAAGGTATGCAGCACATCAAAGTTCCTCTTGCCCTTGTAGTACGGGTGTGAAGAGAATGTAGGATGTCTCCAAGTAAGGTAGGCACTGGATTGTGACTCAGGAATATGTTGATGGCATGAACGTCTATGAACTGATCAGGGTTGGGGAACAACACTAAGCCATAAATCAATATGGCTAAGATCTCCTCAAAAGCATCGTAGCTCATAGCCTTCAAGAACATTTGAGCTTTATCCACTAATACCTTGGCAAGAATACCTTTAACTCCACTTCTCGTCTCTAGAACAATGTCAGACTTCTTCAGATGTAGAGCTGCAGCAATAACTTCTGGTTTAAGCTCCTTCTCTAAGCCTGTGAATGGCTTCTGATCAAGAACAGGTATACCCAGAAGTTTAGAGAACTCCTCCATGGTTGGAACCAGCTGATAATCAGGAAATGTAAAGCAATGGTGCTTAGGGTCAAAGAACTGAAACAGCACACTCATCATGTCTTCACTGAACCCTGAAGTAACTAGATCCAATAAGTGACCATGTCTCTTGTTGAACTGGGAATGATCAGGCACTAGGGAAACCAACTCCTTGAGCTTAGCAGGTATCCCTACAAAGTTGATCCTGATGGTGTTTCTACGAGCAGAAGCCATGACCTGCAACAAAGAACAAAAATAAATCCCTTGGTCCTTGAAATGGTTAGGGAAAATGATATGCTCATGATGCATGATGATGTCATGATGTTATGTTCAATCGCAAACATGTGGCACACACAAACAAGTCACACAATTGCCCTAGGTTTAAAGGCTTGCATGAGGTTTAAAGGTAAGTACCCTCCCCTGAAGTTAGATGGTTCATCCTGTCCTACAAAAGTAACCGGGTTCTAAGGGATCTCAATATCATTGATCCTTCACAAGGGTGGTTGATCAGAAGGCAACTTACTTGCCAACCAAAACCCTCCAAGTTTAAGATCTCAATGAGCGTAGTATCGAGTGTCAACCAACTTCAGTCTGCACCAAAGCCGGTTACCTCACTACTTTCTAAAGGCCAAGATGAGTTAACTAGGGTTCTAAAAGTCAGTTAGTGCATTGACAACATATGGCAGCCTCAATATTATCCTCAACTTGACTTAAGGAATATAAGCACCAACCAAGAAGTCGCACTAACTATGGCCACCAGATCAACCGTATCGATATACGTCGTACAGTTTCCTTGGTCTATTGCCATTTACCTAAGGTACACTAGATCCGGGTTAGGATCTTTCACACATAAGAGCACCCCAACAATATAATAATAAAGCAAACAAGGCAAACAATTTAAAGTGATCTTAATTCCTAAGGGTACCCCTCTTAAATAGATCCCCAGCAGAGTCGCCAGTTCTGTAACCCGGTGAACTGACTTTAAACAATGTTGCGGATAGCAAGAGTCGCCACCGACTTTTATTTTATCCATAAGGAAAGGTTATAAAAGAACAGGAAAGACCTTAGAGAATATTTTGGGTCCGGGGGGTAGGTTATGAAAAGGGAAGGTATTAGCATCCTTTTCATCCATGGTTATCCATGGGCTCTTAGGTACTTAAGCTCACTTTTGAATTGTTTTGAAATTGTAGTGTGTGAATAGAAAATTTTCAGAATAGTTAATAAATAATCCATGTAAGGATGTGTTAAGAACTTGTTTGAAAACTTGTTGAAAATTTGTTTAAGTGCGAAACAGTTTTGAAGTGAGCAAGCACCTAGGAGTAACCTACCCTAAAGTTTAAAGGTCTTTCTTATTCTTCATTCTTTCCTTTAGTAAGACTATCCCTACTATAATGGAGTAGGTAGTCCTTACTTTGGATGTTAAGGGACATGTGAGGGACAATTTGACTTTGAAGGCCATTGTGGGATGTAATAAGCACATATAAGGGACCATCATCATTTTTCGAAAGGGACTCGATTCGTAAAGGCAACCATAAGGGACTTTGATGATTTTTCTATTTGAGGGACTTGCTTTATACACCCCACTTAACCATTATTCGTAGGCAACTTGAGGGATATCCTTAGGAAGTGAGACGGCGATTAAAATCGACTTACGTGTGTGACGTGTTTATTTTAATTATCTTTATTTAAAAGTGATCTAAATTTATTTTAATATTACATACATGTTGTTGCACTCCCTTATTACTAACCATAATAATAATTAAATAATTAAACAACTTTACATCCAAGAAACAATTACAAAATAATAAGCAAAATAATTAAATAGCAAAGATAAATAAAATATAAATAAGCAATAATAAATAATAAAGGGGGTTAATTCTAAGTTTAGTCGGCAAGACATCGCATCTTGTGCCTACGTATCCTTACGGGAGTGGAATCAGAGTAATCGTAGTTCCCCTCAAAAGGGAGGTTAGAGACTTCTTGACTGTGGTCAAGGTCTCAAGGGGAATAAACGCATCTTAAGGACACGCTTACGCGGAGTGTAGAAACTCCAAATCTCTACGCTGAATTGTTAAGTTGTAATTAGGGTTAAATTAGGTTAGGGATTCCGCGGCGGGAAACCCTAAAATGAGCGCGGCGGCTCTTTGACCTAATGCTAGGGGTAAAGTTGTAATTTTGCCTGCGGCGAGGCATTTGTGAAAAGTAGGGTTTGTAAGGGTGTAATTTTGAGGGTTTGAATGTGTGAGGGTTTATGGGTTATTGGCGCGGCGGCCAAACAGTTAGACCTAAACTTCGGATGTGTGCAATGTGACAGAAATAATGGTAAACGCGTGAGATAATTGAATCATGCAAACAGAGAGATAATGTCATAGTTTAAACCATGCAAGCAGAAATTTAAAGGCAGAATTTAAAGAGCGATTGTTAAATTCGCGAGGTTACATGAGAGGAGCAGATACAATATGATAATGAAATTTGAATTGAACAATAATAAGATAAAATAAATAACGGTTCTAGTTATTATTTAAAAAAAAAGATTTTAGTTATTATTTTAAATTTATCTAAAAAAAAGTTTTTCTTAAAAATAATAGGTTTTCATATTAATTTGGAAAAGATGTTAATGTTATTTATTTTAAAAAAAAAACAGATTTTTATATTATAACAAGTTTTAATAAATTAATGATAACAATAATAATAACAATGGTAATAATAATGATAATAATGATAATAATAATAAATAATGATAATAATAATAATAATAATAATAATAATAATAATAATAATAATAATAATAAAGCAATAATGAATTTTAAATGTGCCAAATAACCCAACAATGTTGCTAACGCAGAAATGCGCTCATCGCAACCAGATCTAAATCGGAAGAAACAAAATTTATCGCAAAGAAAAAGAAATTAAGCAAAAAATAGTATTATTGCTCACACAAAAATGCGATCATCGCAACCAGATCGAACTAACACAAATGTCACGCGTCATGCACACAAATGTGCAAACATCGTATCGACATAATTCGATCAAAAATTAATCCTATATATATAAACTCTAACAATTTAAAAATTATATATATATAAACGTAACAGTAATAGATAAAGAAAAAGAAATAACGGTAATAGATGAAGAAAAAGAAATAACGGTAAAAGATGAAGAAAAAGAAACAACAGTAATAGATGAAGGAAAAGAAATAACGGTAAACGATGAAGAAAAAGAAACAATAGTAATGGATGAAGAAGAAAACTAAATAACGGCAAACGGCACTCACTCCTCTTAGGTTTTTTTCATTCTCCCCTCTTTTCCAACAAGGCAACACATGTATATATAGGGAACAAATTAGGGTTAACACCAAATTGTCAATAATGTCCCTAAAGCCCATTTTAAAGCCCAAACTAAATAATTAGTTAAGAAAAAATAAAATTTAAATAATTTAAAATAATTAAAATAAACTTAAAATAAAAACTAATAATCCTATTTATTCCTAAAATCAAAAATATTATAAAAAGAACAAATTTTTTTTCAATATTTTTTATTTTATGATTTTTTGGATATTTTTATGAATAATTTAGAAAAAAGTGAAAAAAATAATATTTTAAAAAATGATTTAATTAAAATACGAAAATAATAATTAAATAATAATAAAAAACTATTTTTGTTATTATTTTTTTTTAATGAAAGATAGAAAAATTTAGAGTAAAAATAATAAAAAAACAAAAAAAGTGACAAAGGTGAGATTCAAACTCTCAACCTCTCACACTCATAACTCCTTACACATGTCCTCCTGCCAATTGTGCCATTTTTACTTTTTAGAAAAAAAAATGCATGCCATATGATATTTACCTGCAAAAAGTCAAACGACTACACAAATTTGTTAGTAATTGATTAATGCAATAAAAATGCAATGAAATGCGACGACAAATCTTAGGGCAAAATTTGGGGTATTACAGTTATTATGATAATATTTCTCACCCAACCTCTCTTTGATGTTGGCAAAAAAATCATGAAGCTTGACTTTGGTTTGACCACAGTTGACCTCAGTTTGACTTTTTAACTGCATTGACTGCTTTTGACTTATCTGATCATCTGACTGAGCAAACTTTTTGAGAAAAGTCTTGAAACTTGACATGGGGGTTCTTATACACATATAAGATGTTATGAAGCTCACTTGAAGTCTTGGAAGTCCATTTAGCCTGATTAAAGTCAAAACCCTAGTTTTGGATGCACTGCTTAGGAGGTGCATTGTCTGAGGGAATTGTCAACTCTTCTGACCAATTGTGAATTTTGTGAACCTTGTGAACCTTCTTGGAACACAAAGTCTTGTATTGTGAGGGCAAATTTTGGGGTGCAACACATAGCTATAAACATTCATCGATGATTCATTTCAAGTTTTTCTGCCAAGTGTTGGTTTCGAAACTTGCATCCATGAGCTTTCATAACACGTTATGTGAGAGAAATTATTATTCGTAGTTATCGTTACTTACAACTAGATTTTAAAATTTTATAGTGTGTGATACTATCAAACATTGTCGATTCTCACCATTTCTTTATAACATACTCAAATTATGTAATGCCAAGTAATATTTGCTTTAAATGATTGAATAACTGTGGAATTTTATACTAAAATTTTTTAATGCAATTATATATGGTCTTATGGTCTTGCTAATATTTACTCTAATGATATAGATTAAACATACTAAAAGTATTTTTAAAACAATGAATTGGATAAAAATGTTTATAGTATTAAAGAATTGAATAAACACATTTAAAAAATAATTTTAAATTGATCAATAACTTTTGCCTTTATGTTAAATGTTAGTATTAACCAACTATAAATTACTTTATAGAGAACAAAAAAAATTATATTACCTCCGTTATAAATTATATGATCTTTTAATATATAAAATATTATATTCAAAAGTTAGTATATTATTTGTAAAAAAATTACATACAAGAGCTCACAAGTCTTTGAAGAATGTAAAATATTTGTGGATGGAACTTGTATACTTCTCCGACGTTTCTATTTTTACTAGGGAAGGCAATTTTGAATGGGTCTTTTTTAAAGTTGGTCCATCTTCGCATTGGGATGTCTTGACCCCGAATGAGAATGAGAGGAAATGTAGTGAGCATGATGATTGCGTCATTCTTTTTTATGAATGCACATTCTCTGCTTTGGGTCTTCGTCTGCCATTTACCGTCTTTAAGATAGAAGTTCTTAAGCACCCGACGATGGCTCATTCACCACTTTATTTGGCGAGCTAGGTGTACATAAAAGTCTACCAATATTGATGTGAATACTTGGAGGGTAATCCTTCTATTACATTTTATTTCATTTCTTTTGATGTTAGTGTGGTTTCGCGGCTCAGTCACAGAGTAAAGGATTGATTTCTCTATAATCGATCGTCCGAGGCTTTGGGAATCTCCTTGAGTTACAAGCCTTTTGAAGATTAGTTCTTTCTAGTTAGCTCGATCTACCTAGATGTCCATGCTACGGTTTGCGTTGTTAGGATCGAGTGGAGGGTAGATGCACTGAGTTGTTCCAAAGTACTGGACAGAGAGTCACTTTCATATGGGAAACATGACGTATGTATATGAAGATGAGGACCTTATAACAGAAGATCTGTACCAGAATTAGCGGTTCATAAGTGACTTGGGTAACTTCAGGATGGTGTCCTCTCGGAGGAGGTCGGCCAAAAATTCTTGTAGTGCCTAATTAATATTCAACATCTGATAGAAGCTTGTTCTCGCGAAGAAAGAGAAGGTATTTTTTGTAAGCTCTGGAAGCTCTTAACTTCTTTGTCTTTAATTTACTTATTTATGACACATTTGCTTTTATCATGTCTGTGTGCAGATTGAACGAAAGATGGGGTAAAACTTTGGCTCCTAAGGAGAGGAACATGACTCATAGAAACTGATGTAAGTCCCCCTACTACTTTAGATCCTTCTGTAAGTATTGCTGCTTTGGTTGCTATTCAGAGGTCGCACGGTGCTTCGGGGTCGGACGTTGTCCCTCCAGACAATATCGAACTTCTCACCCAAAAAAAGATTGCTCGTATCTGTCGCTACTGCGAAAATCGGCGCCGGCTGAACAGAAGAGTCGCCACCGTGCGTTATTTATCCCAACGGAGGGAAAGGAAACGCTCGAGGTAAACCTACCGCAAAACGGGGAAAGGAATGGTCATCGCAACCAAAACCTGGATTCGGGAGTCGGTTACGCAAGGGGAAGGTGTTAGCACCCCTCACGTCCGTCGTACTCGACGGGATCCACGCTTGTTTTCGGGTATGGATTGTTATTTCTATCTACTCTACAGGTCTGGGGTTAAAAGAAAATAAAATGACTCGGCAAAGTATCGCACTTTATGCCTACGTATTCCCGTCTGGAACGAGAAATCAGAGTCAACGTAGTTCGCCTACCTACTGGAAAGGAGGGGAAGGTTGCTCGCTAGGATATCGCATCCTATGGCTACGTACTTTCATACAGCATGAAAGATCAGAGCAAACGTAGTTCGGGCCACGTACGACACAAGTCTGTCTTGATTGTTTTTATTCCTTCTGAAAAAGGGTTTTTCTGATTACAGGTCCAAGCGGACAAAAATGACGTTTTGATGAGTTCACATTCTTTTACGGAAGAAATGTCTTTTATTGTGTTTGAAATCTTATTGTGTTTTTCTGTTTGTCTTGAGAAAGAAGAGACAGAACTCTAACCTACGATTGAAAAGGGAATCAAACTAACCTAATGTTATCATGCATGGGTTAAGACCTAGTGTCTATCATGCTCCTCTCTTGCGCAGAGAGAAACATAGATCCTAAGGGATAAACGGAAACAGAAATAATAGCATATATACAATAAAGTAGTAAAATGCATGGATGCAACAATACAAGCGAGGCAAGGGAGTCCCACTCAACCTCGAACCTAGAAAACAATAGGCAAAGGTGAACAAGGTTCACTTTCAACCTAACAGGTTAAACAGCAAGCAATACAGTCAGGGAAATTCAATCAATACATCAAGAATTATAAACAGCAAAAAGAGAAACAGCAACAGCAGCTCTGCATCAACATCTGTCTTCAAGTCATCTCCAAACATCTACGAGCTTCAAGCAAGCATCAATCTTCATCTTCAAACTTTCAAACAAGGTCTCTATCCTCAGTCTTCAATCTGCAATGGCTTTTCTTCAAGTCTCACTCTCCAAGATGAATATCAGTCAACAAGATGAAATGGATGTTAAACAGTCAATTGCCTACCAAGGGTGGCTCATTAACTGTTAACATCATACTGACAGTTTTCTCTCAAAAGTTCTATCTTTTAAATACATTCACTAGTCCTTCCAAAGGAAGGAGGTGGGTATTTAAAAGAGACTTTGAATCATAGAGAACGAATGGAGGCAGACAAAACCTTCCATGTTTGTGAATCAAGTTTTCTAGTCTAGAGCTCTGCCTATCTCCTAAACCCTATAGCCTTCAACAGCTGCCAGCAAGAGACACTCCTCATCAAATCTGGAAATTGGTCTTCATTCTTTTGATCTCCAATGGCCTTCATCATCAGCACAGTCTTCAGCTCAAGCCCCAAGCCCCAAACAAGCCCAATACCCCCACACAGTCAACAAATAACCCTAGAGAGGGCACACCACACAGTCAAGCAAATACAAACAGTATACTAATAGTAATAGTAGAATAGAGGAAACCTAGTAATTTCTAAGGGATCTATTATCTACCCATAACCCCTATAGTCCCATACCCCAAAAATTCAGACTACAACTCCTAAAAGAAATGATTTATCACACCTATGCTATCTCTAAACCCTAGTTTTGATTCTCCTAATCACACCTGAACTAATCATCTAAGATTAAACCCTAAAATCATGAATTAAATTCTATGAGCAGGCTAAAGCTCTAAGTTAATCACCCTAAAAAGAGTGGATCAAAAATGTAAAAGCATCTAACTAAACTAAAATCAACAATATCATGCATCAAATTAAACCACTTAAAAAGCTATTTAAAAGAAAAATATTCTAAAAATGCTAAAACAAAATAAAGTTGGAATTTTATTATTTCTTAATTTTCTTAACAGAAATATGAACCTAATGAAAAAACAACCACTAAAAAATAAGCATTTTTCATTTACTTATGAATTTTTGAAGAATTAAAAACAAATGAAAGAAATTAACATGAATTAATTGAGATTAGGGGTGCAGTTAGCATCTATTTCAATTGAAAATGAGAGATGGGCCCAGACTGGGGGGCGCGCATAGCAAAGCGCGTCTGGGCCCAGTTAACCAGAAAACACAACAAAAAATAAAAAAGACAAAACGATGCAGAAAGTAGAAATTTCAGTTAAATTGGGATTGGGCCTTGCAGATAGGGGTGCGAATAACAAGTTTGGTTCAAGCCCAACATTTCAGTTAAATGAAACGCTGCGTTCCACACACAGCCATTCCCTCCAAATTCCAATTAAACGAGAGCCCTCGGATTCGAGTTCAGGTCAATGGTCTCATGATCATCCAACGGTCCCCCTCCATCGTCTACCTCAGAAACCCTAGGTTTCAGAAAAACCCTCCCCATGCATCCAACTTCTCTCCCTCTGTTCTCCCTCGATTCTCCATGAAATCTCACGATGTAAAGATCAACAATGATTTACATCCTTCCCTCTACACAACCATGGCTTCAGTTTCTCCTGAAAATCAATCAACAACCAAACCCGATAGGTAGAAGAACTCGGTTCCACCATTATTCACTGATATCCATCTTGCCAATTCTTGCCAACTATTACACTAATACAATCCACACGCCATGCTGATCATTTTAAGCTATCTAACCTAGACTATCATGCTTTAACCTACGATTTCTAAGCCCTAACAGAATTGGTGCTCTAATGGTAACCTCCATGGAATGTCTTCAAATTCAACAGAAATGATCCTCTAACCAATCCTAACCATTCTAACCTAATAATTATCTAACATTCTAACTAATCTAACCAATTCGAAAGGAAACACCAACCTGGTTTGATGATGAAAACAGGTGTAGAAATCTTTGGATCCAAAGCTTGCAATGCTTAGGAATTGATCAACACACTTAATTCTTGGTTCTGTATGCAATAGTTCTTGCTCCAATGCCTTAGATTCTTGTAACCACTTCTTCTTGCACTTTGGATGATGAAGTTGGATAGCACATGATTCCTCTTCAATTCACACATATTTTGATGGAAATGTGATCTATGATGGATTTAGATGATGATAGGATCAAGAAGTTTGGAAAATGATGAAGGTTTGATGAAGTTTGAGATGAATTTGCAAAATGGAAGAATGAGATATAACTATGTGTTATGAACAAAATGAATCACCAACCCTTGAATGAATCCTCTCAATTCAATATATAGACACTCATGGACCTTTCTAGAATTTGATAGAAACTTCTTGTGCACAATTCCCTTGGATTTTGATTATGTTACTTCCTTTGTAAGCCAACTTGCATAACTTCCAAACTTTGAACCAAACTCAAAAATATACTTTTGCCAATGTTCTTAAAACATTTTTTCCAATCAAAATGACCTATAATTTTGTCCCATTTGGCCAAATCATGAAAAATCTCAATTTTAGGTCATTTTTATTCATTAAATTCACTTTTAAATGACCAATTTTGAAACCTTGAGCTATGAGCATTTCCAAACTTTCATGATCACTTTCCTAGACTCAAAATGTCATTTGGAGCAAGTTTGATGTTGTGAAGTTTTTCATTTGAAGCTTCCTTGTATGAGTTTTGGGTATAGGCTTGAAATGACCTGTAATTCTCAGATGACCAAAATACCCTTTGCTTGCCAAGACCATAAGTAGAGTTCCACAAATCAGATGAAGGCATACCATACCTTTCTAGAAAGCTAAGACAATGAGGAACAACTCTTATGTTGACCAGAAATTCATTTGAAATCTCCTTAATGGGTAAAAGTTGCTTGGAAGACAAGTAACTTTCACAGACAAAATTTCAGATACCTCAGATGACCTGTAACTTGCAAGGACCATAACTTGAGTTCTATAAATCTCCTTGATGTCTTCCACCACTCCAATTAAAGGTCTTGAGATCCTCTACAAGTTTCATGTTGACCAAGGATCCATTTGAAGCTTTCATTTTGACTTATCTTGCTTGGAAGTTTGACCTAAATCAGGGGATTTTACACGGAAACCCTAATTTAGAAACTCCTCTTCTTCTTGATTTCTCTTGATTTCTTCTTAGCACAACACCAAATCCTTCTCTACATGTCAAATGATGAACCCCACATCTCTCAAATAGACCTTAATACCTTTCAATCAATCATTTGACCTAGGGTTGACCCAGGGTTGACCCAAATGAAACCCTAGTTGACTGCCTTCAACTGCAACTCTTGTGATCACATCAATGACTTGTCCCTCTTTCAAAATGACTTTCCATGTATCCCATGATGTCTATATACCCTCCATACTCAGTTCACAGCTCACAACTTTTTTGATGGTCTTCAAATACCCTCAGATAGGAGAGAGACCCACTGCTTGATCCACAGACTTCTTGGGTTTCAATTTCTTTCTGATGACTTGGATATGCTTGACTTTGAATAAGAACCTCTTGATAGGCTCATAGAGATAAGAATAGTGATTGGTCCCTTGTTGAATGACTTGCTATGCTATGCTATGCAAATGATTAGACTATGTACATGACTTTGTATGCAAATGCTAATGTAATTGAAACATAAACCAAGTGAAACAGGTTGAGCAAATTTTAGGGTGCAACAATTGCCCCTATTCAAGCGACTTGGACCCAATTGGGTGAAGAGCGAACGGCCTTCAAACATTCGAGGTACGAGACGGTTGAATACTAAGAACCCGGAAATTTGCCAACCGCAGAAATAAACTGCACCACTGCTTGGGATACGACATTCATCAACTGAATCTAACTGTTACAGCAATCAACTGATCCATTAGCGACCGTGCTGGGGATTATTTTCATCAGCCTGAAGAAGATTCTATCATCGCAGGGACAAAACTTTGTCCACATTAGGACGCCTGTTTCGTCAACACGAAGAAATCTCAACTAAAACTTGTCCACGTTAGGACTCCACTTGTCGTCACCCGGAAAAATCTCGGCGACTTCACTGGGGATGACTCGTCTGCATTTCATCAAGAATAAATCGTCCACGTTAGGAATAAACTCTTCCACGTTAGGAATAAACTCTTGTCCACGTTAGGAATAACTCTCTTATGGATCTGTCCACGTCAGGACTAAACTTTCCACGTAAGGAATACCTCGTCCACGTTAGGACCCACCTTTCCACGTAAGGAACACATCTTCTTTCCACGTAAGGAATACATCTTCTTTCCACGTAAGGAATCACCTCTTTCCACGTAAGGAATCACCTCTTTCCACGTAAGGAATCCATCTTTCCACGTAAGGAATCACCTCTTTCCACGTAAGGAATCCATCTTTCCACGTAAGGAATCACCTCTTTCCACGTAAGAAATCCATCTTTCCACGTAAGGAATCACCTCTTTCCACGTAAGGAATCCATCTTTCCACGTAAGGAATCACATATCGTCTTGATTTGTCCACGTCAGGACTTACATCGTCCACGTTAGGACTCACACTTCGTCTGCACAAGAAAATCCTATCAGCATGGGGGTAACCTCGTCCACGTCAGGACACCGTTCGTTGACCCGAAGAAATATAAATTCGTCCACGTCAGGACTCGCGCGTCTTTGACCCGCTGAGGAAATAAAACTCGTCCACGTCAGGACTCGCGCCTTGCCGACACGAAGAGAGATAAACTTGTCCATGTCAGGACTCGTGCATCTTATCATCACGAAGAACTACAAACTTTGTCCGCGTCAGGACACACATTTCATCATTACGAGGGAAGATATTTGCTGGTGTAACCCGGTGAACTGACTTTAAACAATGTTGCGGATAGCAAGAGTCGCCACCGACTTTTATTTTATCCATAAGGAAAGGTTATAAAAGAACAGGAAAGACCTTAGAGAATATTTTGGGTCCGGGGGGTAGGTTATGAAAAGGGAAGGTATTAGCATCCTTTTCATCCATGGTTATCCATGGGCTCTTAGGTACTTAAGCTCACTTTTGAATTGTTTTGAAATTGTAGTGTGTGAATAGAAAATTTTCAGAATAGTTAATAAATAATCCATGTAAGGATGTGTTAAGAACTTGTTTGAAAACTTGTTGAAAATTTGTTTAAGTGCGAAACAGTTTTGAAGTGAGCAAGCACCTAGGAGTAACCTACCCTAATGTTTAAAGGTCTTTCTTATTCTTCATTCTTTCCTTTAGTAAGACTATCCCTACTATAATGGAGTAGGTAGTCCTTACTTTGGATGTTAAGGGATATGTGAGGGACAATTTGACTTTGAAGGCCATTGTGGGATGTAATAAGCACATATAAGGGACCATCATCATTTTTCGAAAGGGACTCGATTCGTAAAGGCAACCATAAGGGACTTTGATGATTTTTTCTATTTGAGGGACTTGCTTTATACACCCCACTTAACCATTATTCGTAGGCAACTTGAGGGATATCCTTAGGAAGTGAGACGGCGATTAAAATCGACTTACGTGTGTGACGTGTTTATTTTAATTATCTTTATTTAAAAGTGATCTAAATTTATTTTAATATTACATACATGTTGTTACACTCCCTAATTACTAACCATAATAATAATTAAATAATTAAACAACTTTACATCCAAGAAACAATTACAAAATAATAAGCAAAATAATTAAATAGCAAAGATAAATAAAATATAAATAAGCAATAATAAATAATAAAGGGGGTTAATTCTAAGTTTACTCGGCAAGACATCGCATCTTGTGCCTACGTATCCTTACGGGAGTGGAATCAGAGTAATCGTAGTTCCCCTCAAAAGGGAGGTTAGAGACTTCTTGACTGTGGTCAAGGTCTCAAGGGGAATAAACGCATCTTAAGGACACGCTTACGCGGAGTGTAGAAACTCCAAATCTCTACGTTGAATGTCAGGTTGTAATTAGGGATTCCACGGCGGGAAACCCTAAAATGAGCGCGGCGGCTCTTTGACCTAATGCTAAGGGTAAAATTGTAATTTTGCCTACGGCGAGGCATTTGTGAAAATTAGGGTTTGGAATTAATTAAGTTACTAATTATTAAGCTGATTATTCTTAAGGAGGTCCTATTAAGTAAATAAAGTTATATTACATGAAAAAAAGTTTTTATTAAATAAAAAAGGTTCTATTATTGTAGATGGGAAAAAGTTATTTTATATAAAATATAAAAGTGTTTTTTAGAATATGAACAATTATTGTAAAAAGATTAAGTTGATGACATTAAAATTAATAAATTAGGTTAAACAGCAAATTAAAAAAATAAAAAAAGGTTAATTCACATGCTAATTAAATAGAGAAAAAGATTAGTTACACAAAACGGGTTATTAGGTTAATAAAAACGGTTGATTTAGGCAAATGACTAGGTCAATGGTTTAATTAGTTAAAAAAAGGTGATTAGGTTCATGATATATTAGTTAAAGGGCAGATTAAATGTTAATTAGTATTTAAATGGCAGATTAAAGGATTATGTGTGTGTGTTAAGTGAGTGTTGTGTGTGATACGTGTACATCACTTAAACAAGATTACAGACAAACAAAACGAAATGAATAAGGAACCCTAAATCCCTTCTCATCGTCGACGGCGTTCCCCCCCCGTCTCTCCTTCCAGTCTCCCTCTCCGGTTTCGACTCAAAATCTCCTGGTTCTTGTACCTGAAATGAAGAATGGAAGCATTAATTGTTCATGATTTTAAATACGAGTAGAGGTTTTACCGAAATCTGGCGAATCGATGATGATTGGTGCGATGAAGTGGTAATGGCTTGTGCGATTTCCGGCGTCGGTGAGGTTCGTAGTGACCGAAGATGGTATCGCCGCTTGAGATAAGTTCTTTTTTCTTCGATTCTTCCGCCCTGAGAATTAGGGTTTTCTTTCTCTTCATCTCTTAAGCCTTCTTTTATAGGCTTCAGATTGAAAAATGCCTTGATTGAATTTGATTGTTGTCTTGAATATCGATTTGGATTTTCCAAATTGGGACAAATCAGTTTTGAAAACTTTCCCCTTTTCTTGCTCCAATCTCTTAAATGAAAATCCCATCTTTGATACCGTATCAATTTCGTTAAAAAAAAATCCTTTGTCTAGGTTCAATGTTGGATTTGGATATGTGGATCCTCCTGGGGAATATTCTCCAATTAATTTTGGTAATTTCGAAATTGTGATTTGTAGGTGTGGAAAGCAAGCACGTTGTTGGGCCAGGGAGGAAGTATGCGGTCCATAGTGAATTCCTAGAGTTGAACGGTCTTCAGAGAGGGTTGCATCAATGCAATGCTTTTTGGTTGTTTTGGTCTTTGACTTAGGTAAGTTATAGATAACCAGTTTAGTTTTTGAAACATGAGAAACTGGAGGTTGAGGCTTCGTCTTCTTCAACATATTGTTTGTTGGTATCCTCAATAACATCATCTGTAGTAATACTAACGTTTTCTGACACCTTCGTTGTCCTTTCTCTGAAGCAGGAGCAATGTTGGTGCCACTACTAACCATCTCCTTTGGAATAGCCTAGTCAACATCTATAGGGCAACACTCAAGCTTTGATCCATTGAGCTTTCGAACGGCATTTTCAGCATCTTGCTTGCAGGTGAATTACAAGGGCGAAACCTTTTGAAATCTTTGTGGATTAAACTCATCTCTTAATTCAATTTTCTTGCCTGGACAGGAAGGTTTCTAACAATAGGCTTCCATGTTAACACCACAGGGCCATCTAAACAATACCTGAGGCGACTGAATTATTCCCACTTCTGTTTTCCTCTTCGAGAACTTTCGTCTGCAGTTTCGATTTCAGCCCTGTTCCTCGAAGCGGAATTAATCCCCGTTTGAATTTGAAGGTTGCCGGTCATTTTGAACGATAGTGATTTTGAGTCTTATTATACACTGCGCTTTTCTGACTTTCTGCCTGTTTAACAGTTATGGGCGTAGGTTAACTGAGTATCGATAGGAGATTGGGGTGGTGTTGTTGCTATTGTACCAGAACATAGTTCTTGTGTTAAATAACAGCACCTGTATGGGCAAAGAGACTCTGTTGAGATTGAGTGTGGATGACCCACTGCTGGAGATGTTGTGAATGCCAAAGGATACGCAGGAACTTGTGATGGTCACAACTCATAGGTTCTATCCTATTAGAGCTTGCTGAGGCATTTGACTCTGTGGCTGATCGTCCTTTTCCACGGTAGTCCTCGGAAACTCGTGATGTTCTTTTAACTTAGTTGTTGAACTATTGCAATTTATATCCCTGTCCACTTCCTTCTTGACAGGTATCTTCATGGGATAACCCTGGATGATTCTAACAGTCTCAATTTGATTGCACAGAAGAGGAGGCTGATGGTCCACATTGTTGCCGGAACTATGACGCCGCACATCTCTACCTGTGATGGTCACAATTAGAAGACACCCTATTCTGACTAGCTGCTTCTCACATGGGGCAGCAGCAGCATTTAGCAACAATGAACGCGTAGTAGTCCGAGAAATGCTTGTGGATAATGCTGAGGCACGAGGTTTTCAAAAGGGACATGCCTACTCTCAGAACCAAAGCTCAATCCTAAGCATGAATGTGAGAATAAATGGTTTGCGGTAATGCTCGCCTCTAGAATACAGCTTTTGGTTCAATTACGATACCGGCATCAGATTCATGTTTACCGTCTCCGTCACCAAAGTAAGGTGTTGCCTTTCTTTGTCTTTCCACTTCATTTTGAGATCCCCAGTAGAATCCTCTGGAACTTCTGAAATCGTTGTATCCATAGCAAGAAAATCACTCCGGTGGTTTAATTATTCCCACAGCAAAAGTTGATTCTCCAACTGCATCTCCTAAATTTATGTGCTTCACTTTTGATAACTTCTATGCTATCTGGTGTACTTTTGGCAGGGTGTTCGTTGGCTGGACAAGACTTGTCAGTTCCATTCAAGCCAAGTCCATAGTATCAACAACTTAGACAGCGTTTGATCGATCATATCCGGAGTTAGTATCCTGTATGCCGATGATAGAGCAATACCAGTAATCGGAGCGCGAGTTTCATCCCAACTGAGACATATCCATAGCAGGCTGGAGATGCAGGACAAGGTATGATATAGCAATGACTCGTTGAAGCGAGTTCCTTATACATCTTGCCATTGCTGTTGTTTAATTGCGGTTTCAACGGTTATTTTGAATTTGCTACCTCTGCTTTGTGTTCAAACTGATGCGTTATTGTTTGTCACAGGTGTGCACATGAAGCGAGTTAGCACACGAGGGCTTTCAAGATTGGCGTGACATGCTCAAAGTGCAAAATAGGAGTGACACGAAGAGACATTGGATTGCTTAGAATTAGGACTTATGGATTTGTGGTAGTTGTTAACTTTGTAATTCTCTGATGTTGCAATGGTCATGGTTTTCGTGTAACTTTTGAATATCCTTGGCTTTGTAAAGAGTTTAGTAAATATGAATTTCAAACTTGTAAACCTTGGATCTTAAATCTTGAAATGCCAGATGGATTAAATTTTGAATATGACTTTATCATGAAAAAGAGGGAGAGTTTCTCTCGCAACTTTGAGATTTCTTCTGTATAGTCCCGATTTCCTTACAAACCCCATTTTAATCTGTAGCTTAAATCATGACTTATATTTCTTGTTGGTTTGTAATGCCTTATGTCAGGAGAATTGGTATGTGGTTGTAGCCAAATAAGAAGAGACCCTCGAGCTGACAATATTACCGTTAATTGCTCCTTCAATCTTTTCTTGAAAATTAGTCGTAAATGAACCAAATGTCTCGATTGTCGCCATGAGGACCTTCAGAGTCCTACTCCGCAAACTCCTTAATAGAATATATATTTGAAAAGGGGAAATTAACTCGAAACAAAATTAAATCAGTGTAGTAACATCCTCAGTTGTCATCCTTTGAAATCATATACGAAGATATATCCGTACTTAATTTCCAGATACCCATTAGCCGGAGGTATTCACCATTTAAAATCTTGAATGGTAAACTTTAAATTCAAAAGTAACACTCACACCCTTGTGATTCCTTGTTAGTAAGAATTTATGCCTTGACATCATTGCACCTGCACACACTGGTTAGCATAATGTAGTGGTCAGTGTGAACCTTGTGAACCTTCTTGGAACACAAAGTCTTGTATTGTGAGGGCAAATTTTGGGGTGCAACAGCTGCCCCTGTTCAATTTTCTGAAACCTGAGGGGTTAGATTGGTATATTTGCCAGTCGTAACCTGGAAGGTTGAAGGGGATTGAACACAAAAGCCCAAAAATTTGCACTCACCAGTGCATGGAGTGATATTGATGGTTGGTTGAACATGATTGAGTGGGCTTAAAGATGCCACTAGGGGAAAGTTCTTCAGTAGTATAATGAGAACTGTCAGGAGTCTGGAGTAATACTGATGTAACAGCATGTCTTCATGGGGATAGAGCAATCAATAATGATAACCCTAAAGCAGTCTTGAAGCAATGATATGATTTCAGGAGGATAGAACAATGAATGGTTCTAAAGCAGTCTTGAAATAATAATGTGATATGTCTTCAGGAGGATAGAGCAATCAATAGCTCTAAAGCAGTCTTGAAATAATGATTTCAGGAGGATAGAGCAATGGATAGCTCTAAAGCAGTCTTGAAATAATAATGATTTCAGGAGGATAGAGCAACGGATAGCTCTAAAGCAGTCTTGAAATAATTAGATGGCTTCAGGAGGATAGAGCAATGAATAGCTCCAAAGCAGTCTTGAAGTAATGATTTCAGGAGGATAGAGCAACGGATAGCTCTAAAGCAGTCTTGAAATAATAATGATTTCAGGAGGATAGAGCAACGGATAGCTCTAAAGCAGTCTTGAAATAATTAGATGGCTTCAGGAGGATAGAGCAATGAATAGCTCCAAAGCAGTCTTGAAATAATAATGTGATATGTCTTCAGGAGGATAGAGCAATCAATAGCTCTAAAGCAGTCTTGAAGTAACGATTTCAGGAGGATAGAGCAATGGATAGCTCTAAAGCAGTCTTGAAATAATAATGTAATTTCAGGAGGATAGAGCAATGGATAACTCTAAAGCAGTCTTGAAATAATTAGATGGCTTCAGGAGGATAGAGCAATGAATAGCTCTAAAGCAGTCTTGAAGTAATGATTTCAGGAGGATAGAGCAATGGATAGCTCTAAAGCAGTCTTGAAATAATAATGTAATTTCAGGAGGATAGAGCAATGGATAACTCTAAAGCAGTCTTGAAATAATTAGATGGCTTCAGGAGGATAGAGCAATGAATAGCTCTAAAGCAGTCTTGAAGTAATGAGATGGCTTCAGGAGGATAGAGCAATGAATAGCTCTAAAGCAGTCTTGAAGTAATGATTTCAGGAGGATAGAGCAATGGATAGCTCTAAAGCAGTCTTGAAATAATAATGTAATATGTCTTCAGGAGGATAGAGCAACGGATAGCTCTAAAGCAGTCTTGAAATAATGATTTCAGGAGGATAGAGCAATGGATAGCTCTAAAGCAGTCTTGAAATAATAATGATTTCAGGAGGATAGAGCAACGGATAGCTCTAAAGCAGTCTTGAAATAATTAGATGGCTTCAGGAGGATAGAGCAATGAATAGCTCCAAAGCAGTCTTGAAGTAATGATTTCAAGAGGATAGAGCAACGGATAGCTCTAAAGCAGTCTTGAAATAATAATGTGATATGTCTTCAGGAGGATAGAGCAATCAATAGCTCTAAAGCAGTCTTGAAGTAATGATTTCAGGAGGATAGAGCAATGGATAGCTCTAAAGCAGTCTTGAAATAATAATGTGATATGTCTTCAGGAGGATAGAGCAATCAATAGCTCTAAAGCAGTCTTGAAGTAATGATTTCAGGAGGATAGAGCAATGGATAGCTCTAAAGCAGTCTTGAAATAATAATGTGATATGTCTTCAGGAGGATAGAGCAATCAATAGCTCTAAAGCAGTCTTGAAGTAATGATTTCAGGAGGATAGAGCAACGGATAGCTCTAAAGCAGTCTTGAAATAATAATGTGATATGTCTTCAGGAGGATAGAGCAATCAATAGCTCTAAAGCAGTCTTGAAGTAATGATTTCAGGAGGATAGAGCAACGGATAGCTCTAAAGCAGTCTTGAAATAATAATGTGATATGTCTTCAGGAGGATAGAGCAATCAATAGCTCTAAAGCAGTCTTGAAGTAATGATTTCAGGAGGATAGAGCAACGAATAGCTCTAAAGCAGTCTTGAAATAATAATGTAATATGTCTTCAGGAGGATAGAGCAATGGATAGCTCTAAAGCAGTCTTGAAGTAGTAATATGACTTCATGAGGATAGAGCAATGAATAGCTCTAAAGCAGTCTTGAAGTAATAGGATGATTTCAGGAGGATAGAGCAATCAGTAGCTCTAAAGCAGTCTTGAAGTCATGAGAGGCTATCAGGAGGATAAAATAACCCTGAGGTTACAATAAAGCAGTCCCAAAGTAATAAGAAGCTCATCAGGAGGATAAAGTAACCCTGAGGTTACAATAAAGCAGTCCCAAAGATCATAAGCTTGTTTGTTGGATAATTAACCTGAAAACAAGGTAGCATTCTGTATAACAACATTAGTTTATGCTTTATGTATGCATGTATGACATGATGCACTTAGGTAATGTACTATAGACATATATGTTATGGTATGATGTAAACGATGTATGTATGATATGACACTGCTGGCCAAGGAAAATAAATCCCGATTCGTTGTTGAAGAACATATAACCCTCCGTCTGCTGGGGATAACAAGGTATAGATAACCTCCCGTTGTTGGGGATAACAAGGTATAGATAACCTCCCGTTGTTGGGGATAGTAGGGTATAGATAACCTTCGTTTTCGTTTGATAGTAGGATAAGTATAACATCCCGTCTTCGTTCATCGTGCCCTTATTGGAAAGTAATTTCCCGTATATCCGTGTGAGGATAAAAGAGATGGATATAAATTCCAGGGGAGATTAGACTTTGTGAAAATGGATTAGTCCTACTGTCTTGTAAAGATGAACCGGCGAAGCTTCGTTGAAATCCTTCCCTCGTTCGTCCTTAGTAAATACTATTACTGTATTTTCATGCATTTCTGGTAAACATCAATCATATTAAAAGCATACATGCATTTCTGGTAAACATCAATCATATTCAAAGGCATACATACATTCAAACACAACCAATGGACGTTTCGCTTATGTAAATAGGGTAAAAGTAAATCTGGATTCAAAAGATGGAATTTATTTATATCAAAAGTGACCCATACACGGGTAAGTTTGTACAAGGAGACATAAACCCTAGTAAGAGAATTTTGTCATGAAGTTTTACAAAAAGAATCAGCTATGTGGGAAATAATCCTATTGAGTTTCAATTCTACTATTGCCACTCAAGTATCTCATCTTCTTGCTGTTGAGACGGAAACGATTGGATTGAGCTTTATCTGTTTGAGCTTGAGTAAGTAGTACAACTGGTTGCAGTTTCATGAGTGATCCAAACGAGACATAGTCATACGCTTTAATCCCTAACTTTTGCCTGGATTGCCCTTTCAGGTTTTCAATCCACCGGGATACCCTTTTTTGCCCAAGCCGCCTTTTCAGGTTTTCGACTTGCCGGGTGTACATCTTTTTATATATATATCCCTAATTTTTGCCCAAACCCTTTTGGTTTGCCGGGATGCCCTTATTTTTGCCTGGGCCTGTCAACCTAGCGGGTCTCTTTTTATGCGTAGTATTTTTTAACTATGTCTGCGTTTACAGGTTGTGGGAAGTCTTCACCATCCATTGTAGTCAGTATCATGGCACCTCCTGAGAACACTGTCTTGACTACAAATGGTCCCTCATATGTTGGAGTCCACTTGCCCCTAGGATCACCCTGTGGTAATATGATACGCTTGATTACCAAGTCACCAGCCTGATATACCTTTGGCTTAACCTTCTTGTTAAAAGCTTTGATCATCCGTTTCTGGTACATCTAGCCATGACAATCTGCTGCTAACCTTTTCTCATCAATCAAATTTATCTGGTCAAGTCGAGTCTGAATCCACTCATCTTCATCCAAGCCTGCATCCTTCATAATTCTCAAGGAGGGGATCTGAACTTCAATAGGCAGAACTGCTTCCATACCATAGACTAAGGAGAATGGGGTTGCCCCTGTTGAAGTACGTATTGTAGTACGATAACCATGCAGAGCAAATGGTAACATCTCGTGCCAATCCTTGTAAGTAACAGTCATCTTCTGTACAATCTTCTTAATGTTCTTATTAGCAGCTTCAACTGCCCCATTCATCTTTGGACGATACGGAGAAGAGTTGTGATGCTTAATCTTGAACTGCATCTTCGAAATCAACAAGGTAGTATGGGTCAACATATACTGTCTTAGTCGGCGAGCAGCCCATGCCAAAGCGCAGCAAGTTTTCTCGAGCAGTGAGTATCTTATTTCACAGTCGGTAAACTTTTTGCTAAGGTAGTATATTGCCTGCTCTTTTCGACCAGACTCGTCATGTTGCCCCAATACACACCCCATCGAGTTGTCTAATACTGTTAAATACATAATCAACTAGTGGCATTAAAATTGGAGGTTCTAGCAAATATCTTCTTGATTTCATTAAAGGCAGTCTGGCACGCATCATTCCATTCCATCACCTGATCTTTCTTCAACAACTTGAAGATTGGCTCACAGATGGTAGTTAATTGGGAAATAAATCTTGCAATGTAGTTCAATCGTCCCAAGAAACCTCTAACCTCCTTCTCAGTACGGGGAGCTGGCATCTCTCGTATAACTTTCACTTTTGCAGGATCCACTTCAATACCTTTTCCATTGACAATGAAACCCAAGAGTTTTCTAGATCTAACTCCAAAAGCACACTTGTTCGGGTTCAATCTCAACTTGTATTTCTTCAACCTCTCAAACAACTTGTGCAGATGATCAAGATGTTGCTCTTCATTCTGAGATCTGGCTATCATACCATCCACATATACCTCTATCTCATGATGAATCATATCATGAAACAAAGCCACCATAGCATGCTGATATGTTGCCCCTATCTTGACCTCTTTTCTGTTTTCTTCAGTTCCCAGATTCACAACTTCGACTGGCTCTTCATGTGGTTGTATAGCTTTCTCTTCTTGTTGTAACAACCTAGCAAGCTCTACAGGTATTTCACGATCGTCCTCGTCTCCGTCTTCAGTTTGATAGATCGGATTCTCGAAATTGTAATTGGCAATAGTAGAACTGTTATCAACTGGATCCAGAGTGGATGAGGATCGGCATTTTAGTGACGTGGGTGTGTGTAAGAACACATAGCTGATAAAGCAAAAATAAAAGAAAAAGAAAGACAAGGAACACAATATTTACGAAAACGAAACGTCCATTGATTTTATTGAATGAAGTATGCAAATGAAATGACAACCCGTAACAAGCACACCATTGTGCCCCGGGTAAGGCACATGGCTTGAAAATTTTAATTGTTCCAGAAATTATAAATTTAAAAATATAACACAGTAATAGTATTTACTCCTGACTAAAGGAGATAGGGATAACATCTTTAGCTGTCCAATTATTGAGTCCAGCACCCACAGTAGGAAAAATCCATGCCTCCAAGTTGTAGTCTTCATCTTGATCTCCCACAGCATTGATAACCCCTTGATTGGTGATACGAACAGCACGACGAACAGCCTTCTGGGACTCTTCTTCTTCCACCATAGCTTTTGCGTCATTGAGGGAGGCCATTGCCATTGTTGGAGGGTTTCTGATGACCACAGGAACCTTCTTCACAGCAGGAGGAGTCACACAATCCTTAACAGCCCAGGGAACCACTTCAAATGACTGACATGGAGTTTCAATGTATTCACCTTCTACTTCCAGATACTTGAAAGTGTTTACATGGCTGACAAAGTATTCTTCCTCTCCAAAGACAGTAACAACTTTTCCATTCACCGGATATCTCAACTTTTGATGTAATGTGGAGGTCACCGCACCTGCCCCATGGATCCAGGGACGACCAAGCAGACATGAGTACGAAGGACGAATATCCATCACATAGAATGTAGCAGTAAACACCTGAGAGCCAACCTTGATTGTAAGATCAATTTCCCCATGCACTACTCTTCTAGAACCATCAAAAGCCTTTACCACAATATTACTGGGCTTCAATACCGTATCTTCAGGACTCAGCTTGTTCAGGACTTCCTTAGGCAACACATTCAGAGAGGAACCATTGTCTATCAGCACATGAGACAGGGTAGTGCCCCTGCATTCAATTGAAATATGCAAGGCCCTGTTATGATCCCTCTTGGCAGGGGTCAAGTCAGCATCAGAAAATCCTAACCCGTTGTCATAGGTCAGGTGAGCAACACAATTCTCAAACTGGTCCACAGAAATTGCACTGGGTACATGAGCCATCTTTAGAAACTTGATCAATGACTTGGCATGAGCCTCAGAACATAATAACAGGGAGAGCATAGAAATCTTTGAGGGAGTATGCCCCAGCTGATCAACAATATCATAATCACTCTTGCGAATGATTTTCAATACTTCTTCCATCTGCTTAGAGAGGTCATCAGCAGCTGGCACATCAGTAGATACAGGCTCAATAACAGGACCCTTGCCCCGAGCATCAGTGGTGGAAGTAACAGCAGGAGTAACTGCACTCTTAGAAGCAACTGGAGGAGAGAAGACTCTTCCACTACGGGTGATCTTGCTAGATCCGGCAATATTATCAATGTCAACAGGCATATCAGGTAAAGGCTCCTGCTTGACACCATGGATGTAAACATCAGACCCATAGTGCCAAGGCACAGCTTTGTCAGATGTATAAGAAATAGGACCAGGAGTGGTAATAATCAGAGGAGCTACTCTGGCTTCAGCGACAACTTTCACAGGACCTTCAGCAGTATCTTGATTGGGCCCTGATGAGTGATTTTAATGGGGCCCTTTGAAGTGATTCTTAGTGGTACTTTGTCAACCATGTCAACCTCTTCAATCTTCTTACCCTGAGTCAGATGATCCACCATACTTTCTACAAATGCTGGTCTTCTTTCAAACACTATAGTATATTTATCCATGAGACGTTGAATCCCATCTCTCAAAATGAAGCAACTATCCGGCTTATAGGTACAATACAAACAATCTTCACGACAACCTGGAAAGATCCCAGCTTGTACTAACCTCTTTTTGATAACAGACAATGGTGTGCTCAACTCCATAACCGAATAGACATGCAGATCTTCATCAATATCTTCATCAATGGCGTTGACAGTCTTCTCGTGATTTGGCATTGGAGCGGTAATCACATTTGGAGTACCTGGTGGATCAAACTCAATTTCTCCAGCATCAATCATATCTTGAATTTTGTTCTTCAAGACCCAGCAGTTATTAGTATCATGTCCTGGACAGTTTGAATGATATGCACATCGTGCATTGGGATTGTACTTGGGAGATGTAACATTGGGATTCTGAGGAGCCTCCCTCAGGGTAATAAGTTCAGCCTTCAACAAGTGTTGCAATGCCTGAGCCATTGACATGTTGATCTTCGTGAACTGTCTTCTAGCCCTCTGTTGGTTGCCTTGAGGCTGCTCTGTTGTTGCAGGAGTTGGATTTGAAATATGAACTGCACTAACAGACTGATGCCTTCTGTTACGATCAGGCTGACCATACACAGCATTAGATTCTTTCTTCCCAGTGGGAGGCTTCTTTGCAGCACCTGATGAAGAAGTGCCCACTTGGATCTTACCACTCTTGATACCATTCTCTACTCGCTCTCCTGTCATGATCAACTCAGTGAAGCCAGATGATGAGCTTCCAATGAGATGACTGTAAAACGGACCATCCAGCGTACACATGAACATATCAACCAACTCCCTATCAGTCAAAGGGGGTTGAACTCTTCCAGCTAAGTCTCTCCACTTCTGAGCATACTCCTTAAAGCTTTCTTTGGCACCCATAGACATGCTTTGAAGCTGCATGCGAGTGGGGGCTAAGTCAGCATTGTATTGATACTGCTTGTAGAAAGCTTCAGCAAGGTCATTCCAATCTCTGATGTTGACACTCTCCAACTGATAATACCACTCTAGCTGAGCTCCAGATAAACTCTCTTGAAAGAAATGGATCCACAACTTTTTATCAGCAGTGTGGGGTTGCATTCTTCTGACATAAGACCTCAGATGCAATTTGGGACAAGAGACCCCATCATAGACAACAAATGTAGGAACTTTGAACCCAATGGGTATGACCACCCCAGATATCAAGCTCAAATCCTCAAAATCCAGCCCAGATGATTTCTGTAATTCCATAGCATCCATTCTATCCACCAGCATCTTGAATTTGTCTTCGTTAGGCTCATGGTAGTAGTTAGCCTCAGAATCAGAGTCCCCCATAGTGTTGTGGAGACTGCCTCTCTCCTGCTCAGATTCTTCAGATTCATAGTCTTCAACCTGTTCCTTGGTCTTGACAGGACTTTTGAACCTTCTTCCCATGTTGAGCAACCCAGCAGACCTTCTAGCCTTCTTAGTCTTCTTGGCCAGCAGTGTCTTCAATTCATCCTGCCCCTTGGATAGGTTCAGGATCAGCTCTTGGAACTGTGCATTCTGTGCCTGGAGATCCTTAACTGATTGTTCAAGAGCCATTGCTGAAATAAACAGCGAGAAGATGAGAAACCTGTGCACAATTACAAATCTGTGATGCAATGAAATGATATGGTAATGTACATGCAATGTTTTCAAGGACCGCAGGATTTAAATTTGCTTAAACAACCAAGAAAGCAATTTTTTATTAGTAATAACTTTGTTTTGCCTTTTAGGCTTACAAAAAATGAAAACGAAGTAAGTACAAAAGATGGGGTTTTAAGTCTCCCATGGACGTTTCCTCTTTGTGTCGAGGTATGAGTTGAGGTTTCGTTCCTCATGAAGTAGCTTTGTTAGCTCTAGGATCCTTGCTTGGCTTGCTTTGTAATGAGCCTCGAAGGTATCCCTTTGCTCTTTCAGTTGGATCCATGATCTCTGCAAGTCTTCCATATCAGTAGGCATGTCTGGGTGAAGGATGGTATAAGCTGTGTCTCCTTCAGCAACAGGTTCCATGGTAACTGGTAGGACGGCAGGATATGGCATCATGAGTGTCTGAGCACGAGATCGTACCCATCTGAGATAAGCCTCCATAGGAATAGTGTACTTAGGCTCCAGTGTCTTGCTGTCAATCCTGTTTACCTTTCCCCAAGCTCGGATGAATCTCTGACGGTAACCCTGCAGATCGTTGTCGTAATCAAACACAATGCCCTGAATCAACATGTCATGTGGACCATCGCTCCGGGCGTAACCAAACTGTCGTAAAGCTAGAGATGGGTTGTAGGTGATGCCTCCTCTTATGCCTAGAAGTGGCACATTAGGAAACTCCCCACAACGGTCAATGATGGTGACATTCTCCATAGATCTGGAGCACCAATGGATGTCTGAGTGAGAAAGTGACATGATCCTCTTGGACCATCTGAACCCTTGCTCATTCTTCATTACTGAGCGAGGAAGGTGAGAAATAAACCACCTAGAAAGTAAAGGTATGCAGCACATCAAAGTTCCTCTTGCCCTTGTAGTACGGGTGTGAAGAGAATGTAGGATGTCTCCAAGTAAGGTAGGCACTGGATTGTGACTCAGGAATATGTTGATGGCATGAACGTCTATGAACTGATCAGGATTGGGGAACAACACTAAGCCATAAATCAATAAGGCTAAGATCTCCTCAAAAGCATCGTAGCTCATAGCCTTCAAGAACATTTGAGCTTTATCCACTAATACCTTGGCAAGAATACCTTTAACTCCACTTCTCGTCTCTAGAACAATGTCAGACTTCTTCAGATGTAGAGCTGCAGCAATAACTTCTGGTTTAAGCCCCTTCTCTAAGCCTGTGAATGGCTTCTGATCAAGAACAGGTATACCCAGAAGTTTAGAGAACTCCTCCATGGTTGGAACCAGCTGATAATCAGGAAATGTAAAGCAATGGTGCTTAGGGTCAAAGAACTGAAACAACACACTCATCATGTCTTCACTGAACCCTGAAGTAACTAGATCCAATAAGTGACCATGTCTCTTGTTGAACTGGGAATGATCAGGCACTAGGGAAACCAGCTCCTTGAGCTTAGCAGGTATCCCTACAAAGTTGATCCTGATGGTGTTTCTACGAGCAGAAGCCATGACCTGCAACAAAGAACAAAGATAAATCCTTTGGTCCTTGAAATGGTTAGGGAAAATGATATGCTTATGATGCATGATGATGTCATGATGTCATGCTCAATCACAAACATGTGGCACACACAAACAAGTCACACCATAGCCCTAGGTTTAAAGGCTTGCATGAGGTTCAAAGGCAAGTACCCTCCCCTGAAGTTGGATGGTTCATCCTGTCCTACAAAAGTAACCAGGTTCTAAGGGATCTCAATATCATTGATCCTTCACAAGGGTGGTTGTTCAGAAGGCAACTTACTTGCCAACCAAAACCCTCCAAGTTTAAGATCTCAATGAGCGTAGTATCGAGTGTCAACCAACTTCAGTCTGCACCAAAGCCGGTTACCTCACTACTTTCTAAAGGCCAAGATGAGTTAACTAGGGTTCTAAAAGTCAGTTAGTGCATTGACAACATATGGCAGCCTCAATATTATCCTCAACTTGACTTAAGGAATATAAGCACCAACCAAGAAGTCGCACTAACTATGGCCACCAGATCAACCGTATCGATATACGTCGTACAGTTTCCTTGGTCTATTGCCATTTACCTAAGGTACACTAGATCCGGGTTAGGATCTTTCACACATAAGAGCACCCCAACAATATAATAATAAAGCAAACAAGGCAAACAATTTAAAGTGATCTTAATTCCTAAGGGTACCCCTCTTAAATAGATCCCCAGCAGAGTCGCCAGTTCTGTAACCCGGTGAACTGACTTTAAACAATGTTGCGGATAGCAAGAGTCGCCACCGACTTTTATTTTATCCATAAGGAAAGGTTATAAAAGAACAGGAAAGACCTTAGAGAATATTTTGGGTCCGGGGGGTAGGTTATGAAAAGGGAAGGTATTAGCATCCTTTTCATCCATGGTTATCCATGGGCTCTTAGGTACTTAAGCTCACTTTTGAATTGTTTTGAAATTGTAGTGTGTGAATAGAAAATTTTCAGAATAGTTAATAAATAATCCATGTAAGGATGTGTTAAGAACTTGTTTGAAAACTTGTTGAAAATTTGTTTAAGTGCGAAACAGTTTTGAAGTGAGCAAGCACCTAGGAGTAACCTACCCTAATGTTTAAAGGTCTTTCTTATTCTTCATTCTTTCCTTTAGTAAGACTATCCCTACTATAATGGAGTAGGTAGTCCTTACTTTGGATGTTAAGGGACATGTGAGGGACAATTTGACTTTGAAGGCCATTGTGGGATGTAATAAGCACATATAAGGGACCATCATCATTTTTCGAAAGGGACTCGATTCGTAAAGGCAACCATAAGGGACTTTGATGATTTTTTCTATTTGAGGGACTTGCTTTATACACCCCACTTAACCATTATTCGTAGGCAACTTGAGGGATATCCTTAGGAAGTGAGACGGCGATTAAAATCGACTTACGTGTGTGACGTGTTTATTTTAATTATCTTTATTTAAAAGTGATCTAAATTTATTTTAATATTACATACATGTTGTTACACTCCCTAATTACTAACCATAATAATAATTAAATAATTAAACAACTTTACATCCAAGAAACAATTACAAAATAATAAGCAAAATAATTAAATAGCAAAGATAAATAAAATATAAATAAGCAATAATAAATAATAAAGGGGGTTAATTCTAAGTTTACTCGGCAAGACATCGCATCTTGTGCCTACGTATCCTTACGGGAGTGGAATCAGAGTAATCGTAGTTCCCCTCAAAAGGGAGGTTAGAGACTTCTTGACTGTGGTCAAGGTCTCAAGGGGAATAAACGCATCTTAAGGACACGCTTACGCGGAGTGTAGAAACTCCAAATCTCTACGTTGAATGTCAGGTTGTAATTAGGGTTAAATTAGGGATTCCACGGCGGGAAACCCTAAAATGAGCGCGGCGGCTCTTTGACCTAATGCTAAGGGTAAAATTGTAATTTTGCCTACGGCGAGGCATTTGTGAAAATTAGGGTTTGGAATTAATTAAGTTACTAATTATTAAGCTGATTATTCTTAAGGAGGTCCTATTAAGTAAATAAAGTTATATTACATGAAAAAAAGTTTTTATTAAATAAAAAAGGTTCTATTATTGTAGATGGGAAAAAGTTATTTTATATAAAATATAAAAGTGTTTTTTAGAATATGAACAATTATTGTAAAAAGATTAAGTTGATGACATTAAAATTAATAAATTAGGTTAAACAGCAAATTAAAAAAATAAAAAAAGGTTAATTCACATGCTAATTAAATAGAGAAAAAGATTAGTTACACAAAACGGGTTATTAGGTTAATAAAAATGGTTGATTTAGGCAAATGACTAGGTCAATGGTTTAATTAGTTAAAAAAAGGTGATTAGGTTCATGATATATTAGTTAAAGGGCAGATTAAATGTTAATTAGTATTTAAATGGCAGATTAAAGGATTATGTGTGTGTGTTAAGTGAGTGTTGTGTGTGATACGTGTACATCACTTAAACAAGATTACAGACAAACAAAACGAAATGAATAAGGAACCCTAAATCCCTTCTCATCGTCGACGGCGTTCCCCCCCCGTCTCTCCTTCCAGTCTCCCTCTCCGGTTTCGACTCAAAATCTCCTGGTTCTTGTACCTGAAATGAAGAATGGAAGCATTAATTGTTCATGATTTTAAATACGAGTAGAGGTTTTACCGAAATCTGGCGAATCGATGATGATTGGTGCGATGAAGTGGTAATGGCTTGTGCGATTTCCGGCGTCGGTGAGGTTCGTAGTGACCGAAGATGGTATCGCCGCTTGAGATAAGTTCTTTTTTCTTCGATTCTTCCGCCCTGAGAATTAGGGTTTTCTTTCTCTTCATCTCTTAAGCCTTCTTTTATAGGCTTCAGATTGAAAAATGCCTTGATTGAATTTGATTGTTGTCTTGAATATCGATTTGGATTTTCCAAATTGGGACAAATCAGTTTTGAAAACTTTCCCCTTTTCTTGCTCCAATCTCTTAAATGAAAATCCCATCTTTGATACCGTATCAATTTCGTTAAAAAGAAATCCTTTGTCTAGGTTCAATGTTGGATTTGGATATGTGGATCCTCCTGGGGAATATTCTCCAATTAATTTTGGTAATTTCGAAATTGTGATTTGTAGGTGTGGAAAGCAAGCACGTTGTTGGGCCAGGGAGGAAGTATGCGGTCCATAGTGAATTCCTAGAGTTGAACGGTCTTCAGAGAGGGTTGCATCAATGCAATGCTTTTTGGTTGTTTTGGTCTTTGACTTAGGTAAGTTATAGATAACCAGTTTAGTTTTTGAAACATGAGAAACTGGAGGTTGAGGCTTCGTCTTCTTCAACATATTGTTTGTTGGTATCCTCAATAACATCATCTGTAGTAATACTAACGTTTTCTGACACCTTCGTTGTCCTTTCTCTGAAGCAGGAGCAATGTTGGTGCCACTACTAACCATCTCCTTTGGAATAGCCTAGTCAACATCTATAGGGCAACACTCAAGCTTTGATCCATTGAGCTTTCGAACGGCATTTTCAGCATCTTGCTTGCAGGTGAATTACAAGGGCGAAACCTTTTGAAATCTTTGTGGATTAAACTCATCTCTTAATTCAATTTTCTTGCCTGGACAGGAAGGTTTCTAACAATAGGCTTCCATGTTAACACCACAGGGCCATCTAAACAATACCTGAGGCGACTGAATTATTCCCACTTCTGTTTTCCTCTTCGAGAACTTTCGTCTGCAGTTTCGATTTCAGCCCTGTTCCTCGAAGCGGAATTAATCCCCGTTTGAATTTGAAGGTTGCCGGTCATTTTGAACGATAGTGATTTTGAGTCTTATTATACACTGCGCTTTTCTGACTTTCTGCCTGTTTAACAGTTATGGGCGTAGGTTAACTGAGTATCGATAGGAGATTGGGGTGGTGTTGTTGCTATTGTACCAGAACATAGTTCTTGTGTTAAATAACAGCACCTGTATGGGCAAAGAGACTCTGTTGAGATTGAGTGTGGATGACCCACTGCTGGAGATGTTGTGAATGCCAAAGGATACGCAGGAACTTGTGATGGTCACAACTCATAGGTTCTATCCTATTAGAGCTTGCTGAGGCATTTGACTCTGTGGCTGATCGTCCTTTTCCACGGTAGTCCTCGGAAACTCGTGATGTTCTTTTAACTTAGTTGTTGAACTATTGCAATTTATATCCCTGTCCACTTCCTTCTTGACAGGTATCTTCATGGGATAACCCTGGATGATTCTAACAGTCTCAATTTGATTGCACAGAAGAGGAGGCTGATGGTCCACATTGTTGCCGGAACTATGACGCCGCACATCTCTACCTGTGATGGTCACAATTAGAAGACACCCTATTCTGACTAGCTGCTTCTCACATGGGGCAGCAGCAGCATTTAGCAACAATGAACGCGTAGTAGTCCGAGAAATGCTTGTGGATAATGCTGAGGCACGAGGTTTTCAAAAGGGACATGCCTACTCTCAGAACCAAAGCTCAATCCTAAGCATGAATGTGAGAATAAATGGTTTGCGGTAATGCTCGCCTCTAGAATACAGCTTTTGGTTCAATTACGATACCGGCATCAGATTCATGTTTACCGTCTCCGTCACCAAAGTAAGGTGTTGCCTTTCTTTGTCTTTCCACTTCATTTTGAGATCCCCAGTAGAATCCTCTGGAACTTCTGAAATCGTTGTATCCATAGCAAGAAAATCACTCCGGTGGTTTAATTATTCCCACAGCAAAAGTTGATTCTCCAACTGCATCTCCTAAATTTATGTGCTTCACTTTTGATAACTTCTATGCTATCTGGTGTACTTTTGGCAGGGTGTTCGTTGGCTGGACAAGACTTGTCAGTTCCATTCAAGCCAAGTCCATAGTATCAACAACTTAGACAGCGTTTGATCGATCATATCCGGAGTTAGTATCCTGTATGCCGATGATAGAGCAATACCAGTAATCGGAGCGCGAGTTTCATCCCAACTGAGACATATCCATAGCAGGCTGGAGATGCAGGACAAGGTATGATATAGCAATGACTCGTTGAAGCGAGTTCCTTATACATCTTGCCATTGCTGTTGTTTAATTGCGGTTTCAACGGTTATTTTGAATTTGCTACCTCTGCTTTGTGTTCAAACTGATGCGTTATTGTTTGTCACAGGTGTGCACATGAAGCGAGTTAGCACACGAGGGCTTTCAAGATTGGCGTGACATGCTCAAAGTGCAAAATAGGAGTGACACGAAGAGACATTGGATTGCTTAGAATTAGGACTTATGGATTTGTGGTAGTTGTTAACTTTGTAATTCTCTGATGTTGCAATGGTCATGGTTTTCGTGTAACTTTTGAATATCCTTGGCTTTGTAAAGAGTTTAGTAAATATGAATTTCAAACTTGTAAACCTTGGATCTTAAATCTTGAAATGCCAGATGGATTAAATTTTGAATATGACTTTATCATGAAAAAGAGGGAGAGTTTCTCTCGCAACTTTGAGATTTCTTCTGTATAGTCCCGATTTCCTTACAAACCCCATTTTAATCTGTAGCTTAAATCATGACTTATATTTCTTGTTGGTTTGTAATGCCTTATGTCAGGAGAATTGGTATGTGGTTGTAGCCAAATAAGAAGAGACCCTCGAGCTGACAATATTACCGTTAATTGCTCCTTCAATCTTTTCTTGAAAATTAGTCGTAAATGAACCAAATGTCTCGATTGTCGCCATGAGGACCTTCAGAGTCCTACTCCGCAAACTCCTTAATAGAATATATATTTGAAAAGGGGAAATTAACTCGAAACAAAATTAAATCAGTGTAGTAACATCCTCAGTTGTCATCCTTTGAAATCATATACGAAGATATATCCGTACTTAATTTCCAGATACCCATTAGCCGGAGGTATTCACCACTTAAAATCTTGAATGGTAAACTTTAAATTCAAAAGTAACACTCACACCCTTGTGATTCCTTGTTAGTAAGAATTTATGCCTTGACATCATTGCACCTGCACACACTGGTTAGCATAATGTAGTGGTCAGTGTGAACCTTGTGAACCTTCTTGGAACACAAAGTCTTGTATTGTGAGGGCAAATTTTGGGGTGCAACAGCTGGTAATAAGTGGTCCACGTCAGGACGCCAACACGAAGAGTAATCAATTCTGTCCACGTCAGGACTTCACATTCACTCAATACGAAGAAATCAAATCTGTCCATGTTAGGACTAGCACATCTCATCAACCCGGGGAAATAAACCTGTCCACGTTAGGACATCCACTTCTCTAGCACGAAGAAATCCCGTCAATATAGGAATAGATTGTCCACGTCAGGACCCATTTCTCCCTTGGTCCCAACCCACAAACCTTTTAGCACTAACGTGACAGCGACTTTGGGGCGGACTCTACTGGGGATATTTGGAAACCAAACTACCGGACGCCTGTTCTGATACCCGGAGGCAGCCTCTGAAATTCTGATTCATGAAACCCTTTGATGCTGACGTAACAACAACTTTGAAGAAAGATAATCCGCTGGTCGGACTAGAGACACTTCAACAAGCAACTCTGGCGGGGAAAACAAATAACTCTGCTCGGGGACAAAGAGAAACCTATCATGATAACTCTGTGGGGAATAATGCCACAATAGACATTATCGTTATACGTCTCACGCCGAGATCTTGAATTTTTTTTTTGTAATTCATTTGAGCAAGAGCTCTTTCCACCTGCAAGAGAAACAATACTTGAAACAAACGGTTAGCCAACCTGGTTCATGTTTCAAAATGCGTATGCTTGACAATGACACCATGCTCCATACGACATGGAAATGCTACGCGCCTTTATTTGGTGGATGCAAGTATGACACTATATACCAATGCAAATGCAGACTCGAACTGCTGGGATACAGAAACTGCTTCAGCAAAATAAATGCTGAAGATAATGCCAACTCTGCTGAGGAATAACCGGGCGTCACAGAATTATTCCAGCAAAATAAATGCTGGACGAGTGAAGCCAACTTCGCTGAGGGATTGGGAACTTAACCAAGCACCTCGTTGAAGTAACACCCTGCTGGGGAATATAACTCTGCTGGGGAATAGCAGATGTGCCCAGTATGATTGGGCTTCTGCTGGGGAGTGAACAGGTATCCCACGGTATTCTGACAAAATAAATGCCAGGATACACAACCAACTCTGCCGGGGAGAGTCTTAATCTTCGAGTTCCACTGGGAGGAAAGAAAACACTTGCTGGAAAGAGAACTCCGCCGGGGGCGAAACGATTCTCTTGGGGGAAATCCACTGACTCCGCTAGGGGAGAGTAAACGACCCTACTGGGAAGGGTAAACTGTCTGAATACAGCTCACAAATTGGAAATATTAATCTTCTGAGGCTAAACCACTCTACTTGAGATGCACCGTCTGAATACAGTCTTCAATCTTGGAACCGCCAAACTCTGCTAAGGATAAACGACTTTGTTGGAGAATATCCTTCGTATAAGCTACGACTAGCTGGGAAATTCGATCCTTCTTCAGTAAGGGACCTTGTTATCTTAGAAGCGCGACCTGCGTGGGGAGCGAGTCTTTCGTTACGAGCTTCTGATCCATACTGATCTTTTGATCGTCCTCCTCATACGGCTACGAACCCTGCAACACCACAAACAAGACAAGACAAGTCTACGCGACCAAATCTATTCAGGTTAGCGTTAGTGACATCATTTTCAGTTAATTCAAAGTTTTAACAATTATTGGCAAGGGCCAGCGGCGTTATACACATGCTAATTTCATTAAACCTAGGTGTTTATCATGCACAAAACAGTAAAGAACCAGCATCAAATACTGAATAACATGTTTTATTGATTGGGCCCCTGAATGGGCGGAGTTTTGTACACGGGATGTAACTCCTGAAAAGAGGAAGCTACGCACAACAAATATACAAGTATGCACAAGAAGCATAAATATAATGACAAATCAAATTTGTACACATGTCGGCAACGAGATGCAGACGAACATCGCGATCTGATCCTCCATGACTCGCCCGACTCTGATGCTTTCCCGGTATCCGCACTTCCGAAGAGATTGTATCTGATAATCGACCCCTGAGGTATATTCTCCCGCACCAACGCTCAATGCAGTATCAAATTCGGACTGCAGTCATTTGCTTTTTTTAAATCCCTAACTTTTGCGTGAACCGCCCTTTACAGGTTTTCAGTTCACCGGGATACCCTTTTTTGCCGAAGCCGCCCAGTGTAGGTTTTCAACTTCGCGGGTGTACATTTTTTCATTTTATCCCTAACTTTTGCCCGAACCTTTCATTCTGTTTTTGGTTCGCCAGGATGCCCCATTTTTGCCTGGACTCTCTTTTTTCTGTCCAGCGGGTCAATTTCAAGCAAAGTATTTTTTAACTGCGTCCGAATTCACAGGCGACGTAAAGTCTTCACCGTCCATGGTGGACAACAATAAAGCTCCTCCTGAAAAGACCTTTCTGACAACGTATGGCCCTTCGTAGTTAGGGGTCCACTTGCCCCTGTGATCTGCCTGTGGCGGGAGAATCCTTTTCAACACAAGGTCGCCCGTCTGAAAGCTCCGCGGATGTATCTTCTTATCATATGCTTTCTTCATTCGGCTCTGGTACAAACGACCGTATGCTAGAGAAGCTAGCCTCTTCTCGTCCATTAAACTTAGCTGGTTCAACTTGTCTTTCACCCATTCTGCTTCGTCTAGTTGGACATCTCGTAGTACTCTCAGAGAAGGAATCTCGACTTCCAGTGGTAGTACTGCTTCCATTCCATATACCAATGAGGATGGGGTTGCCCCGGTTGATGTGCGTACCGTCGTACGATAACCGTGCAAAGCAAAAGGTAGCATCTCATGTCAATCCTTATAGGTCACCACCATCTTTTGAACGATCTTCTTTATATTCTTATTGGCCGCTTCAACAGCGCCATTCATCTTGGGTCGGTAAGGGGAGGAGTTGTGATGCTCGATCTTGAAATTCTGACAGAGCTCCTTCATCATTTTATTATTCAGGTTTGAACCGTTGTCGGTGATTATCCTCTCGGGGATTCCATATCTGCAAATGATATCTCTCTTGATGAATCTGGCTACCACCTGCTTAGTTACATTTGCGTAAGACGCCGCTTCCACCTACTTGGTGAAGTAATCGATTGCTACTAGAATGAACCGGTGTCCATTAGAAGCTGTCGGCTCGATCTTTCCAATCATATCAATTCCCCACATCGAGAATGACTATGGCGATGACATCACGTTCAGAGGACTCGGAGGCACATGGATCTTATCTGCATAGATTTGGCACTTGTGGCACTTCTTCGCAAACTTGAAACAATCAGTTTCCATAGTTAGCCAAAAATAACCTGCCCGCAGCAGCTTCCTCGTCATAGCATGCCCACCAGTATGCGTACCAAAGGTACCCTCATGTATTTCCTCCATGAGCAGCTTCGCCTCTTTCTCATCTACACAACGTAACAACACCAAGTCGTGATTTCTTCTGTATAAGACACCGTCCAGATTCAGATAGAAATTACCCGCCAATCTCCTGAGAGTCTTCTGATCTTGACTGGATGCCCCAGCCGGATACTCTTTATTCTTCAGGAAATTAAGGATATCGAAATACCATGGTTTATCGTCAGATGCTTCGTCAATGGCAAACACGAAGGCAGGTCTGTCAAGCCGAGAGATAACGATTCTGGGAGCCTCGTTCCAGAAGTTGACTTTGTACATGGAAGACAAAGTGGCCAGGGCGTCAGCCATCTGATTCTCCGCTCGCGGTACATGATGCAATTCAACCTTGTCAAAGAAAGGCAACAATCTCCTTGCATAGTTCATGTAAGGTATCAAATTAGGCTGACGTGTCTCCCATTCTCCTTTTATCTGATTCACCACCAGAGCTGAGTCTCCGTATACATCTAGATTTTTTATTCGCAAATAAATGGCTTCTTCAAGCCCCATGATGCAAGCTTCGTATTCGGCTTCATTATTGGTAACTGGAAAGGTCAATCGAGCAGTATAGCTTTCTGCGAGACATACTGGATGTCATATTCAGTCAAAACCATCTGCCAGCGGGCAATTCTCCCCGATAACGCCTGCTTTTCGAATACGTATTTGATAGGATCCATCTTCGAGATGAGCATGGTTGTATGATTCAGCATGTATTGCCTCAAACGCTTGGCGGCCCAGGCTAGCGCGCAACAAGTTTTTTCAAGCATTGAATATCGAGATTCACATTCAGTAAACTTCTTACTCAAGTAGTAGATCGCATGCTCTTTTCTTCCTGTCTCGTCGTGTTGACCGAGAACACAACCCATACTTCCCTCAAGAACTGTCAAATATATAATTAAAGGTCTCCCTGCCACTGGGGGTATCAAAATAGGAGGCTCCTGCAAATACTGCTTTATTCTATCGAACGCCTTTTGACAATTTTCGTTCCACGTTACTGCTTGGTCTTTTTTCAACAGCTTGAATAATGGTTCACACGTAGCTGTTAGGTGAGATATGAACCGAGCGATGTAGTTCAACCTGATGACGAGAAAACGCATCGATTATATCGCTAGATTTCATTGACGTTTTATCGCGCATTCACCGTTTTAACGCTCGATTTCTCGAGTTTTTCTTACTATTTTGCAGGTACATCGTTATGTGAGACCGAATCATGAATTAAGAAGAAAGGAACAAAAGAAACCACAAGAAATGAAGCAAGGCAGAAGCCTGCAAAAAGTCTGCATAATTTGTAACAGCCACGGTCGTTACAAGGGTGTCACGACCGTGACACCCCAATTTGGGCCATCACGACCGTGAGGAAGTAGTCACGACCGTGACACTTAAAATCCTCAAATAACGAACGTGAAGACCTTGTCACGCCCGTGACAAGGATAAAACTTGGTTTTGACTCAGACTACGTCAAGCCACCACTGAAGACCACTTCTCCTAGTAATTCTCCTCAAGGCAGCACGTGAAGACGACTTCTCCCATTTTTTGCTGCCACATTCCAACATTTTCTCAACCACTTCAACAAGGCCCAAGAAACAAAAGATCAAGACTCCAGCCCATTAAAGGCTCTATAAATAGTACCAGCTCAGGTGAACTCAGGGGACAGACTTCACTATCCAAATTTCCTGCGGAAGCTCTGCCGAATTACCTTACGAACCAGCATTTTCATTCCAGCATTATTTTATTTCCTGTCTTGTTTTATTTGTATCCAAACCAACCGTGTAACAAATTCCAACATTAGGGAATTGTTATACTTTTATTTGTTTCCAGCCTTCAGCATTCGTTTTAATTTTTATTTCCGCCTACTCCAAGCCTTCCGGTCTGTGGAAGAAGGAGTCTACTCAAATATTTGTTAATCAGGTTTTTCAATTTATTGCACTTTAATTTAATTATAATGCCTATTTATTTTTCTGCCATGAGTAAGTTATTATTTAATTCTGTGTCTGATTCAACTTCGATGAGTAGCTAAATACCTTAGGGCGGTATGTAGTTATAACAAACTTAACCGAAAAAATATAACCATAGGCTAAAATAATTAATCACTTAACATTCTGGCTGATACTTTTTAATTGAAATAGACCTTTTCGTTACGAGAGTAAGAAAAGGGTATTAGGTTGGGTCAAGACCACGAGAGTGTGAGATTTAACCAGATAGCTAAAGTTAGGCATTTAAATTAAACACAGCGAGAGCGCTTTAAGATAAATTAGAATTATTTAGTTTCCAAAAATTACCTCTAAACACTTATGGGCTAGCGAGAGCAGGCATAGGGCTTTAGGGATAAGATCTGATACAAGACCACGAGAGTGTGAGTTGAGGGTATTTAAACTAGTAATCTCTACCGAATGGATTAAGTGAACATCTTTATAAGCCTAGGTTAGATTGACCCACCTAAGTTAGTATAATTACATACCGACCGCCTTAGTATTATTTTATTAAAAACTTAAATTTAATTCCGCTTTTAATAGTCTTAAAAACCAACAACAATCGTGACAACCATTCGCCTTAGCTAAACTAGAAGTTCATCTAGCACTAAGTAACAATAGAATCCCTGTGGATCGATAATCTTAAATATTACTTCGATAGGCTGTGCACTTGCAGTAAGATACCGCTAGACGCATAAGTAGACACGTCTTTAGCCCATCAAGTTTTTGGCGCCGTTGCCGGGGATTCCTTAATTTAGTTACTAGTGCACTTAGGTAGCATTGTCTAGACTAAGGTATCAACTATTTAATTTAATCTAATCTCCGAGTGTATGCCAAGTACTCGCTCTAAAAGCGAAGACTTGCAACCTCTAATCCCTGAATCAGAACGCTTCTTACACGTAAGAAGACGTATATTCGATTTCGAAAATAATTCCAATATTCCAGATCTTCAATTAGATCCGCCTAAACCAGTCGTAAAACCAGACGCAGGGATGGCTGAAGAACAAACTCATCCACTCAAGTATTACGCTAATCCTTCGCAAGGTGAACCGCATTCAAGCATTGCAGCGCCGGCTATCAACCGAAACGATTTCGAACTAAAACCTTCATTGATATCAGCCGTGCAACAAAATCAATTCGCCGGAAATCCTACCGAGGATCCGAATCTTCATCTTTCGATCTTTGTGCAATATGCAGATACCGTAAAAGCCAATGGAGTTACCCAAGAAGCTATTAGACTACGTTTATTTCCTTTTTCGCTCCGAGACAGAGCAAGAGCTTGGCTTCAATCTCTACCTTCTAACTCAGTAACTACGTGGGCAGAACTTAAGAAAGTTTTCTTGAATAGGTATTTTCCACCTAGCAAGACAACTATGCTGAGAGCTCAGATCAACGAATTTAAGCAAAGAGAAAGTGAATCATTATTCGAAGCTTGGGAACGCTATAAGGATCTACTTAGACTTTGTCCACATCATGGATTAATAGACTGGATGGTCATCCATACCTTCTATAATGGACTCTTGTACAACACAAGAATGACAATTGACGCTGCCGCGGGTGGTGCATTGATGGACAAGGAATATAGAGATGCCTATGCACTTATCGAAAGTATGGCTCAAAATCATTACCTTTGGGGAAGCGAGAGAGTCGCAACTGAGAAACCAACAAAAGGAGGTATGTACGAAGTGAGTAGTATGGACCAAGTCAATGCGAAGTTTGACCAACTAAGCCAAAAGATCGACAACTTGGCCATAACACCTGCAGCCACCGTGGCTGCAGTAACACCTAACTGTGAGTTATGTGGAGTCCCAGGACACGAAGTCTCTGATTGTCAACTATTGGCAGGAACTCCCACTGATCAAGTGAATTATGCTCAAGGAAACCCTTACTCAAACACATACAACCCAGGTTGGAAGAATCATCCGAACCTCTCCTATAAGAATAACAATGCTTATTACGCACCAGGTCAAGCACCAGCTACATCACCAGGATATCAAAAGACTGCTCCTAATATCCCTAGAAAATCGAACCTTGAATTGATGATGGAGAGCTTTATAGCTAGCCAATCTCAGACAAACAAGGACTTCTTAAACCAAAACATTCACACTAGTGAGCAGATTAAACAATTAGTGAGCAAAGTAGATGCATTAGCTACACATAACAAAATGCTTGAAACTCAGATTTCACAAGTAGCTCAACAACAAGCACCTACTGCTGCACCAGCTGGAGTATTCCCTGGACAACCTCAACCTAACCCGAAAGGACATGCTAACGCTGTAATATTAAGAAGTGGCAAGGAACTTGACGGACCTACCGATCCAAGACTTGACAATCCAACCATGTACCAAAAACCGGATAAACCGACTGAAGTGGTGAATGATCCAGAAGAAAAGGAAGATGAAAGTCGAGAGGTAGGGGAGAAAGAACAACCTTATGTGCCTCCACCACCCTATAAACCACCAATTCCGTACCCTCAAAGATTAATAAGTTCCAAGACGACGGGTCAATTTAAGAAATTTGTCGAACTTCTGAAACAGTTGAATATTACTATTCCGTTTACAGAAGCAATTACCCAAATACCCTCGTATGCCAAGTTTCTAAAAGAAATCTTATCCAACAAGAAAAAGATAGAGGATAACGGAACAGTTACACTTACTGCCGAGTGTAGCGCCATAATTCAGAATAACATGCCTCCTAAGCTAAAAGATCCAGGAAGTTTCTCTATACCCTGTGTAATAGGAAAATTCGTCATTGACAAAGCTCTGTGCGATTTAGGAGCCAGTATCAGTGTTATGCCCTTAACGATTTGCAAAAGGCTAGACATGGGAGACCTAAGACCAACTAAAATGTCTGTTCAACTAGCCGATCGCTCTGTTAAATATCCTGTAGGCATACTAGAAAACGTCCCAGTACGTATAGGACAATTCTACATTCCTACTGATTTTATAATCATGGACATCTCTGAAGACTCCACCACACCTATCATACTAGGAAGACCATTCTTAGCTACCGCCGGAGCTATAATAGACGTGAAAAGAGGAAAGCTAACCTTTGAAGTAGGTGAAGAGAAAGTCGAATTTGTTTTAACACAATTCCTACAATCACCAGCTATAGAGGATACATGCTATCTAATGGACGTAATTGACGAATGTGTAAGAGAAATGGAACTGGAGGAGACCACTTATTCTGAAATAATGAAAATTCAAATCCCTCCGATTTTCGAAGATGATAATTGGCGAAAACCGTATCAGGATGATAGTCTAAGCGAAAGCTTAGCACTTACACCGGATCCCATGCCAAGTAAAGATAAACCTACATTAGGATTAAAAACTTTACCTAATAACCTAAGGTACGAATTCTTAGACGTTGAATGTAAAAGACCAGTTATAGTAAATTCCAGTTTAGGAACTATAGAGACAAAGAAACTTTTAGATGTCTTGAAGAAATATCCAACTGCATTAGGATATAACATATCTGATCTCAAAGGAATATGTCCTTCAGTTTGCATGCATCGCATTCTGCTTGAAGAAGATTGCAGAACCTCCAGAGAGTCTCAAAGAAGAATTAACCCAACCCTTAGCACTGTAGTAAAGGAAGAAGTCAAGAAATTATTAGATGCCGGGATAATATATCCAATCTCTGATAGTGAATGGGTTAGTCCAATACATGTAGTGCCCAAGAAAGGAGGTATCACTGTGGTGAAAAACGCACAAGGCGAATCGATATCGCAAAGAGTAGTGACGGGATATAGAGTGTGCATAGATTATCGTAAACTAAACAAAGCCACTCGAAAAGATCATTTCCCATTACCTTTCATAGATCAAATGTTGGAACGATTAGCCAAGCATTCTTACTTCTGTTATCTTGACGGGTACTCAGGATTTTTCCAAATCCCTATCCATCCTGATGATCAAGAGAAGACTACATTCACATGTCCTTATGGAACGTTCGCTTATAGGCGAATGCCCTTTGGATTATGCAACGCTCCTGCAACCTTTCAAAGATGTATGATGTCAATCTTCGCAGATTTTATAGACAACATCATGGAAGTGTTCATGGACGACTTCTCTGTATGCGGGCAGAGCTTTGAAGGATGCTTATCGAACTTAGAAATGGTGTTAGAAAGATGTGTAAAAGTGAATCTCGTGCTTAACTGGGAGAAATGTCATTTTATGGTCAACGAAGGAATAGTATTAGGTCATGTAATATCAGACAAGGGAATTGAAGTTGATAAAGCTAAGATTGAAGTAATAAAAGATCTTCAACCCCCTAAAACCGTTCGAGAAATACGAAGCTTTTTAGGACACGCCGGTTTTTACCGACGATTCATCAAAGATTTCTCGAAAATCACTAAACCTCTTACTGGTTTGTTAATGAAAGACGCTGAGTTCATATTCAATGAAGATTGTCTTAAAGCATTCGAATCTCTAAAAACAGCCCTCATCACCGCACCAATCATGCAACCCCCTGACTGGAGATTACCTTTTGAAATCATGTGCGATGCGAGTGACTATGCTGTAGGCGCAGTCCTGGGCCAGAGAAAGGAAAAGAAACTCCATGCGATTTACTATGCCAGTAGAACCTTGGATTCTGCCCAGATGAACTACGCCACTACAGAAAAAGAATTGTTAGCAGTTGTCTTTGCGCTTGACAAATTCCGTTCTTACCTAGTTGGAGCGAAAATAATCATTTACACAGACCATGCTGCTATCCGATATCTATTAACTAAGAAAGATGCTAAACCAAGACTCTTAAGATGGATTTTACTCTTACAAGAGTTTGATCTAGAAATAAAAGATAAAAAAGGTACTGAAAACGTCGTAGCAGACCATTTATCTAGAATAGAAGGTATTAAACCCGAACAAGTGCCGATTAACGATGATTTTCCGTATGAACAGCTGATAGCACAAATAGGAAGCGACCTAGCGCAGTTAGATATAAATGAACCAGAACCCGTGGAAACAATACAGGCAACTGTAGGACTGCCATGGTACGCTGACATTGTCAACTACCTAGCCGCAGGAGCTCTTCCACCCGATCTAACCTATCAGCAGAAAAAGAAATTCTTTCATAACCTGAAACAGTACTATTGGGATGAACCATTATTGTTCAAAAGAGGACCAGATGGAATCTTTCGCCGATGTATTCCCGAAGAAGAAATAGAAGATGTCATTGCTCAATGTCATTCATCTCCTTATGGTGGACATGCAAGCACTTCCAAGACTTGTGCAAAAATCTTGCAAGCCGGCTTATACTGGCCTAATCTATGGAAGGATGTCCACATCGCTGTTATAAATTGCGACCGGTGTCAACGCACTGGCAATATTTCAAGAAGAGATGAAATGCCCCAAAAGGGAATTTTGGAAGTAGAAATCTTCGACGTCTGGGGAATAGATTTCATGGGACCATTCCCATCATCTTTCGGTAATAATTACATACTCGTAGCTGTTGATTATGTCTCGAAATGGATCGAAGCCATAGCTTCTCCTACAAACGATACACGAGTAGTAATAAAGCTTTTCAAAAATATAATCTTTCCCAGATTTGGTGTGCCTCGACTCGTCATAAGTGACGGTGGCTCGCACTTCATTTCAAAAATCTTTGACAAATTACTATCTAAGTATGGAGTAAGACACCGTGTGGCTACACCATATCACCCACAAACAAGTGGACAGGTCGAAGTCTCAAACAGAGAGATTAAACAAATCTTAGAAAAGACTGTCGCCATATCTCGGAAAGATTGGTCATCTAAACTTAATGAAGCTCTATGGGCTTATAGGACCGCTTACAAGACTCCCATAGGTACTACACCTTTCCAACTAGTTTATGGAAAATCTTGTCACCTCCCAGTAGAACTAGAACACAAAGCTTATTGGGCGATCAGAACTCTCAATATAAACTATAATGCTGCAGGAGAAAAGCGAATCCTAGACATTAACGAATTAGAAGAATTAAGGTTAGATGCGTATGAGAACGCTAAGATATATAAGGAAAGAACTAAGCGATGGCATGATAAACGCCTATCCAGGAAAGAATTCAGTGTGGGAGACGTCGTACTCCTCTTTAATTCAAGACTTAGGCTCTTTCCTGGAAAATTAAAGTCTAGATGGTCAGGACCCTTTGATATAACTAAAGTATTCCCAAGTGGAGCAATAGAAATTAAGGGTAAGGATAGTGAACCATTCATAGTAAACGGACAACGTCTAAAACACTATCATAAAGTTGAAAATAGAGGTTATGCGAATAATCTAAAGCTTTTAGAATTGTCCACCAATTCCCCTGATTAATCTAAACCAAAGCATTACGTCAGGCTTTTGACAATAAAAACAGCGCTTAGTGGGAGGCAACCCATTTACCTATTTACTTATTTAAACAATTCTTTTCTTTTAGAGCATTTTTAATAATCGTTATTACTATTTGTTTAAATTGTTTTGTCAGTTTTATTTTACATCACATTTATCGCCATTACATTTTAGCATTTCATTTTCTTATTTTTATCTTAAATCACTTTTTACAGATTTTCTAAAGTCTTTTCCACTGATTTGTTTCCCCCGTATTTTCACTGACCATGGCTAACCAACCAATTAACTATATGGAAACCAAATTTAGAGGTAGGAACCAAAGAATGAAGTTCGAAGAGTTATTACAGAGGCAAATGGATTTGACCCTGTACCCAAATGATAGGACTATGGAAACCTTAGGTATACATGATAGTGTCATGTACTTGTTCAACCGACTCGGATGGGAGAATGCAATGATCCAGCACAAGTTTGCGACTTACCGCGAGCTCACCCTTGAGTTCCTTAGTTCCCTACTTTACCTACCTGAGCGCGGTTTTGGGTCTAGGAAAGGATTTATTAGTTTCCGCCTATTTGGAATAGAATACGACTTTAACCATAAAGAACTAGCTGACCTGTTAGGATTCCCTAGTGGACCTTTTGCTTTTACTACCACACAGGTAGAATTGATGGATGTGGAGCTAGATTTCTTTTGGGGAACTCTGACCGGAAACTACCACCCTGAACCAAATGACATGAACAATGATGAGATCCATAACCCTGCTCTCCGTTACTTCCACAAATTCCTCGCCCATACCTTCTTTGGAAAAGAAGAAAACATTACCGGAGTCTCTAAAGATGAATTATTTATTATGTCATGTTTCACTACTGGACAGTCTGTTAATGGTGTACCTTTCATGATGCAAACCTTCACCCGCATCCAAGAAGAACCTGAATTACCTATAGTGGTAGGAGGTCTTGTAACCATGATTGCTGATGCCTTAGGACTTAGGTACCAACTGGACAGGTGCACCCGTCTGGGAACCATCCACCTAATGAATCTTAAATTCTGCTTCAATAGACATATCATAAGGAATTTAGGACGCCCACCTTTTGAGTACCTAATCCGGAACGAAGTAGTCACCCTGTTCACATTGCCCAATCATGCTAAAGTAAGTGTTCATAATAAGGATAACTGGCTTTATGAGTTAAACCCACCTGATTATCCAGCCACTCCTGAAACACCTCAGTCTCACAGGATAACAGATGATATAATGACCGTTGTTGAAACTGACCCTGAGACACCTCCTGGATACCATGACACTGACCCAACTGACAAAGTTCATGAAACCCCTGGAGCGAATCACGGAGAGTATGCTAACAACTTACAGAACATCATGCACACTCTCAATGCCTACCAAACTGACATTAATCTATTCAAAGAAGACATTAAGAGTATGCGATTGGACATCATAGGATTGACTGACATGGCCTGCGAACAATTCTATCATTTGGACTCCGCCATCGAAGACCTGAAGAAACGCCTTTGAAACGGCTATCAGTGATTTAGTTTATTATTTTTTCTCATTATTTTCGTTTCCAGTTAAATTTATCTTTCGCAACAATTTCATAACATAATTTCCGTTTATGTGATTTCAATTTTTCTTTATGCCATGCATTTTTTTTATTTCAATTATTTCTTCATTTTTAGCAGCTTATATACTTTTTCTACTTTTTCTATATACTGTATGACCATATACTGTATGACTACATTATTTTATGTATACAATCTTAGGTTCGTATACTACTGTGTTGCAAATGATATATAATATGGTGTGTGTTTAATATAAGTGTTACTAAATAAAATAAATTATTATCAATTTATAAATAACGTGAGACAATGTTCTTTTCTGGAAATTATTCAGCACAACAAGCCCTCACGGTCGTCACACTTAACTTACGATCGTGACGTGCTCATTTAGCGTGTCACGACCGTCACGCCCCTGTCACGACCGTGATGACCTCTATTACAGGGATCGTGAGAAACAGAACTGCTTCTCATCGTGTCCCCTCTTCTTCTCCATCCATAACCTACCCAAAACACTACCCACTCATTCCACAACCGCCGTAACCTCTCCACTTCCCCCATAAATCCTCCATTATCATCCACCATTTCATTTAAACTCTCCCGTATTTAACCCGAACCTCAATCTCCCTCATTCTACCATTTTTCTCACAAAACCTCACAAAATCCTTTCTCCCTCACTCTTCACTCTTGCATGTTATGGATTCCATCATTTTTAGAGAAGGTGAAGCTGGAGTAACCCAGAGAGACCGTTTCATCCGCTTCCAGAACCGCGGTCTGCAACCCACCCGCTACATTGCCACTGACTGTCTGCGAGAACTTAGAATGTTGTCCAGCGTTCAACGCCTACTGCAAAAGGTCGGTCTGTGGGACCTCTGTCGTCAGCCTCAGCCTACTTTCGAACTTCTGACGCTGGAGTTCCTCAGCTCTTACAGTTACATCACCTCTCCCGGTTCTCAGAGTCAGCTTACCGGCATCGTAACATTCAGATTGCACGGCCAGGAGTTCAACCTCACGCAAACCAGGATCGCCGAGCTGTTAGGTTTCGATCACGGCACCGAAGCCCACCGTCGCGTGCCCGATAATTTCAGTGAACAAGCATTCACTCTATGGCACGACCTCACCAACACCCGTGCATCCACATTCCAGAGCCTCAACGCCACACACATCCACAACCCGGCTATCCGCTATTTTCACCGGGTCATCTGCAACACAATCTTTGCTAGAGAGAGCAACCACAAGCTCAACTCCAAGGAGCTTCTGTTCTTATACTGTGCCCTTCATGACGAGCCAATCAACGCTGCCCCCTTTATGCTTTACCACATCCAGGCCATTGCGCACCGAGGCTCCTCCCCGTTCTTCATAGGCGGCATTGTCACCACCCTCGCCATTCAGTTGGGGCTTGGTGACGCGCTCGCTAATCAGCCTCACCTCGCCGCCGAATTCCTGACCATGAGCTACTGCCGGTCCGCCCACCTGATCGCGCAGCGAGAGGATGGCAGGTACAACCCTGTTGTCAATGGCACCGTTTTCCACCACATCACTCTGCCGTCCCGCACACGCATCGACCCATCCAACCGAGCCAACTGGCTCTTTGTTTTACCAGCTGCGGCCGATCACATCCCGGCTCATGATGATCAGGCAGACGCCCCAGTGGACGAGATGCAGGACGCTATGGATGCAGCTGAGCCTGTCCAGGATATCCCCGAGACATCTACCAGGCAGCCCCCTGCTCCCGCAGTCACACTTGAGGAGGTCCTACTTGCGATTCATCAGCAGAACCTGATGAACGCCGCACTGGAGCGACGGCAGAAGGCGCAGTATGATGCTTTACTCGGCACCATTGCTGCCAACCAGGAGGCCACTAATGAGCGATTTGGAGAACTTTTCGGCGAGCTCGAGGCGCTCCGCATCAGCATTACTGCTACCTCCGGCACCGACTCTGATCCCGACGCGACTCCCTCCAGACGCCGCTCTCGCACCAGAGGCCGAGCCCGCGGTCCTCAGCAGCAGTAGTTTACTTTTATGTTGTTTTTCATTTTTAGTCTTGTACTGTATTTGTACCGCTTTTATATCACAACATTGAGGACAATGTCTGATATAGTGTGGGAGAGGTACTTTTCGTTTCAGTGTACTTTCAATTCCGTTGTATTCCTTTTAGCAAATCAATGAAATGAGCAAATCTGTGCGCTATTTTCTTTAATTTCGAGCTTTCCCCGATTATTAAGCCATACCAGAAAAATCTCTAATTACTCGCATTACCCGACTTACCACCGAATGGCTCGTAACTACGAAGCCGGGAACGATTAAACAAGACCAATACAATCTTGACATCTTCGACCCCCTGCTTAAGAAATCCCATCCCGATCACCATTGCGAGTGCACCTTTAGTTTCAGTTCAAAAGTAATCCCCAGTAGTTTATACTAGCAGTCAGCACCGTCTGAACACAAACCACGTGGGGAGCCGATGAATATAAGCGTTTGATGCCTAATCAATAATGATCCTTCGTATCTCGATGCAAAATGAAAAGAAATTGCACCAAAGTACACAGTCGCAGATAAGAAACGAGAAATATGAGAAGGAATCCGTTTCGAGTTGGTTCAGAGGTACTGGTTCTGAACTCGGTAGGGCGTGCTACGGCTCGATCCCCCACAACCTCCGAATCGGATAAAACATGAAGGGTTACCACACTCGTGTACCAGACCCCGTGCTAAAAAAGGATCAAAATCGCTAACCGGCTACTCCACTACGTGCGTGCGAAGGCAAAGGGCTTAATGTGACTGCGCTAGAACGAAGCCGGGCGAAATAAGATCGAAAAACTCTAGGTGAAATCGTAATGTGATCGCCGATTGTTTCGCTTGACGGGAAGTCGACGACATAGCTTGTTGCTTGTGTCATTAGAGTATCGGTAGTGTTCTATCAAAGTACCGGACTATCCGACAAAACGATCCACCGTACGGTTTGTTACGAGTATGCGCGAATAAAATCTTGTCCGCCGAGTTTCAACCGACTATTTGCTTGAGGACAAGCAAAGGTTTAAGTTTGGGGAAGTTTGATGACGAGAAAACGCATCGATTATATCGCTAGATTTCATTGACGTTTTATCGCGCATTCACCGTTTTAACGCTCGATTTCTCGAGTTTTTCTTACTATTTTGCAGGTACATCGTTATGTGAGACCGAATCATGAATTAAGAAGAAAGGAACGAAAGAAACCACAAGAAATGAAGCAAGGCAGAAGCCTGCAAAAAGTCTGCATAATTTGTAACAGCCACGGTCGTTACAAGGGTGTCACGACCGTGACACCCCAATTTGGGCCATCACGACCGTGAGGAAGTAGTCACGACTGTGACACTTAAAATCCTCAAATAACGAACGTGAAGACCTTGTCACGCCCGTGACAAGGGTAAAACTTGGTTTTGACTCAGACTACGTCAAGCCACCACTGAAGACCACTTCTCCTAGTAATTCTCCTCAAGGCAGCACGTGAAGACGACTTCTCCCATTTTTTGCTGCCACATTCCAACATTTTCTCAACTACTTCAACAAGGCCCAAGAAACAAAAGATCAAGACTCCAGCCCATTAAAGGCTCTATAAATAGTACCAGCTCAGGTGAACTCAGGGGACAGACTTCACTATCCAAATTTCCTGCGGAAGCTCTGCCGAATTACCTTACGAACCAGCATTTTCATTCCAGCATTATTTTATTTCCTGTCTTGTTTTATTTGTATCCAAACCAACCGTGTAACAAATTCCAACATTAGGGAATTGTTATACTTTTATTTGTTTCCAGCCTTCAGCATTCGTTTTAATTTTTATTTCCGCCTACTCCAAGCCTTCCGGTCTGTGGAAGAAAGAGTCTACTCAGATATTTGTTAATCAGGTTTTTCAATTTATTGCACTTTAATTTAATTATAATGCCTATTTATTTTTCTGCCATGAGTAAGTTATTATTTAATTCTGTGTCTGATTCAACTTCGATGAGTAGCTAAATACCTTAGGGCGGTATGTAGTTATAACAAACTTAACCGAAAAAATATAACCATAGGCTAAAATAATTAATCACTTAACATTCTGGCTGATACTTTTTAATTGAAATAGACCTTTTCGTTACGAGAGTAAGAAAAGGGTATTAGGTTGGGTCAAGACCACGAGAGTGTGAGATTTAACCAGATAGCTAAAGTTAGGCATTTAAATTAAACACAGCGAGAGCGCTTTAAGATAAATTAGAATTATTTAGTTTCCAAAAATTACCTCTAAACACTTATGGGCTAGCGAGAGCAGGCATAGGGCTTTAGGGATAAGATCTGATACAAGACCACGAGAGTGTGAGTTGAGGGTATTTAAACTAGTAATCTCTACCGAATGGATTAAGTGAACATCTTTATAAGCCTAGGTTAGATTGACCCACCTAAGTTAGTATAATTACATACCGACCGCCTTAGTATTATTTTATTAAAAACTTAAATTTAATTCCGCTTTTAATAGTCTTAAAAACCAACAACAATCGTGACAACCATTCGCCTTAGCTAAACTAGAAGTTCATCTAGCACTAAGTAACAATAGAATCCCTGTGGATCGATAATCTTAAATATTACTTCGATAGGCTGTGCACTTGCAGTAAGATACCGCTAGACGCATAAGTAGACACGTCTTTAGCCCATCACAACCTCCCCAAAAAACCGCGCACCTCTTTTTCTGTCCTAGGCATCGGCATCTCTTGTATTGCTTTTATTTTTGCAGGATCGACCTCTATTCCTTTTTCACTCACGATAAACCCCAGCAATTTACCCGATCTCACCCCGAAGGTGCACTTATTAGGGTTCAGTCTCAGCCTGAACTTCCTAAGCCTTTTGAATAACTTCAGCAGATTCACCAAATGCTCTTCCTCCGTCTGGGATTTGGCAATCATATCATCGACATAAACTTCGATCTCTTTATGCATCATATCATGGAAAAGAGTCGTCATTGCACGCTGATACGTTGCCCCAGCATTCTTCAATCCGAAGGGCATCACTTTGTAACAAAACGTTCCCCAAGGCGTTATGAAAGTAGTCTTCTCCATGTCCTCTGGCGCCATTTTAATCTGATTATAGCCCGAGAAGCCATCCATGAAGGAGAATACGGAGTATTGAGCAGTGTTATCAACTAGCACATCGGTATGAGGAAGCGGAAAATCGTCTTTCGAGCTCGCTTTATTTAAATCTCGGTAATCTACGCACACTCTCACTTTACCGTCTTTCTTTGGCACTGGTACAATATTAGCGACCCATGAGGGATATTTTGTCACAGCTAGGAAACCAGCATCCCACTGTTTTTGAACCTCCTCCTTAATTTTCACTGCCATATCAGGTCTAGTTCTGCGAAGCTTTTGCTTGACCGGCGGGCATTCTTCTTTTAACGGCAGGCGGTGCACAACCATATCTGTATCGAGCCCCGGCATGTCTTCATACGACCAAGCGAACACATCACTATACTCTCTGAGCATTTCAACCAGTCTTCGCTTGACGTCGCTCTGCAGCGCGGCTCCTATACGGACATTCTTTTCAACCCCTTCCGACCCCAGGTTAATAATTTCAATGACCTCCTCATGAGGCAGAATGATTCGTTCTTCTTGCTTCACCAACCAAGACAATTCTTCGGGAACGTCCCCATCTTCAACAATCTCTTCTTCGGCCTGAAATACCGGGTGCTCAAAGTCGAGACGAGTCATAGGTGGTTCACTGATGTCATCTGAAAATGTTATCCTGCAAAAGGAATGGTTAAATGCTTCAAAATGCGTATAAAGCGAATAACTGCGTTGCCATTTTGTTGTAAAATACAAAACAAGAAAAACAGAGATCGCAATATTTGCACATGAAAAAACGCCTTTTATTTAACGATTAAACACGCAATGTTCATAACAGCACGACCCTAAGCAAAATCATGATGCCCCGGGAAAGACATCAGATTGTTCAACCAATTAAAAAACAAAGCATTACTGTTTAAGAGTCACAGGAACAATCTCCTGAATAGACCAGTTGCATAATCCTTGTCCTGGTACGCTCGGCTGAATCCAGGCGTCCATATCGCAGTCGCTGTCTCCTTCGTCAGACTCTGAAGCAGCGTTAATGGTCTCGTGGCATACTCCACTAACAGTGATGGTTATTGGTCCTCTGAAACGGGGTGCTCCCACAGCAGGTGTTGATGACGACGATTGATATCCCAGCCCAAACCGGTCCATCTTCACAGGAATATCCAGCACCTTGCCCCAGCCCTTTGTCTCACCGGTCTCTACTAGAGCTTGAGCTTCCTTATATGACGAGACGGCTACCTCTGACGCTTTGCTCGGCCCGGGACCTTTGTCTTTGATGCGCAACCCTTCAAATGCCTGACAGGGTGTTTCGTGAATCTCGCCGTCGACCTCCACATACTTAAATGATGACAGATGGCTGACCAGTATATCTTCTTCTCCGCAGACTGTGACCACGCTGTCTCCTACCATATATTTCAGCTTTTGATGCAAGGTAGACGTGACTGCCCCATCACCGTGGATCCAGGGTCGTCCAAGAAGGCAGCTGTACGCTGGCTGGATGTCCATGATATAAAATTCAATCGCGAAAACCTCCGGCCCCACCTGTAGAGGTAATGTTATGGATCCAAAAACTGTTCTTCGCGTACCATCAAATGCCCTGACCACCAAGTCACTGGGCGTACACATGATTCCCCTGACATCTAGTTTCATCATCGCCTTCTTGGGCAGCACATTCAAAGACGATCCGGTATCAACCAGCACGTGCGACATGACTGATCCTTTACACTCAACAGAGATGTGCAGCGCCATATTATGCTCTCTCCCCTTCGGGGTCAAATCAAAGTCTGTAAATCCCAAGCTATGGCCTGCATTCACATGCGCCAACACCCCCTCCAGCTGATTCACGGAAACATCTTGGGGTACGAAGGAAGTATCCAGGACTTTCAACAATGCATTTCTGTGAGCTTCAGAGCACAATAGCAACGACAGTATAGATATTTTTAACGGCGTCTGTTGAAGGTGCTCAACAATCTTATAATCACTTTTACGGATCAAGCGCATGAACTCTTCCACATCTTTCGATGCCGTTTCTTTTCCGCTTGCCTGCACAGGGACAGTCTCATTCATCTTTCCCTTTCCCTTCGCCAGTCTTTCGGCCTCTACCTCAGGCGATATGAAGATTCTCCCACTCCTTGTCATACCTCCCGCACCGACAACGTTGTCTACAGTCTCGGCTGGCTGCTTATTAACATCAATTTTCACCCCGTCACAATACACTTCCAAACCATAGGACCAGGGGACGGCCTTAGTACTCTCGTACGGGATTGGTCCTGCCTTGGTGATGGTGATCGGCGGTCGCTTGGCCGGTGCTGTTATAGTGATCGTTTTTCGGGGAATCGTCATAGTAGCCACATCACTTTGTTTGTCTGCTAATACCCCTGCAGGTTCTTCAATTGTTGCTCGGTCAAATTGCAATGTGCCGCCATCTATTAAAGCCTGAATACCTTTCTTTAAATCAATACACCCCCAGCTTGGGTCCAGCACTCTAAACAATACTCGTCACAACCTGGATACACACCACCTTGCAATAATCTGCTCTTTATCTCGCACAACGGTGTCTTTAGATCGTCGACATTCATAATCAAATTCAAATCCTCCTCAGTTAGAATGGCATTTGTCCCATGGTTGGGCATGGGCTTCTGCACTATGTTCGGACCCGCTGTTCCAAAATTGATAGCCTTACTATCCAATAGATCCTGCACGACATGCTTGAACGCATGGCAACCCTCTACATCGTGGCCAGGAGCCCCAGAGTGGAATTCACAGTGCCTGCTTGCATCATAACCATATGGAGGAGTGCCTGTTATTGGTGCCAGAGTTCTCTTCTCCACCAAGTTCAAACCCAATAATGTCTGTAGCAAATCTGCATACGTTGAAGGAGGCTTTTCAAACACCCTCCTTGGTTTGCCCCCCTGGAATCTGCGCTGAGCAGGCTGTGCCCCCTGTTGTGGCTGTTGTTGCTGTTGCTGTTGTAATGGTTGTTGCTGAAACGGAATAGTAACGCTTGCCACCTGCTGCGGCGGATTGTACTGGTTTCGACCTCTGCCCCGGCCTCGGCCCCCAAACACCGCGCTTGCATCGCCCTGACGGCGCCCACCAAAAGCCCTTCTATTACTGCCAGCCGAAGTGGATTCCTCCGCTTGGAATCTTCCCTGTTTAATGTTGCTTTCAATCTTCTCTCCCATCAGAATTAAGTCTGAGAAACTGCCCAAAGAAGTGTGAAACAACTTGTCATAAAACATACCAGTGAATGTTCCTATGAACATGTCATTCATTTCCTTGTCCTCTAGAGGAGGATGGACTCTAGCATCCATGTCGCGCCATCTCTGCGCATACTCTTTGAAGCTCTCACCCTTCTTCTGGGATAACCCCTGCAATTGGACCCGGTTGGGTGCCAAGTCGCTGTTATACTTATAGTGAGCTACGAATGCTTCCACCAGCTGCTTCCATGTCTTTATATGAGCTGGTTCCAATCCCATATACCACTCGAGGGACGGACCAGACAAGATATCTTGAAAGAAATGCATTAGCATCCTCTCATCGTTAGAATACGCAGACATCCTTCTGTAATATGACCGCACGTGCACTTTTGGACAGGTGTCCCCCTTATACTTGTCGAACGTGGGAGCTTTGAATTTGATTGGCACCCTCAAGCCAGACACTAGACCCATTGTTGACATATCTAAGCCCACAACACTTTGATTTACGACCCCCCTCATCTGCTCCTCTAGCATTCTGATCCTCTGGGAGTCATCCATAGGTCCTTCGAAACCTCCACCGGAGAAAGCGTCCTCTTGCTGGTCTTCTTGCCAATTACCATTCCCAGTTCCATACCCATCGTATCCGTTGTTACGGCCAACTCTGGTCTGATTCATTACCGGGCCTCGCCCCCTGTTACCGTACCCCGGAGCGACCCCAGCAGGTCTAAAAGTCATTAACCCAGCGCCATTTCCATTTCCGAATCCGCCATAAGCTTGATTAGTCATACCAAATCCGTCCTGCCCGAAGCCTTGAGTATTGAAACCGTACTTCCCCGCATTATCGAACCCCTGGTCATTGAAACCGAATCCAGCATTACCGAAACCATTGCCTCCCATATTATCACCCAGGTTAACATCTCCAAGCCCAACATTGTTAACGATAGTCTCGTTCCCCATTCCAACGTTACCGTTTCCGGCAGCAGCGCCGTTGTTGACATTGACAGCAGGTATGTTGACTACAGGTGGAGCCACTGGTGTGGGGGTACCATCCCCATGAATAGTGTCGACTCACACAGACTGATGATCCTCATTTCCATGCCCAGCATTTCTTACCAACAGAGGCTGCACCAAAGCTTGCAAATTCTCCTGGCCTTTTGCAATGGTCTCCATTGTCTGCATGAAGAGCGCCAGCTTCTCACGCATGTCTTGCATCTCATTCTGCATTTGATCCATAATTCTTCGGCAGTTGGTGCGAGTGGAGTATCGGTGGGGGCGCTGATCTTCAATCCTGAAAAAACCTGGTACAATGCAAGGAATGAGATACCATGCAATAATCACCTGTAATGCAATATGAATGGGAATGCAATGCAATATGTGTCTGTGCATTAGGGAATATCATTCCCCGATTCTAGTGCGAATGTGCTAGTGCGGTGACAGTGCTAGCAATACGAAGATTGGAGCCGAATCATAGAACGCCTCATATATTGCAGAGAAATCCATTAAGCCAAGAATACAATATCACTGAGTGTACTATAAGAAGGCATGACCTCAACCAACAATCCTGGCGATGGTCAGCACTATGCAAATAAAGCATCAATACATGAAATGGTCAAGTACACTCATAAGCCTGGTACTCTTCTAGTAACTTCTTAGTCTCAGGATGACTTGGTCGGGTAAGCAGACCCTCAACCAATTGATTTCTTCGCTTGAGAACACGTCGCACGTCACCAGCGGTTTCCTCCCATGCCCCTTCTCCGAAGCGATCCTCTAGCTTCCGCTTCTGAGACACAGCTTCGTTCCTGCCTTCGATGGCCTTGTTCAACGCATTCTGGAGACTAAATCTGGTCATCACCTCTTCTTCATACTTCTTAATGCTAGCCTTCAACTGCTCTTCGAGTTCAGAGATTTGCTGCTTCAATTTATCTTCCCTCTTTTTGTTGTTGGTTAGCGTAGCATTCCACGTCTTGTTACAAGAAGAGATTTCTCGGTGGGCGGCATCGAGTGCTTTCTTTTTGGACTCCAACATGTCATGGGAGCTTCTGAACTCTTGACCCAGACGTTCACGCTTCTTTTTCTCTTCAGTCAACTCAGAACCTAGCCTGTTTACTAATTCGATCTGCTGTTGGAAGGAGTGCACAGCCTTGTTCTTCTCACTGCGCATCTGAGCCAGCTCCTTTTCTAACCCCTCATTGATCTTCATCAAGGCTTCTTTTTCTTTTACAACTTGCTCGTAGGCCTCCCTAGTAACAGTAGTTGGTTCCCCCGCTGGAATATGAACATGGACTGGTGCAGCCGGAAATGGCATCAGCAACTGTCTTGCTCTCTCTTGGATCCAAACTTTGTAGGGTGCATAAGCCTGACAATCATTCTTCCCTAACAGTGGCTTCCCTCTTCTGTTAATATGCATCCATGCATGCTGAAGCTTGGCTAGTAACTCTCCATTCAAATCACCGGTGAAGTACAGAGATTCCTGCACTTCTTCCTCCTGAGGTGGGTTCTTCAACGCGTATCCAAACTGGCGAACGAACAAAGAAGGGTTGTAATTGATACACCCTTTTCTTCCTATCAACGGAACATTAGGATACCCAGAACAACTGAAAATAAGCTCAGACCCCAACAAGTCTCGGTCAAACCACTCAATGTCTTCTGAAGATAGCCTCATCATGCGCTCTGGCCAATCAGCTGTAGTTGCACTATCCACAAAAGGTCCCTTCAGGGGAAGATGGCTCTTAAACCACATGTTCAACAGCGGCGCACAACAGTAAACAGTCTTTCCCCTTCTGTTTTCATTTTTGTAGTGCAATGAATGATATAGATCTCCAATCAAAGTGGGTACCGGGTTGCCAGCAGCAAACAGATGGAAAGCGTCCAAGTCCACAAAATTGGGTAAGTTGGGAAACAGCACTATTCTGTAGATGCATAGAGCCAAGATAGCATTAAAGACTATCCAGCACCCGCTCTTGGCATACTCTTGAGCTTTGCCAACCAGAAAATCCAGGGAGAAACCTGGAACCCCTAGCCAAGAAGTCACTAATAGTTCAGCAGCGTTCAGGTGCAAGGCCTTAGCTAAGTCCTCCAACTTGGGCTCAGCGGCAGAGTGAATAAAGGGAACCCTGTTCTGTACTGGTATCTCAGTAAACTCCACATACTCTTCAATGGTAGGCCCCAAAATAAAGTCAGCAAACGTGAAACATCTCAATGCGGGGTCATAGAATTGCATCAAGGTGTACAGCCCATTCATCTCAACAGCAGTTGGCTTGCAGACCAGTCTCAACAATCTTCCATGACTCATCCTGAAACTTCTCCTAACCTCCTCATCAGCAAGGGATATCAGGCCAAGTAAGGGAGTAATGTCAGGTGAAGGTAACTTGTACGCAACTGTCTTCCTTAAACCAGCCATGATCAATAAGCAGAAGTCCGAGCACTAGAACCAGGGAATATGCAAATGCACCTGCAGCACAGACACACGTTAATGGGATGCAATGATAATGGTTATGCAAACAATGCAATGCAAATACATGCAACAGGGACCAAAGGCCATAGCTGAGAAGCCTGAACCATATCAAAAGTCTCAGATAGACCCTCAAGAATTCCTCAAACCCTGGTCTCTGACAGACCCAATACAAAAGCTCCAACACCGGTCTCTGATAGACCCCATATCATAACTCTGACTGGTCTCTGACAGCCCCCATATCATATCTCCAACTGGTCTCTGACAGACCTCACAACTGTCCATAAATACCCAGGATCTCAGATCAAGAAATAAACCGGTATCTGAAGGTCTAATTACCTGTATAACCCCAAACCCTCTCACAGGTAGGTGTCCTAGTAACTGACAATGGTATGGCATCCTATGCGGTCGTCGGCGTCACAGACTTTCAGGGTTGATGATACGATTCCCAGAAGGAGTGGCATCATCAAATCCTGAAGAGGCCTCACTTAGCCAACTTCCAAATGATCGGTTCCCGGAGTCGACAATCCAACTAACCAACAACCCCTTCGACCCAAAGGGTAGAAAAAGAAGTCAACCAGAAGAACCTCGTCCGAGTGTAGATTTTGTGGGACACTAATGCAAGCAAAGCCGGCACGCGCCCACTACTTTCTACTCTAATTCTAAGTGCACTCAAGCCCAGGTCCGGCTTATCTCTCAATCATAGAACACCCGTCACACCCCAATACAACAATAATAACAATAATATAATGCTGAAAGTAAATGACAGAAAAAGTAAATCCATACAAAATCCTCGACGGGAAAACAAGCGCTAGGATTGACTCGCTTAAGGGACGTTGGATCCCAAATGCATAAGGAACTATCGCAGTCCTTAGCAGCCAGGGGACGTTGGATCCCCAGCAGAGTCGCCAGCTGTCGCTACTGCGAAAATCAGCGCCGGTTGAACAGAAGAGTCGCCACCGTGTGTTATTTATCCCAACGGAGGGAAAGGAAACGCTCGAGGTAAACCTACCGCAAAACGGGGAAAGGAATGGTCATCGCAACCAAAACCTGGATTCGGGAGTCGGTTACGCAAGGGGAAGGTATTAGCACCCCTCACGTCCTTCGTACTCGACGGGATCCACGCTTGTTTTCGGGTATGGATTGTTATTTCTATCTACTCTACAGGTCTGGGGTTAAAAGAAAATAAAATGACTCAGCAAAGTATCGCACTTTATGCCTACGTATTCCCGTCTGGAACGAGAAATCAGAGTCAACGTAGTTCGCCTACCTACTGGAAAGGAGGGGAAGGTTGCTCGCTAGGATATCGCATCCTATGCCTACGTACTTTCATACAGCATGAAAGATCAGAGCAAACGTAGTTCGGGCCACGTACGACACAAGTCTGTCTTGATTGTTTTTATTCCTTCTGAAAAAGGGTTTTTTCTGATTACAGGTCCAAGCGGACAAAAATGACGTTTTGATGAGTTCACATTCTTTTACGGAAGAAATGTCTTTTATTGTGTTTGAAATCTTATTGTGTTTTTCTGTTTGTCTTGAGAAAGAAGAGACAGAACTCTAACCTACGGTTGAAAAGGGAATCAAACTAACCTAATGTTATCATGCATGGGTTAAGACCTAGTGTCTATCATGCTCCTCTCTTGCGCAGAGAGAAACATAGATCCTAAGGGATAAACGGAAACAGAAATAATAGCATATATACAATAAAGCAGTAAAATGCATGGATGCAGCAATACAAGCGAGGCAAGGGAGTCCCACTCAACCTCGAACCTAGAAAACAATAGGCAAAGGTGAACAAGGTTCACTTTCAACCTAACAGGTTAAACAGCAAGAAATACAGTCAGGGAAATTCAATCAATACATCAAGAATTATAAACAGCAAAAAGAGAAACAGCAACAGCAGCTCTGCATCAACATCTGTCTTCAAGTCATCTCCAAACATCTACGAGCTTCAAGCAAGCATCAATCTTCATCTTCAAACTTTCAAGCAAGGTATCTATCCTCAGTCTTCAATCTGCAATGGCTTTTCTTCAAGTCTCACTCTCCAAGATGAATATCAGTCAACAAGATGAAATGGATGTTAAACAGTCAATTGCCTACCAAGGGTGGCTCATTAACTGTTAACATCATACTGACAATTTTCTCTCAAAAGTTCTATCTTTTAAATACATTCACTAGTCCTTCCAAAGGAAGGAGGTGGGTATTTAAAAGATACTTTGAATCATAGAGAACGAATGGAGGCAGACAAAACCTTCCATGTTTGTGAATCAAGTTTTCTAGTCTAGAGCTCTGCCTATCTCCTAAACCCTATAGCCTTCAACAGCTGCCAGCAAGAGACACTCCTCATCAAATCTGGAAATTGGTCTTCATTCTTTTGATCTCCAATGGCCTTCATCATCAGCACAGTCTTCAGCTCAAGCCCCAAGCCCCAAACAAGCCCAATACCCCCACACAGTCAACAAATAACCCTAGAGAGGGCACACCACACAGTCAAGCAAATACAAACAGTATACTAATAGTAATAGTAGAATAGGGGAAACCTAGTAATTTCTAAGGGATCTATTATCTACCCATAACCCCTATAGTCCCATACCCCAAAAATTCAGACTACAACTCCTAAAAGAAATGATTTATCACACCTATGCTATCTCTAAACCCTAGTTTTGATTCTCCTAATCACACCTGAACTAATCATCTAAGATTAAACCCTAAAATCATGAATTAAATTCTATGAGTAGGCTAAAGTTCTAAGTTAATCACCCTAAAAAGAGTGGATCAGAAATGTAAAAGCATCTAACTAAACTAAAATCAACAATATCATGCATCAAATTAAACCACTTAAAAAGCTATTTTAAAGAAAAATATTCTAAAAATGCTAAAACAAAATAAAGTTGGAATTTTATTATTTCTTAATTTTCTTAACAGAAATATGAACCTAATGAAAAAACAACCACTAAAAAATAAGCATTTTTCATTTACTTATGAATTTTTGAAGAATTAAAAACAAATGAAAGAAATTAACATGAATTAATTGAGATTAGGGGTGCAGTCAGCATCTATTTCAATTGAAAATGAGAGATGGGCCCAGACTGGGGGGCGCGCATAGCAAAGCGCGTCTGGGCCCAGTTAACCAGAAAACACAACAAAAAATAAAAAAGACAAAACGGTGCAGAAAGTAGAAATTTCAGTTAAATTGGGATTGGGCCTTGCAGATAGGGGTGCGAATAACAAGTTTGGTTCAAGCCCAACATTTCAGTTAAATGAAACGCTGCGTTCCACACACAGCCATTCCCTCCAAATTCCAATTAAACGAGAGCCCTCGGATTCGAGTTCAGGTCAATGGTCTCATGATCATCCAACGGTCCCCCTCCATCGTCTACCTCAGAAACCCTAGGTTTCAGAAAAACCCTCCCCATGCATCCAACTTCTCTCCCTCTGTTCTCCCTCGATTCTCCATGAAATCTCACGATGTAAAGATCAACAATGATCTACATCCTTCCCTCTACACAACCATGGCTTCAGTTTCTCCTGAAAATCAATCAACAACCAAACCCGATAGGTAGAAGAACTCGGTTCCACCATTATTCACTGATATCCATCTTGCCAATTCTTGCCAACTATTACACTAATACAATCCACACGCCATGCTGATCATTTTAAGCTATCTAACCCAGACTATCATGCTTTAACCTACGAGTTCTAAGCCCTAACAGAATTGGTGCTCTAATGGTAACCTCCATGGAATGTCTTCAAATTCAACAGAAATGATCCTCTAACCAATCCTAACCATTCTAACCTAATAATTATCTAACATTCTAACTAATCTAACCAATTCGAAAGAAAACACCAACCTGGTTTCATGATGAAAACAGGTGTAGAAATCTTTGGATCCAAAGCTTGCAATGCTTAGGAATTGATCAACACACTTAATTCTTGGTTCTGTATGCAATAGTTCTTGCTCCAATGCCTTAGATTCTTGTAACCACTTCTTCTTGCACTTTGGATGATGAAGTTGGATAGCACACGATTCCTCTTCAATTCACACATATTTTGATGGAAATGTGATCTATGATGGATTTAGATGATGATAGGATCAAGAAGTTTGGAAAATGATGAAGGTTTGATGAAGTTTGAGATGAATTTGCAAAATGGAAGAATGAGATATAACTATGTGTTATGAACAAAATGAATCACCAACCCTTGAATGAAGCCTCTCAATTCAATATATAGACACTCATGGACCTTTCTAGAATTTGATAGAAACTTCTTGTGCACAATTCCCTTGGATTTTGATTATGTTACTTCCTTTGTAAGCCAACTTTCATAACTTCCAAAATTTGAACCAAACTCAAAATTCTACTTTTGCCAATGTTCTTAAAACATTTTTTCCAATCAAAATGACCTATAATTTTGTCCCATTTGGCCAAATTATGAAAAATCTCAATTTTAGGTCATTTTTATTCATTAAATTCACTTTTAAATGACCAATTTTGAAACCTTGAGCTATGAGCATTTCCAAACTTTCATGATCACTTTCCTAGACTCAAAATGTCATTTGGAGCAAGTTTGATGTTGTGAAGTTTTTCATTTGAAGCTTCCTTGTATGAGTTTTGGGTATAGGCTTGAAATGACCTGTAATTCTCAGATGACCAAAATACCCTTTGCTTGCCAAGACCATAAGTAGAGTTCCACAAATCGGATGAAGGCATACCATACCTTTATAGAAAGCTAAGACAATGAGGAACAACTCTTATGTTTACCAGAAATTCATTTGAAATCTCCGTAAGGGGTAAACGTTGCTTGGAAGACAAGTAACTTTCACAGACAAAATTTCAGATACCTTAGATGACCTGTAACTTGCAAGGACCATAACTTGAGTTCTATAAATCTCCTTGATGTCTTCCACCACTCCAATTAAAGGTCTTGAGATCCTCTACAAGTTTCATGTTTACCAAGGATCCATTTGAAGCTTGCATTTTGACTTATCTTGCTTGGAAGTTTGACCTAAATCAGGGGATTTTACACAGAAACCCTAATTTAGAAACTCCTCTTCTTCTTGATTTCTCTTGATTTCTTCTTGGCACAACACCAAATCCTTCTCTACATGTCAAATTATGAACCCCACATCTCTCAAATAGCCCTTAATACCTTTCAATCAATCATTTGACCTAGGGTTGACCCAGGGTTGACCCAGATGAAACCCTAGTTGACTGCCTTCAACTGCAACTCTTGTGATCACATCAATGACTTGTCCCTCTTTCAAAATGACTTTCCATGTATCCCATGATGTCTATATACCCTCCATACTCAGTTCACAGCTCACAACTTCTTTGATGGTCTTCAAATACCCTCAGATAGGAGAGAGACCCACTGCTTGATCCACAGACTTCTTGGGTTTCAATTTCTTTCTGATGACTTGGATATGCTTGACTTTGAATAAGAACCTCTTGATAGGCTCATAGAGATAAGAATAGTGATTGGTCCCTTGTTGAATGACTTGTTATGCTATGCTATGCAAATGATTAGACTATGTACATGACTTTGTATGCAAATGCTAATGTAATTGAAACATAAACCAAGTGAAACAGGTTGAGCAAATTTTAGGGTGCAACAGTATCTAACTAATCTATCTGGGCGTGCTGTGGAGGAAGAATTGGAAACTCTAGCTCGATATGCTTGGTGTGCCTCTATTTCCTTGGCCCTTGAGGGATCTGTTTGGTGGACGCTCTTTGATATGACAAGCAACGTGCTAAGAAGAATTGACTGGAAGAGAATGTTTGAAATGTGACACTTCAACGGGATCTATACCTATAGGAAATACAAACAACTTATGCTTCTCTTACTGCGATAAAGAATGCTTTGCTCCCCCTTAATCTCCCTGGCTCTATAATCAGGAAGGTGATTCATCTGGTGAGGATTATGGAAAGGAAGAACAAAGCTCTAGTTGCTTCTTATGGCAATTTATCGTCTTCTTAAGCATCTCTTTTAGCATCTTAGAGGGGCTTGGAGTCTCTACACCCTGAGAACGCTTCTCTGACTCAAACTCTGGCTGAAAGTGAGCCTAGGGGCAATGTCACAGTCTTTTGAGAATGTCTTGCAGCAAGTAGAGCATTTTCATTGTCTTATGCTTATCTCGAGGGAGCGGGTTCGACCAAATAAAATGCTCAAAATATCGTGTTTGTGCTAGAGTAGCCATATCGACCACTTTTATGTGTGTACTATATGCAGAGTACTTTATTATTGAATAATATATGTGTTATTTTGGAATGAAATTCTTTTCTTTGACATGTATGACGTGCATTTGTGTGGTCATAAGTGCAGAGCTCTGCTTCTTGTGTGAACTTACGAGCTCTTCCTCGAAGTTTATTGCTCGTCATTGAGGCCGTTTCCAGCCAAGGGTTGATCCCCCCCAGGTGAAAACCCAATCCAGGCTAGACATGTGGCCAACCCACCACGGCCTTTAGAGTGACTAACCTCCAGAGGGGGTGGATCATTATTGCTTATTGGAATTTGATTACTTTAGTCGCACAAGAAAAACGTCTACAACAACACCTATAACTTTCAGTGAGGAATTTATTGTACTAATCTCATGAGCAAAGCGAATGCGATAACTTCCCTAACTCTTTGTGGGGATTTGATTGCAGTGTTTGCATAGAAAAAACGCCTGAGACACCATCCTTGACTTTTAGTGGGGAATTAATTATTGTGGTCGCGTGTGCAAAGTGTCTGCGACAATACCCTTAACTTTCTTTGTGTGTGCTTTGTGTTGTGGGGAATTTATTGTTATGGTCGCACATGCAAAGCGCATGTGACAGCACCTTTGTGATGGTGAGAAACTACTTAGAGGGGGGGTTGAATAAGTATGTAGAAAAACTTAGTAATAAAAACTCAAGGATTTTTATCCTGGTTCGTTGAACTCAACTACTCCAGTCCACCCTATCAAGAGTGATTTGCCTTTCTCAAACAAGGACTTAATCCACTATTAAATCAACTGATTACCATAGTAAGCACTAAGAACAACTGTTCAAAGTCTTCTCAAGAACTACTGATCCTAACTGAATCTTCTTAAGGTTCTTTTACAATCAAATGTAATAATAATACAAGTGTTTAAATTTCTTCTAATAAAGCTTTATCACAACTGTGATTTTTCACTTAAGATTTAAGAACAATGAAATAAATTCATCAAGTGAATATAAATTGTATGAGAGCTTGTAATGAATTCTTTCAAGTATTTCGTCAACTGAAGAAGATGGATGGAGTCTTGCTTTTATAGGCACAGAGGTCCAAGAAGTATTTCACGTTGAAGGTTGTGTACCAAAAAGGTCTGAGCCTTTTTGTCTTCACATCACATGACCTTTCCTAGAAATAGAATGCACAGTAAAATCTTTTTTGTATGTGTTCTTGTGTCTAGTATAAATGAGGAAAGAGTCGTTTGGTCATTCCAACGGACATAACTTTGAATTCTTCTTCAATAAGTTTCAGCAAAGTATCAGAGCCTTGACTGATCAGAGCCTTCTGATGTTCATCAGAGTTTGCTGAATCAGAGTCTTTGCAGCAAGTGTGCTTTCAGCGTGTAATTGTTCAGAGCAGAGTTTGGGATCAGATCCTCAGTACTGGCAGTGTTAGTACTATCAGAGTCTTCTAAAATAACTGTGCTTGATACTCTTCATACAGAATTCTTCAATGCTTCAGATGCTTCTGGCTTCTGCTTCAGATTGTTCTGTAGCTTCTGCTTCAGATCCTTCTGTAGGCAGCGCTCAGAATCTTCTGGAGGCAGCATTCAGAATCTTCTAAAAGATGCTTCTGACGCTTCAGAGCCTTGCATATTTTTCATGTTCAGATCTAATTTGCTTCCAGAATAATATTCACTTTAATATCTGCAGCAAACATTCTCAAACAAATTTTAGAGTATATAATTCTTTAGTACAAAATTTCATAAGAGTTATCATCAAAACATAGAGATATTATTAAGAACCAATATGTGTTCTAACAATCTCCCCCTTTTTGATGATGACAAAAACATAGGAAATTTTGTTCAATAAACAATATAATTATAACTCCCCCTGAGATGATGAATCTCCCCTTGAATTGAATATTAAGAAGGAATAGAAACTTCCCTTTTTGCATGAGTATTCTTTTCAGAATCAGAGCCTGATTTTTCCAAAAACTAGATCTTGCATGATTCAGAGTCAGAGTCTGATAGGTTAAATATGATCTGGGAGTCTCAGAGTTACTTTTAAAAAATATGTCAGATTTATCAATTGTTCTGAAACACTAAGAGTTTATGTTATTTATAATTTATATGTCTGAATTTTCATTTAGGTAGAGTTTATTTGAACAGTCAGATCCATTTTCTCCCCCTTTTTTGTCATAATCAAAAAGTAAAACATTTAAAGACAAATAAAAGGAAATACAGAAAAGAAATATTCAAGTAGAGAAAACACTGAGTCATTCATTCATTCAGATTCAAAACAGACAAATCAACAGATAAATATTCAAGTACATGTGCACAAACATCAGATACAGAAAAAAAAACATAAATTAGGTTTGCTTGGACAGAATCATCTTCAATAGGTGAGTGATCTCAGATGAAGACTCTTCTTGCATTGTCATCCACTTAGCCATGTTGTCATTTTTCTGATCTTGCTTGGACATCCATTGTGCCATGTCTTCAGTCTTCTGGTCTTGCTTGGCCATCCATGACTTAATCTCAGATTGTCCAGCTTCCAGAACTGCAATCTTATCTTCAAGATCTGGATTCTCTTTCTTGATCTCAAATGAAGAAGGTGGGGCAGATTCTGAAGCAAGAACAGAGTCAATTTCCATAGGAGATGCAGAGTCATGAGCAACAGATCCAGAGGGATGTTCCACAATAGTCATAGCCAGAGGATTTTCTTCAGAAGCAGATTCAGCAGTCACTTCTGTAGAAAATACTTCAGAAGATGAAGGAACATCTTCAAGAAGCAATGGTTCATATCTTTTTACATTCCAGATCATGCTTTTAGCAGTCTTAGCAAATCTGAGCTTCGCATCATCAGAACATACATTCTTTCAGATTTGAGGCTACAATATTGAATCTGTTGATGAAGCTATTCCAGATAGCATCAGATTCATTTGCATCCATTGTTGACAAACATCTCTTCTGAACAGAGCCTAAATGCATATTTATTTCTTTCATAAAACTTGCAAATAAATTATCAACATTCAGCTTAGCTTTTGGTTTCAGAAGGGTTTCCAAAGTGAATGGCTTGGGTTGAGGTGGAGGTGGAAAGGTGAATTCTAGAATAATGATTAGAGGGCTAGGATCTGCTGGTTTCTTCTGAGCTGGCATAATACAAAAGAATGGTTTGATTCTGCGAATGGAAGGTATGACAACTTTTGGATTATCATAATAGGGAACAAACGCAGATTGTTTTTGCTTAACAAGATAAGGAACAAAAGCTGATTGAGGTTGTTGATCAAAAAAGTTTTCTATTTTAAGTCCAGATGGAAGGGGATCAGAAGGAAATGGTTTAGCAGAAACAACTGAAACAAATTCAGATGTTCTTGGTTCAGGAGTGGGTTCAGGAATGATAGTTTCAGAAGAAATGGATAGATCTAGTTGGTTAGATTCCAATGTTCTGAGGGAAGGGGGTGAGATGAAATCTGGATGGATATCAGATTCAGATGAATCAGATGATGTGGTTGGGGTGTAAGATGTAGAGGATACAACAAACATAGTCTTGAGAGGTTGAACATCCAGAATTTCAGAGTCATGAATATCTGATTCAGGAGGATTGGATGGTTCTTGTTGAATCTCAGAAGGTTTGGATGGAGGTGGTTCAGATACAACTGGATCAGATGCAACATGATCAGATGCAACTGTTTCAGATGCAACTGTTTCAGATGCAACTTGCTCAGATGCAACTGGGTCAGATTGTATGGGTTCAGATGCAGCTGGTTGTTGAATTTCTGGTGGTTGTTGTGTTGTAGGTTGTTCTGTTGGTTTTGTTTGAGGTGTTGGAATTTGGTCTGTTGTTGTTGTTTTTGTTGGTTCAGATTGAGGAATATCAGAAGATTTAAGTGGAGTAGTGGAAATAGGATCAGATGATTTTGGTGGGGAAGGAATTTTTGATGGTTCAGATGTTTGAGATGGAACAAGAATTGTTTGATTTTGAGTGGGAGGAGGTTCAGGCATAGAACTAAATGTTGATGAATTTATAACAATTTTAGAAAAAGAAGATACAAATGATTTAATACCTTTAGTCTTTATACGCTTAGTGGGAACAGAGGGAACTTCTCCAGAAGCTTTTCTCTTGATCTGATTTTGTGGCTTGTCAGCAACTTTTGGCTTCTTCTGAGCAGCAGCTTCTTATGCCTCTGATTGATTTCTTTTACATGTGCTCTCATTATACACATCTGGCATAGCCTTCTCTTGCTCTTATCAGAATATCTGCAGGAATAGGAATTCCATCTGCTTTGCATGCATCAATATACCTAACAATAATATCCCTTGGTTCTTCAGCACCAAAAAGTGGAAAATATTTAACTGGAATCTTCTTCTGACTAACTTCAGAAATATTCAGCTTCTTAGGTGCAGCTGTGAGTTCATCCATAATCTTTAGCCTCTGAAGACTCTTTGCATTCAATGGTTTTCCAACAATTGATTCAAGCTCATCTTTAACTCCAGCTTCATATAGAGCAGTTACCAGACCATTCTCTGTCAGAATGTCTGAAATCAACCTTCCAAAGGGAATCCACGTCCTGATCTTCTGTCCCTTATCCTTTATAGATTCTCTTGAAGCATTGATATGATTCCACAGATGCATAAAGAGAATGTATGGAAGATCTACCTTTGTACTTTGACTCAAACAGTACATAAAGTAGAGTTGTTCATTATTCACATAATCTTGAGAATTGGTGGATTTTCTGTGATGGATGCATCCTAGAAAAATCTTTGCCCATATTTTATAGTCAGGCTTCTGATCCTTAAATTTGTTAGAGGCCTGTCCAGATGTAATGACTTCCTCATAAACTTCTTCCATATCCACACGCCCAGCTGGCAGATGACATACTCCATCAGTCTCCTCATACCCTATGAGTTTCCTGATGAGATCTTCAGTGATGATGATCTCCTTTCCCAGAACAGAAGAGAGGATAAATTTTGGATAAGTAGATGCATGTATCCAGAATTCCTTCACAAGATGTGGGTATACTGGTCCAAACAACCTGTCAAAATACTTAACCCAGCCTTGTGCATCAATTATAGAACGTAACTCAAACCCATTTTCAGCTAGAGAGTCAAATTCCACCATGGATTCACAGAGAACTTCAAGTTTGTCCACAGGGGTTAACAATGTCCTCTTAGGTACCTTAAATGGAGTCACACCCATATTTGCTGACGTAACTGCAGCCATAGTTGATTGAAATTGAGCTGCTGTAGAGGATGAGGTTGCCATTGATGAAGATGAAGATGATTTGGACGAAGGTTTATGGTTTTTGTGAAGAGCAAAGAGAAGACAGAAATGCATAAAATTGTTTGTGAAGTGAAAAGTTTGAAATTGGTGTGAAATGTGGTATTTATAGAGAAAGCAATTAGGGCAATCAAACAGACACAAATAGCACGTTCTCACATAGCAATAAATGACAATTAATGAAAAGAATAAAAATCATTTCAAAGCATTAATTGATTATGACAAATTGGGGGGAAAATCAAGATTTTCACTATTCAACAATACCTCAAATGTCTCTTCAGTAGTGTACACGCTATCTTTTCAGATTCAGAGTGACACGTGTTTGCTTGCATGTGCTTCTGAATTCTCTTGAGAAATTAAACGTTAGCCAACGTTCAGATCCTCTAAGATTGGTTAGTTCAGATACACACAAATAATAATAAATCAATAAATCAAATAAATTACAGATGAAATACTTCAGAGTTTTAAACATTTTGCATCTGAGAAATTTGCTTCTAATAAATATCATTCTGGACAAAAATCCATACCAATATTTTTCAAAATAAATTTGAACCTATCTTCAGCAAGGGGTTTTGCGAAAATATCTGCCCATTGATGATCTGTATCAACAAAGGCTAAGTTTATAACACCCTTCTGAACATAGTCCCTGATGAAGTGATGTTTAATTTCTATATGTTTTGCCTTAGAGTGTAAAATAGGGTTTTTAGACAAACATATAGCAGAAGTATTATCACAGAATATAGAAATATTACTTTCAAATATCTGATAGTCTTCTAGCTGACTTTTCATCCAGAGCATCTGCGTGCTACATCCAACAGCAACAATATATTCTGCCTCTGTAGTTGAAAGTGCAATTGTAGGTTGCTTCTTCCTGTACCAGGAGATTAGATTTCTTCCTAGAAATTGACAACTTCCATAAGTACTCTTCCTTTCCACTTTGTCTCCAGCGTAATCAGCATCACAAAATCCAACTAATTTGAAATCATCAGATTTTCTGTAACACAAACCCACATTAGAAGTATCTTTCAGATACCTTAGAATCCTCTTAACAGCTGTTAAGTGTGATTCTCTAGGATTTGATTGGAATCTTGCACACAAGCATACACTGAACAAAATATCTGGTCTAGAAGCAGTTAAGTAGAGAAGAGATCCTATCATACCTCTGTAGAGTTTCCGATCTACTTTCTTACTTACCTCTTCCTTACCAAGTGTACTTGTTGGATGCATGAGAGTCTTTGCCATCTTACTATCAGTCATGTTAAACTTCTTCAGAAGCTCTTTAACATATTTGGTCTGATGAATATAAGTGCAATCTGGAGTTTGGTTGACTTGAATTCTCAGAAAGAATCTCAATTCTCCCATCATGTTCATCTCAAATTATGCCTGCATACATTGAGCAAACTCCTTTCCCAGCATAACATTGGTAGATCCAAATATAATATCATCCACATATATTTAACAAATTAAAAGATCTTTCTTAAATGTTTTACAAAAGAGAGTTGTGTCCACTTTGTCTCTGATGAAATTTTTCTCCAGAAGAAAATTGCTTAATCTCTCATACCAAGCTCTGGGAGCTTGTTTTAAACCATAAAGAGATTTCTTTAGTTTGAAAACATGTTCTGGAAATTTTTCACTTTCAAAACTAGGAGGTTGGTGAACATAAACTTCTTCTTCTATAATACCATTTAGAAAGGCACTTTTAACATCCATCTGATATATAGTGATGTTATTTTGTGCAGTAAAAGAAATGAGTAAACGAATAGACTTTAACCTTGCTACAGGAGCATAAGTCTCTGTATAATAAATTCCTTCTTGCTGACTATAACCTTGAGCAACAAGTCTTGCCTTATTTCTTTCAACTTCTCCTTTCTCATTTAGCTTGTTTCTGAAGACCCATTTAGTTCCAATTATGTTGAATCCTTTTGGTCTTGGAACCAAATCTCACACATCATTTCTTGTGAACTGATTGAGCTCTTCTTGCATGGCAATAATCTAGTCATTATCTTGCAGAGCTTCATCCACAGAAGTTGGTTCAATCACTGACACCAACCCAAATAATGATGCTTTAGAAGATCTGAGGAAGGATCTTGTTCTAATGAGGTCATCCTTATTTCCAATGATCACATCCTCTGGGTCAGAGGCCTTGATTCTGGAAGATGATCCTCTAACAGTTGATTCTTCAAAAACGTTTAAGTTGTTCATCCGTGAAGCTAAAGGAATTGCATTTGGCGTTGCTTCAGGTTCCTTCATTTGAGCGTTGTCTGCCTCTGAGCCTTCAGAGTCTGTGAGAATTACTTCTCTATCTGCAGAACTTTCAAACTGCTTTGGCTTTTCAATGCCAAGCTTATCATCAAATCTAACATGTATAGATTCCTCCACAATCTGTGTTTCAGTATTGTATACTTTGTAGCCTTTAGAGCGTTCAGAATACCCAAGCATGAAACACTTTTGTGCTTTAGAATCAAACTTGTTAAGATTCTCTTTAGTATTCAACATATAACAAATACATCCAAAAGGATGAAAATATGAAATGTTGGGCTTTCTGTTCCTCCATAATTCATAGGGAGTCTTTTCCAGAAGAGGTCTTATAGACACTCTGTTCTGAATGTAACAGGCTATGTTTATTGCTTCTGCCCAAAAGTGCTTTGCCAGATTAGTCTCGTTGATCATGGTTCTGGCCATTTCTTGCAGAGTTCTATTTTTCCTCTCTACAAATCCATTCTGTTGTGGAGTTCTAGGATAGGAAAAATCATGAGCAATTCCATTTTCATTAAAATATTTTTCAAAATATTTGTTTTCAAATTCACTACCATGATCACTTCTGACTTTAATAGTTTTGAAATCTTTTTCATTCTGGACTTGTTTGCAGAAGTCAAAGAACACAAAATGTGACTCATCCTTGTGTTTTAGGAACTTTACCCATGTCCATCTGCTGTAGTCATCAACAATGACTAATCCATACTTCTTACCTCTGATGGATGTAGTTTTCACTGGTCCAAACAGATCAATGTGAAGTAATTCTAATGGTCTTGAGGTTGACACAACATTTTTAGATTTAAAAGAAGATTTTGAAAACTTTCCTTTTTGACATGCTTCACAAAGAGCATCTGAATTGAACTTCAACTTAGGAAGTCCTCTGACCAGATTGAGTTTATTAATCTGAGATATACGTCTCATATTAATATGCCCCAATCTTCTGTGCCAGACCCATTTCTCATCATTAACAGACAAGAGGTATTTAAGATTTTGAACTTTAAGTTCTGAAAGATTTATTTTGTAAATGTTGTTCTTCCTCTTTCCATTAAATAGGATTGAGCCATCCTTCTGACTAACAGCTTTACAACATTGTTGATTAAAAATTATATCATAACCATTGTCACTTAATTGACTTATGGACAATAGATTATGCTTTAATCCTTCTACAAGAAGAACATTAGATATAGAGGGAAGGTTACCATTACCAATAGTACCAGAGCCAATGATCTTGCCCTTCTAATTCCCTCCAAACTTCACTTCTCCTCCAGATTTAAGCTCCAGGCTTTGGAACATAAACCTTTCTCCTGTCATGTGACGTGAGCAGCCAGAGTCCAGGTACCATGACTGGCGTCTTGACTTTTCTGCTAAAAACATATGCAACAGGGATAATCTTATCCTTAGGTACCCAGATCTTTTTGGGTCCTTTTTGGTTAGATGCCTTGAAAGTTGGTCTGAACTTCTGTCTTTTTACAACAGTTTTGTTCTGACTTACTTTTGGCTTAAACACAGGAACCTTCTGATTAGAACGTGTGTGTTTAATGTCATTCAGATGACCAAACTTGAAATGAGAGTACAAGGGAGTTTTCTTAATAACAAGTTTAAATCCTTTCCAGAGGAAGATTCATATCCAATTCCTTTCCTGTTATTTCTGCTAACCCCATAGATCATAGAAGCCATCTTGCTTCTGTCTATGCTTTTAGCAAGAAATTTCTGAAAGCTAAAGTCATATTCTTCTAAAATGTTTTTGCATTTTGACTTACTTTCAGATTCAGAGTTTTGTTGAGCTATTTCAAAATTGGATTTCATTTTCAAATTATTTTCTTTTAGCTCAGCAATTTCTGATCTTAACAGATTATTCTCAGAGCCAAGATTGCACTTAAGCTTCTTGCATTTGAGCTTAATCTGATTACAATTTTTCAGGACTTCTGATAAGACTTTAATAAGTTCTTCCTTGGTGAGATCAGAAAGTACCTCTTCTGAGTCAGATTCAGGATCAGACTCAGATCTAGATGATTCTTCATTCTGATCTTCAATGCCTGCCATCAGAGCCATATTGGCGCATTCATCTTCAAATTCTGATGAGGATCCAGATTCATCAGAGTCATCCCATGTAGCCATTAGAACTTTCTTCTTGTGCTCAGGCTTTCTTCTGGGCTTTTCTTTCTGAAGCTTTGGACATTCACTTTTGTAATGACCAGGTTGTTTGCATTCAAAACAAACAACTTCCTTCTTTCCAAATCTTTTTGGTCCAGAGGACTCCTTGCGCTGATTTGGCTTTTTGAAGTTCTTGAACTTCCTCTGCTTGTGCTTCCAGAGTCTGTTGATTCTTCTGGACAGTAAGGATAGTTCATCTTCTTCTTCTTCAGAAGAAGATTTTTCAGAGCTTTCTTCTAACACCTACAAAGCTTTCACAGATTTGTTAGATTTTAAGGCAATAGACTTACCTTTCTTTTGAGGCTCATCTTCCTCAAGTTCAATTTCATGGCTCCTTAGAGAGCTGATTAGCTCCTCTAGAGTGATCTTGTTCAGATCCTTGACAAGCTTCAGAGCAGTGACCATAGGTCTCCATCTGATAGGCAAGCTTCTGATGATCTTCTTCACATGATCAGCAGTTGAGTAGCCTTTGTCTAGAACTTCTAGACCAGCTGTAAGAATCTGGAATCTAGAGAACATAGTATCTATAGACTCAGATTCTTCCATCTTGAATGCTTCATACTTCTGTATTAACGCCAGAGCCTTGGTCTCTTTCACTTGAAGGTTTCCTTCATGAGTCATCTTCAAGGACTCAAACATGTCAAATGCAGTTTCTCTATTTGTGATCTTTTCATACTCAGTGTGAGATATTGCATTTAACAATATTGTTCTAGCCTTGTGGTGATTTCTAAACTCCTTCTTTTGGGCTTCAGTCATAGATTTTCTACCTACTTTCTTGCCATTACCATCAGTGGGATGAACATACCCATCTATGACCAAGTCCCACAAATCAGCATCATAACCAAGGAAGAAACTTTCTATCCTGTCCTTCCAATAATCAAATTTCTCTCCATCAAACATAAGGGGTTTTGTGTTGATTCTGTCCCTTTTTTCATATCTGTTGTTACTGTTAGATGTTGAAGTTTCAGCCATAATAACAACCAAGTATATATCAAAGTTTTTCTCACTGGATCTTTTCTGTCACTGTGAAGTGGTAGCACACACAGAACCAGGCTCTGATACCAACTGAAGGTGAGAAAATACTTAGAGGGGGTTGAATAAGTATGTAGAAAAACTTAGTAATAAAAACTCAAGGATTTTTATCCTGGTTCGTTGAACTCAACTACTCCAGTCCACCCTATCAAGAGTGATTTTCCTTTCTCAAACAAGGACTTAATCCACTATTAAATCAACTGATTACCATAGTAAGCACTAAGAACAACTGTTCAAAGTCTTCTCAAGAACTACTGATCCTAACTGGATCTTCTTAAGGTTCTTTTACAATCAAATGTAATAATAATACAAGTGTTTAAATTGCTTCTAATAAAGCTTTATCACAACTGTGATTTTTCACTTAAGATTTAAGAACAATGAAATAAATTCAGCAAGTGAATATAAATTGTATGAGAGCTTGTAATGAATTCTTTCAAGTATTTCGTCAACTGAAGAAGATGGATGAAGTCTTGCTTTTATAGGCACAGAGGTCCAAAAAGTATTTCACGTTGAAGGTTGTGTACCAAAAAGGTCTGAGCCTTTTTGTCTTCACATCACATGACCTTTCCTAGAAATAGAATGCACAGTAAAATCTGTTGCACCCCAAAATTTTCCCAACATTTCTTTACCTAGCTTATGTTTCATTTTATTCACATTAGCATTATCATTTGCATTTCATTGACATGTATGCAGGAGATCAAGAGGTATGATTACCAATCAAGAGCTATACAAGACTTTGAATCTAGTTAAGAAGGTTATTCAAGGGTTGATATCCTTACTAGAGAAGTTAAAAGATCCTCAAAGAGAGTGATTGAAACCAAGAGTGTGTAGGTCTCCTAACTTGAGAGTTGTGGGAAGATCATCAGATGATTCTGAGGTCATGGGGATGGGCTGGAGGTCTTGAGAGAGCTCATGAGAAGTGTTGAAGATCACTTTGAGGCCTAGACATGTCATTATGCAAGATTAAGAAGGCCCAACCATGATTGGTGCAGCTAGGGTTTGACTGGGTCAACCCTAAGTCAACTGATTATTTGAAGAAGGTTGAGACCTAATCCAAGAGCCATGTGATCATGGATTGATACATTGAGATGTTATAAGGATGATTCCAAGGTTAACTCATCATGATTGAAGAGTTTGAGAAGTTTCAGGCTAGGGTTTCTAAGACTTGATAGTGTAAAATCCCCTAGTTTGACCCCTGACTTCCAGGCCATTTAACTCAAGATATGATTGTCATCTCATCTTGACCCCAACATGATTGTTGTAGGGCATGGTTTTAGCTTTAATTTTAGTACTAGAAGTCCTTGATAGGATTCATAGAACTCAGGTTATGAGCCAGACAAGTTACAAGTCATCTGAGGCATGTGAATTTGGAGCTTGAAAGTTACCCAACCTGCATGACACATTTTCCCAAGAAGGATGATTCCTATGAACTATTGGTTAACATGAATGTTGTCCTGTATCCTCTTAGCTTTCCATATAGTACTAGAAGTCCATGATAGGATTTGTAGAACTCAATTTATGGCTTTGACAAGTCAATGGTATTTTGGGAAGTTGTGATTATGGGTCATTTTTGGTTATGGGTCATTTTCACCAACTTGAACATCTCAAATTAAATTTTGTGCAACTTGAAAGTTGCTCAAAATGGGGTTTTAACCTTGACCATGTATCAAGGAGGCATTGAAATGGCTCAAGGAGAGACTTGGTTCAAGAAATTGTGAAAAAGGAAGAATTAAAGAGAATTAAAGGCCAAAAATTCAAAATTAATTATATGTGTGCAAATGAGGCAAAATAATAGGATTTTTTTGAATGGAAAATACATTTTGGAAACATTGGCAATATTAGATTTTTGATTTGAGTCCAATATCATGCCCTTTTTCTTTGTTTCTTCATGATGAAGTAACATAACATACATGAGCCATTGGATTGAAACAAGGGGAGAATCACCACCATTCATGGTCAATATCTCATGAGAAGTTGAAAGCAAGCATTTTGAAGCCAAAACAGAGTGCATATCATGACTGGTGTGGATGACATTTTGGTGAGAATTTGAAAATCCAATTTCTCATTCTGAAGCTTTGAGAAGGTTCTGGATGATTCTAATAAGTTCTATATAAGGTGTTGAGCGTGTTCAGCCATTTTTTTGGGGAAGGATTCGAAGCTGGAAGCAGAGAGTGGATGTGAAATTTCTGAGTTGCAAGAGGAAATTGATTTCTGAGTTCAAGGAAGAATCAAGGCAAATTGAGGGTTGCATTGGCTTTAGAAGGAGTTTTGGAGTGTATCTGCATCATCTTGAAGGTTGAAGTAATCAAGAACCCCTTCTGTTACACCTCTGAACTCAGGTTGGTATCTTTCACTCTTATGCATAATTTAGGAGGAGATAGATAAAAATCTCTATGTGGTTAGGATCCTTGCAATGTGTAGTTGGATTCTAGAACAAGAATTGGTGAATTAGAGACAAGTTAGGATGATGACCAATTTCTGTTGAGGCTGAATTATAGAGATTCTTGGACTGATAATCAAGATTGTATAGTGTAAGATGATTACCATGAGATGAGGATTATTTCTGTGCATTTAATTGAAGTTCTGATGAGATTCAGGATTGAGGTATATTTTGAAAGAGCTATCGGGTTTGAAAATCCATAGAGAGTTAGATGATTCTAAGGTTAGATTCGTGATTAGCATTAAAAACTGGACAAGATGATGTATTGTTATATGATTTTTGATGACCTGTGAAAGATGACTCACCGGAGAAGACAGTGGCGCCACTGCTCGGGCCACCGTCTGGTTTTCCTCCAGTCTGAACGTTTAAATGGGGAAGATGCACCTGGAGCATTGGATTGATATGAGATCTTGACTCAGTAGGACAAACACACGGCCACGATTGATTTTGAAAGTCAGACTTTGACCCCCTCATTGATACGCGCCGTTTGATTAATTGGAAGAAATGGGCTTAAGGATCTGATTGATACTTGCACCCCCACTTTGGCCCAACCCAGCATATTGAACTGATCAGAATTGCTATTTGCAATGCAAGCTTTATTATTTTTAATTGATTTTCTTTTATTTTCTTCATTTCATATTAGTTTGATAATAATTCATAAAAAATAGAAGAATAAGTCAATTAATTCCAGGTTTTTTCCCCCTGATTCATGATTGAATCTAGAATTTTATAGAATAAAAATATTAGGAAAACCATGCATTTTTATTTTATGTGCATTTTTACATTTTGTTTGATAATAAAATTACCATGGTTGATACCTCTGTTTGATGAATTTAGTTTGATCATTTGGTGATGAGTTTTTGCTTAATTTTTGGTTTGTGATTAGCTTAGATATGTATGCTCCCATAGTATTTTTATCACATTTTTTTGATGAAATTAGGTGTTGTTTTTAGGTTGAAACCTTAGGTGCTCCCTTTTAGGGTTTAAGTTTAGTACCTTGTAGTGTAGAATTTATTTCTAGGTCTTATTTGAGGATTTCATCTCTGGAATTAACATGGTAGAGTCATGATTGACATAGGTTCCCATAGTTATTTTTGTAGGATTTTATAATTGATTTTAGTATTTTAGTTAGAATTAACTTTAATACTAGGTTTTAGGTGATCCTAACTTGCTAACTCACCTAGAATGACCTTATTAGTTCCCTTAGACTAGGGTTGTGCTTCTCTTACTTTTGGATGATGATGAAGACTTGTGTGGGCTGCTGTGGAATGCATGGTGGAGCTGGGACTTGAAGATTGCTCTCCCTTTGGTGTAGTTTGTTCATGGTTAAGGATTAGGGTTTTTAGGGAGATCCCTTAGAATAGATTTTCTTCCTTCATGAAACAGGGAAGATGTTGATCACTTCCATTCCTCCCTATGATGTAAGGTCCCCTTGTGAAGGCATCATCCCTCCTTTGGTAGGATGTGTGGCTCTTCACAAGTTGGTAGAACCTTTGAGGGTTACTTTCTTTGATGGTGAAGTGCTCAGAGGTGACCTTTGGTCTTCACTTTGCTTCTCCCTATCCCACCTTGTTCTTGTTAGATGAATCTTTCTCCCTTGCTAGAGGATGGAGTTACTTGCTAGAAGATTAAAGATGCTAGAGGTTGAATTTCCCCTTTGTTGGAAGACTTCCATTGAAGCTGAGGCTTGAAGATCAAGAAGAACAAGTTGATACTTGTGTGAAGAAGAAGATCAAATTGAGATTGAAGAAAGAGCTGAAGCTGGAAGAAGATGAAGAGCAAGTTGATACTTGTGTTTGATGCATTGAAAGCTTGAAGAAGCAAGTTGATACTTGCTATTGAATATTGAAACTTGAAGATGGAGTACCTTTCATTCTCTTGAAGAGGATAGACTTGAAGAACAGTTACAGACTGAGGACTGAACTGCTGTCAGAGGATTGCTTTGCTGTGAAGCTAAGGAAGCTGTTGATCTGCTTTCTTGTCTGTTTGCTTTCTGTGCAACTGTATTGATGTGACTTGTTTGATTTGCTTGATGCATTAGAATAAGTTCATGTTTAGACTGTTTTTAAGCTAGGAGCATGATTGCACTAGAGGTTGAGTTGCTCCCTCTGCTTGTATTTTTACTACATGACTTTGCTTGCAGGTATTCGGTAGAGCTCTGCTCCCTTGCTTGTGTGGTTTGTGGTTTGCTTGATGGCATGTTATTTTTTCCTGTATGATTGCGGTTATTCATATCTGGCTTGAGGTTGAGACGAGCTTGTGGAGGCTGATGCCTGTCGCTACTGCGAAAATCGGCGCCGGCTGAACAGAAGAGTCGCCACCGTGCGTTATTTATCCCACGGGAGGGAAAGGAAACGCTCAGAGTAAACCTCTCACAACACGGGAAAGGTATGGTCGTCGCAACCAAAACCTGGATTCGGGAGTCGGTTACGCAAGGGGAAGGTATTAGCACCCCTCACGTCCGTCGTACTCGACGGGATCCACGCTTGTTTTCGGGTATGGATTGTTATTTCTATCTACTCTACAGGTTAAGGGTTAAAAGAAAAGAAAATGAAAATAAAATGACTCGGCAAAGTATCACACTTTATGCCTACGTATTCCCATCTGGAATGAGAAATCAGAGTCAACGTAGTTCGCCTATCTACGGGAAGGGAGGGGAAGGTTGCTCGCTAGGATATCGTATCCTATGCCTACGTACTTTCATACATTATGAAAGATCAGAGCAAACGTAGTTCGGGCCACGTACGACACAAGTCTGTTTTGATTGATTTTATTTCTTCTGAAAAAGGGTTTTCTCTGATTAGCAGTCCAAGCGGACAAAAATGACGTTTTGATGAGTTCACATTCTTTTACGGAAGAAGTGTCTTTTATTGTGTTTGAAATCTTATTGCGTTTTTCTGTTTGTTTTGAGGAAGAAGAGACAAAACTCTAACCTACGGTTGCGAAGGGAATCAAACTAACCTAATGTTATCATGCATGGGTTAAGACCTAGAGTCTATCATGCTCCTCTCTTACGCAGAGAGAAACAGAGATCCTAAGGGAATAAACGGAAACAGAAACAATAGCAGATATAATAAATCAGTAAAATGCATGGATGCAGCAATACAAGCGAGGCAAGGGAGTCCCACTCAACCTCGAACCTAGAAAACAATAGGCAAAAGTGAACAGGCTTCACTTTCAACCCAACACGGTAAATAGCAAACAATACAGTCCAGAAAACCAATCAATACATCAGAAGTGAAATACAGCAGAAAGATAAACAGCATCAGCAGCTCTGAATATCTGGCTTTAAGTCATCTCCAAACAGCTACAAACTTCTGGCAAGCCTCAGTCTCCCTCTTCATAGCTTTCAAGCAAGGGCTTTGGTTATCAATCTTCAGTCTACAATGGCTTTTCTTCAAGTCCTATCCTCCAAGCTGAGGGATCAATCACAAGAGTGAATTGGGTGTCAAGCAATTAGTTGACTACCAAGGGTGGCAAACCAACTGCTACTAACACATAAGACATTTTCTCTCAAGAGTTCTATCCCTTAGATAGTAGCACCAAGCCTTCCAAAGGAAGGGGGTGAGTGTCTTAGAGAGACTCTGCATCACAGAGAGGAATGGAGGCAGTCAAGGCCTTCCCTGTTTGAGAATCAAGCTTTCTAATCTAGAGCTCTGCCTAGCTCCTAAACCCTAATCTTCTCAACAGCTGCTAGCAGGAATCTCCTCATCAACTATGGAAGTTGGTCTTCAGTCTCTGGATCTCCAATGGCTTCATCATCCCAAGTCTTCAGCTCTCCCAATCCCCAGACAATCCCACTACCCACACAGACAAATCAATAATCCCCAGAGGGCACACCACACCAATCAATCAAGTATAGCAGTATGTACTAATAGCTGTAGGGGAATCCTAGTGATTTCTAAGGGGATCTATCCTATACCCATAACCCCTATAGTCCATACCCAAAAAATCAAATGAAAATGTCCTAAAAGAATTGAACTATCTCACCTAAGTTGATTTAAAACCCTAATTTTGTTCATGTTATTCAAACCTAAACCAATCACCTAAAATTAATTTCTAAAAATGGGAACTAAATTGTATGTACAAGCTAACAATGTCTTATTAATCAACCTAAAAAGAATGGACAAAAAATATTAAAGCAACTATTAGAACAAAATTTATCAAAATCATGTATGAAATGAAACACCTAAAATATGCATTTATTTGGAAAATATGGGAAAAATATCAAATAAAAAATAAAATGCAATTTTTATTTTTTATAATTTTCTAGACATCTTGAAGAAATTAATGCAAAAAGAACCATTAAAAAAATATGAAACTTATGATTTATTATGATTTTTATAAAATGCATGAAAATGAAAAGAAATTAAAAATGACAAAATATGAAATAAAGGGGAGGGGGTGCCATCAGCAAGGGCGCCTAGTTGTATTTGGTCATTGGGCCATGAAGGGGAGGCGCAAATATCAAAAGCGTAAGGCCCAGTTAACATCAGAAATCAATTAAACAAATAAAAGAAAAAGAACAAACCCTCGGTGCATTTAGCAACGAATTCAAGAGTTATTCCATTGGGCTTATCAAAAGGGGGTGGGAATAGAACTTTGGACCCAGCCCACGCGTTTCAATTAATGAAACGATGCGTTTCATTCCCAGTCACATTTCCCTCGTATTCCAACTTCAAATATCAGCCCCAGGATGCAATGAAAGAGTCAAATAATCGTGAGGATCGGACGGTCATCCTTCATCGTCCCCAAAGCAAACCCTAGGATTCAGAGTTTCACTCTCCATGCAGCCATGTTCAGGTCCCTTGTTCTCTCTGAATACGCCATGAAATCCAGATTCATAAAGACCAAACTCACTCCATTTCTTCCCCTCTACACAACTACACTCTCAGCTTGCCCTAAAACTCTCCCCATAACAAAACCCGATAGGTGTAACAGATAGAATCCACCATGAACACCTGCTATCAAACCTCCCAATTCTTTCTAAATCTTACCCTAACCTATTCTAGACCTCACACTGATCACCTTAAGCCATTAACCTAGGACTATCTTGCATTATCATTGATGTTATGCTCTCTAACAGAATTAGTGCACTCTGGTCAAACTCCATGAAACTTGTCCAAACTTACCAAAATCAATCACCTAACTATGCCTAACCATTCTATGCTAACAAATTTCTATAATCCTAACTAAACTAAGCAATTCGAACAGAACTCTAACCTGATGCAAATGGTGAAAACAGCTATGCAACTCCTTGGATATGATGCTTGCAGTGATTGGGAATTGATCAGTGACCTTGATTAGGGGTTCTGTATGCAATGGATCTTGTGTAAACTCCTTGAATCTTGTACTTGAAACCTTCTTGCAAATTGGATGATGAAGATGGATGGTACACTCCTTGCCCCAATCTGCCAAATCTTTGATGGAATTCTGATCTAGGAAAGGTATTGATGATGATCCAAGCAAGAAATGAGGAAATTGATGGAGATTTTAGAGGGTTTGAGAAGCTTTTGCAAAATGAAGAAAGTGAGTAAAACTTGTGATTTTGAGAGAATGAGATCACCAACCATGGCATGAACCATCTCATATCAATATATACATATCCTTAGAACCTCCTAGCAACTTGGAGAAGCTTCCCTTGCATTCTTTCCTTTGGATTTGGTTTATGTATCTTCCATCACAAGTAACCATGAATAACTCCCAAAATGTGAACTAAGCTCAAAATTCTACTTTAGCCAATGTCTTTAAAATGATCTTTCCATTCAAAATGACCTATAATTTTTCTTCATTTGGCCAAAATATGAAAAATCTCATTTTTAAGTCCATTTTTATTCATTAAATCCAACAATTTTGAAACCTTGTGCTATGAATCTTTCCAATCTCTCATGGTCACTTTTATAGACTCAAACTGTCATTTGGAATAAGTTTGATGTTGTAAAGTTTTCCATTTGAAGCTTCCTTGTATGAGTTTTGGGCATAGGTTGAAATGACCTGTAATTCTCAGATGACCAAAATACCCTTTGCTTGCCAAGACCATAAGTAGAGTTCCACAAATCATATGAAGGCATACTATACCATTATAGAAAGCTAAGACAATGAGGAACAATGCTTATGTTGACCAGAAATTCATTTGAAATCTCCTTGAGGGGTAAAAATTGCTTGGAAGTCAAGTCACTTTCACAGACAAAATTTCAGATACCTCAGATGACCTGTAACTTGCAAGGACCATAACTTGAGTTCTATAAATCTCCTTGATGTCTTCCACCACTCAAATTAAAGGTATTGAGATCCTCTACAAGTTTCATGTTGGCCAAGGACCCATTTGAAGCTTTCATTTTGACTTATCTTGCTTGGAAATTTGACCTAAACTAGGGGATTTTACACAGAAACCCTAATTTAGAAACTCCTCTTCTCCTTGATTTCTCTTGAATTATTCTTAGCATATCACCATATCCTTCTCCACATGTAAAATGATGAACCCCACATCTCTCCAATAGCCTTCAATGCCTTTCAATCAGTCAATTGACCTAGAGTTGACCCAGGGTTGACCCAGATGAGACCCTAGTTGACTGTCTTCCTCCACAACTCTTGTGACTACACCAATGACTTGTCTCCTTCTCCAAATGACTTTCTAAGTCCTCCAAGATGTCTAGATACTCCCCATGCCTTCAATTCACAGCTCATACTTTCCTTGATGATCCCCAGGTACCCTCAGATAGATGAACTGCTTGATCCATTGACTTGATAGCTTCCCAATTCTTTCTGATGACTTGAATGAGGTTGAATCAAGATAATAACCTCTTGATAGGCCTCTAGAGATGAGAATAATAGTTGGTCCCCTGTTGGATGACTTGCTATGCTTATGTTATGCAGATGAGTAACCTATGTACATGAATCTATATGCAAATGCTAATGAAATTGAAACATAAACCAAGTGAATAAGGTTGAGCAAATTTTAGGGTGCAACAGCTGCCCCTATTCAAGCGACTTGGACCCGATTGGGTGAAGAGCCCGGAGCCTTCAGACATTCGCGGTACGAGACGGTTGAATATTAGGAAACCAGAAATTTGCCAACCGCAGAAATAAACTGCACCACTGCTTGAGGAACGACATTCATCAGCTGAATCTGACTGTTACGACAACCCACTGATCTCGTGCTGGGGATTATTTTCATCAGCCTGAAAAAGATTTTTATCATTGCAGGAATAGAAAAAAAAATTTTCACGTCAGGACGCCTGCCTCGTCAATTCGGAAAACTTCAACAACTTTGCTGGGGATGGCTCATCTGCTTTCTCGTCAGAAATAAATCGTCCACGTTAGGAATAAACTCTTCCACGTTAGGAATAACGTTGTTCACGTTAAGAATAACATCGTCCACGTAAGGAATAACACCTTTCCACGTAAGGAATAACCGTTCCACGTTAGGAATAACACTGTCCACGTTAGGACCCACCTTTCCACGTGAGGAATAAAATTTCATCTGGATTTGTCCGCGTCCGGACTACACTCTTCCACGTCAAGAATAATCTCTTTCTTTCCACGTCAGGAATCAATCTTGATACGTCCGCGTAAGGACTCAGTCTTTCCACGTTAGGAATCAAACTTTGATCTGTCCACGTTAGGACTAAATTTGAGGTGTCCACGTGAGGACTCAATCTTTCCACGTAAGGAATATATCACCTTTCCACGTAAGGAAACCACTATCTTTCCACGCAAGGAAACTCTTTCGGATTTGTCCACGTAAGGACTCCCATCTTGTTCCATGTAAGGAATCACATCTTTCCACGTAAGGAAACACATTTTGATTCGTCCCCGTAAGGACTCACGTCTTTCCACGTAAGGAAACTACAATCTTTCCACGTAAGGAGACCACTCTTTCTGAATCTGTCCACGTCAGGACTAAATTTGCTTTTCTCAATCTGTCCGCGTCAGGACTAAACTTTCCACGTAAGGAATCAATCTCTTTCCACGTAAGGAAACCATCTTCTTTCCATGTAAGGAAACATCGTCTTTCCTCGTAAGGAATCAACTTCTATCCACGTAAGGAGTCACCATTTTTGACATGTCCGCGTAAGGACTCAATCTTTTCCACGTTAGGAATCTCCATCTTGATATGTCCACGTAAGGACTCAGTCTTTCCACGTAAGGAATAACCGTTCCACGTTAGGAATAACACTGTCCGCGTTAGGACTCACCTTTCGTCTTGATTTGTCCACGTAAGGACTCACCTCTTGACTTGCTGAGGAAATAAAAATTTGTCCATGTCAGGACTTGCGCGTCTGTGACTTGCTAAAGAAAGAAACTTGTCCACGTCAGGACTTGCGCGTCTTCGACTTGCTGAAGAAAGAAACTTGTCCACGTCAGGACTTGCGCGTCTTCGACTTGCTGGGGGAATAAGACTTTGTCCACGTCAGGATTCATACTTTGCCCACAACACGAAGAAGGATAAACTTGTCCACGTCAGGACCCTACACTCCATCAATACCGAGAACTCGAAGCTGTCCACGTTAGGACTAACACATACCGTCAAACTGGAAGAAACGTCCACGTTAGGACTCCACATTCCACCAATTCTGGGAAATCGAACCTGTCCACGTTAGGACTAGCACCTCCTATCAATCCGGGGAAATGAATCTGTCCATGCTAGGACACTCACTTCTCTAACACGAATAGATCCCGTCAATAAAATTGTCCACGTCAGGACGCATTTCTCCATTGATCCCAAACCACAAACTTGACGTGACAACAACTTTGGAGCTGACTCTACTAGGGATATTTGAAAACCCAACTACTGGATGCCTGCTCTGATAACCGGCAGTAGCCTCTGGAATTCTGGTTCATGAAACCTTTTAATGCTGACGTAACAACAACTTTGAAGAAAGCAATCCGCTGATCGGACTAGAGACACTTCAATAAGAACCCTGGCAGGGAGATAAGTAACTCTGCTTAGGGACAAAGAGAAATTTATCCTGCTGACTCTGTGGGGAGTAGTGCCACAGCTGCCACTTCGTCGAATGTCTCCTGCCGAGACTTTGAACGTTTGGTAATTCATTGGAGCCAGAACTCCTTCCACCTGCAAGAGAGCAATACTTGAAACAAACGGTCAGCCAACCTGGTTCATGTTTCAAAATGCATGCGTCTGTCAATGATGCAATGCTCCATTCGACATGGAAGTGCTACGCTCTTATTTGGTGAATGCAAGTATGACACTATATGCCAATGCAATTGCAGACTCGAACTGCTGGGTACAGAAACTGCTTCAGCAAAATAAATGCTGAAGATAATGCCAACTCCGCTGGGGATAGCCAGATGCTACAGAACTATCCCAGCAAAATAAATGTTGGGAGAGTGAAGTCGACTCAGTTGGGAAATTGGGAACCCGAACCAAACACCTCACTGAAGTAACACCCTGCTGGGGGAGATAACTCTTTGCTGGAGAATGGCAGATGCGCCCGGTATGATTGAACTTCTGCCGGAGAGTGAACTGATATCACGCGGTATTCTGACAAAATAAATGCCAAGGCACACAACCAACTCTGCCGGGGAGAGTCTCAATCTTTGAATTTCCACTGGGAGGAATGAAAAAACTTGCTGGAAAGAGAACTCCCTTGGGGATGGGACGATTCTCTTGGGGAAAATCCGTTGATTCTGCTAGGGGAGAGTAAATAACCCTGCGGGGAAAAGGTAAGTTGTCTGAATACAGTTCACAAACATCAATCTTCTGCGGCTAAACCACTCTGCTTGAGATGCACTGTCTGAATACAGCCTTCGATCTGGGAATCGTCCAAACTCTGCTGAGGATAAATGACTTGACTGGAGAATGTCCTCTGGATAAGCCACGGCTAGCTGGGGGAATTCGATCCTTCTTCAGGAGGAACATGCATGACCTGCGTGGAGATCAAGTCTTTCGTTATTGCACTCTTTTGATCATCTTCCTCGTACGGCTATGAAACCTGCAACAACACGAACAAGACAAGACAAGCCTATGCAACCAAATCGATTCAGGTTAGTGACGTTATTTTCAGTTAATTCAAAGCTTTGGCAATTGTTGGCAAGGGCCAGTGATGTTATACACATGCTAGTTCCAATAAACTTAGGCGTTTTATCATGCACAAAACAGTAAAGAACCAACATCAAGTACTGAATAACATATTTTATTGATTGGGCCCCTGAATGGGCGGAGTTTTTGTACACGGGATGTAACTCCTGAAAAGAGGAAGCTACGCAAAGCAAATACACCAGTATGCACAAGAAGCATAAATATTTGACAAATTAAATTTTGCACACATGTCGGCAACGGGATGCAGACGAACACCACGAACTGATCCTCCTATGACTCATCCGACTCTAATGCTTTCCCGGTATCCATACTTCCGAAGCGGTTGTATCTGATAATCGACCCCTCAGGTATTCTCCCGCACTGATGCTCATTGCAATATCAAATTCGGACCGCGGTCATTTGCTTTTCAACTCCCTAACTTTTGCGTGAACCGCCCTTTACGGGTTTTCAGTTCACCGGGATACCCTTTTTTGCCGAAGCCGCCCAGTGTAGGTTTTCAACTTCGCGGGTGTACATTTTTTCGATTTTATCCCTAACTTTTGCCCGAACCTTTTATTTTGTTTTTGGTTCGCCAGGATGCCCCATTTTTGCCTGGACTCTTTTTTTTTCTGTCCAGCGGGTCAATTTTAAGCAAAGTATTTTTTAACTGCGTCCGAATTCACAGGTGACGTGAAGTCTTCACCGTCCATGGTGGACAACAATAACGCCCCTCCTGAAAAGACTTTCCTGACAACGTATGGCCCTTCGTAGTTGGGGGTCCACTTGCCCCTGTGATCTGCTTGCGGCGGGAGAATCCTTTTCAGCACAAGGTCGCCCGTCTGAAAGCTTCGCGGATGTATCTTTTTGTCGTATGCTTTCTTCATTCGGCTCTGGTACAAACGACCGTATGCTAGAGAAGCTAGCCTCTTCTCATCCATCAAACTCAATTGGTTCAACCTGTCTTTCACCCATTCTGCCTCGTCCAGCTGTACGTCTTGCAATACCCTCAGAGAAGGGATCTCAACTTCCAACGATAATACCGCTTCCATCCCGTATACTAACGAGAACGGGGTTGCCCCGGTTGATGTGCGTACCGTCGTATGATAACCGTGCAAAGCGAAAGGTAGCATTTCATGCCAATCCTTATAGGTCACCACCATTTTCTGAACGATCTTCTTTATATTCTTATTGGCCGCTTCAACAGCGCCATTCATCTTGGGTCGGTAAGGGGAGGAGTTGTGATGTTCGATCTTGAAATTCTGACAGAGCTCCTTCATCATTTTGTTGTTCAGGTTTGAACCGTTGTCCGTGATTATCTGCTCGGGGATCCCATATCGGCAAATGATATCTCTCTTGATGAATCTAGCCACCACTTGCTTCGTTACATTTGCGTAGGACGCTGCTTCCACCCACTTGGTGAAATAATCGATTGCTACTAGAATAAACCGGTGCCCATTAGAAGCTGTCGGCTCGATCTTTCCAATCATATCAATTCCCCACATCGAGAATGGCCATGGCGATGACATCACATTCAGAGGACTCGGAGGCACATGGATCTTATCAGCATAAATCTGGCACTTATGACACTTCCTCGCAAACTTGAAACAATCAGTTTCCATAGTCAGCCAAAAATAACCTGCCCGCAGCAGCTTTCTCGTCATAGCATGCCCACCAGCATGCGTACCAAAGGTACCTTCATGTATTTCCTCCATGAGTAGCTTCGCCTCTTTCTCGTCTACACAATGCAACAACACCAAATCGTGGTTTCTTCTGTATAAGACGCCATCCGGATTCAAATAGAAATTACCCGCTAATCTCCTGAGAGTCTTCTGATCTTGACTGGATGCCCCAGCCGGATACTCTTTGTTCTTCAGGAAATTAAGGATATCAAAATACCACGGTTTGTCATCGGATGCCTCATCAATAGCAAATACGTAAGCTGGTCTGTCCAACCGAGAGATAATGATTCTGGGAGCCTCATTCCAGAAGTTGACTTTGTACATGGAAGACAAAGTGGCGAGGGCGTCAGCCATTTGATTCTCTGCCCGCGGTACGTGATGCAATTCAACCTTGTCGAAGAAAGGCAACAATCTCCTTGCATAGTTCATGTAGTGTATCAAGTTGGGCTGCCGTGTCTCCCACTCTCCTTTGATCTGATTCACCACCAGAGCTGAGTCTCCGTATACGTCTAAATTTTTGATTCGCAAATCAATGGCTTCTTCAAGCCCCATTATACAAGCTTCGTATTCGGCCTCATTATTGGTAACGGCAAAGGTCAATCGGGCAGTAAACGGGATGTGCGACCCGTGTGGCGTAGTGATGATTGCCCCTATTCCGCTACCGTAAGCATTCACAGCTCCGTCAAATATCATCTTCCATTTGGAACCCAATTCTGGTCCTTCGTCTGGCAACGGTTCTTCACAATCTTTCATCTTTAGGTACATGATATCCTCGTCAGGAAAATCAAACCTCATCGATTGGTAATCCTTAATAGGCTGCTCCGCCAGATACTCAGACAGCACACTTCCCTTTATAGCCTTTTGCGAGACGTATTGAATGTCATATTCAGTCAAGACCATCTGCCAACGGGCAATTCTCCCTGACAACGCCTGCTTTTCGAATACATATTTGATAGGATCCATCTTCGAGATGAGCATGGTTGTATGATTCAGCATGTATTGCCTCAAACGCTTGGCGGCCCAAGCTAGCGCGCAACAAGTTTTCTCCAGCATTGAGTATCGAGATTCACAATCTGTAAATTTCTTACTCAAGTAGTAAATCACATGCTATTTTCTTCCTGTCTCGTCGTGTTGACCGAGAACACAACCCATGCTTCCCTCAAGAACCGTCAAATACATGATCAAGGGTCTCCCTGCCACTGGGGGTATCAAAATAGGAGGCTCCTGCAAATACTGCTTTATCTTATCGAACGCCTTTTGACAATTTTCGTTCCATGTTACAACTTGATCTTTCTTCAACAGCTTGAATAATGGTTCACACGTGGCAGTTAGGTGAGAGATGAACCGAGCGATGTAGTTCAACCTCCCTAAAAACCCGCGCACCTCTTTCTCTGTTTTAGGCGTCGGCATTTCTTGAATTGCTTTTATCTTAGCAGGATCAACTTCTATTCCTCTTTCGCTTACGATAACCCCCAGCAGCTTACCCGATCTCACCCCGAAGGTGCATTTGTTAGGGTTCAGTCTCAGCCTGAACTTCCTAAGCCTTTTAAATAACTTCAACAGATTCACCAGATGCTCTTCCTCCGTCTGGGATTTGGCAATCATATCGTCAACATAAACTTCGATCTCTTTATGCATCATATCATGGAAAAGAGTCGTCATCGCACGCTGATATGTTGCCCCAGCATTTTTCAAACCAAAGGGCATCACTTTGTAGCAAAATGTTCCCCAAGGCGTTATGAAAGTGGTCTTCTCCATATCCTCTGGCGCCATTTTAATCTGGTTATAGCCTGAAAAGCCATCCATGAAGGAGAATACGGAGTATTGAGCAGTATTATCAACCAGCACGTTAATATGAGGAAGCGGAAAATCGTCTTTTGGGCTTGCTTTATTCAAATCTCTATAATCCACGCACATCCGAACCTTGCCATCTTTCTTTGGCACTGGTACGATGTTAGCAACCCATGAAGGATACTTTGTTACAGCCAGGAAACCAGCGTCCCACTGTTTTTGAACTTCCTCTTTGATCTTCACTGCCATATCTGGTCGAGTTCTGCGAAGTTTTTGTTTGACTGGCGGGCATTCTTCTTTCAGTGGCAGACGGTGCACAACCATATCTGTATCGAGCCCTGGCATATCTTCATACGACCAAGCGAATACACCACCATACTCTCGGAGCATTTCAACCAGTCTTCGCTTGATATCACTCTGTAGTGTGGCTCCGATACGAATATTCTTCTCAACCCCTTCCGACCCCAAGTTGATAATTTCGATGACCTCTTCGTGAGGCAGAATGACACGCTCTTCTTGTTTCACCAACCAAGACAGTTCTTCAGGAACATCACTATCTTCGACAACCTCTTCTTCGGCCTGAAATACCGGGTGCTCGAAGTCGGGACGAGTCATAGGTGGTTCAAGGATGTCATCTGAAAATGTTATCCTGCAAAAGGAATGGTTAAGTGCTTCAAAATGCGTATAAAGCGAATAACCACGTTGCCATTTTATTGAAAAATACAAAACAAGAAAGACAGAGATTACAGTATTTGCACATGAAAAAACGCCATTTATTTAATGATTAACACGCAATGTTCATAACAACACAGCCCTAAGCAAATCACGATGCCCCGGGCAAGACATCAGATTATTCAACAATTAATAAAGCAAAGCATTACTGTTTAAGAGTCACAGGAACAAGCTCCTGAATAGACCAGTTGCATAGTCCCTGTCCTGGCGTGCTTGGCTGAATCCAGGCATCCATATCACAATCGCTGTCTCCTTCGTCAGACTCTGAAGCAGCATTGATGGTTTCATGACATACTCCACTGGCAGAGATGGTTATTGGCCCTCTGAAACGGGGTGCCCCCACAGCAGGTGCTGACGACGACGGTTGGTATCCCAGCCCGAACCGGTCCATCTTTACCGGAATATCCAGCACTTTGCCCCAGCCCTTTGCTTCTCCTGCCTCTACCAGAGCTTGGGCCTCTTTATACGACGAGACGGCTATCTCTGACACTTTGCTCGGCCCGGGACCTTTGTCCTTAATATGCAAACCTTCAAATGCCTGGCAAGGTGTTTCGTGGATCTCTCCATCGACCTCCACATATTTAAATGAAGACAGGTGGCTAACCAGGATGTCTTCCTCTCCGCATACGGTGACTACGCTGTCTCCGACCATATATTTTAACTTCTGATGCAGGGTAGACGTGACTGCCCCAGCCCCATGAATCCAAGGTCTTCCAAGCAGGCAGCTATACGCAGGCTGTATATCCATGATATAAAATTCCGTTGCAAACACCTCCGGCCCTACTTGCAGGGGCAATGTTATCGATCCAAAGACTGTTCTCCGCGTGCCGTCAAACGCTCTGACTACCAAGTCACTGGGCGTGCACAGGATTCCTCTGACATCCAGCTTCATCATTGCTTTCTTGGGCATCACATTCAGAGACGATCCGGTGTCGACCAATACATGCGACATTACTGATCCTCTACACTCGACAGATATGTGCAGCGCCATATTATGATCTCTCCCTTTTGGGGTCAAATCGAAGTCGGTAAAGCCCAAGCTGTGGCCTGCATTTACATGTGCCAACACTCCTTCCAGCTGATTTACAGAGACGTCTTGGGGGACGAAGGAAGTATCCAGAACTTTCAACAAAGCATTTCTGTGAGCTTCAGAACATAAGAGCAAAGACAGGATAGATATCTTTGATGGCGTCTGCTGCAGATGCTCCACAATCTTATAATCACTTTTTCGAATTAAGCGCATGAACTCTTCTACGTCTTTTGATGCTGCCTCTTTGTCGCTTGCCTGCACTGGGACATTCTCAACCACCTTTCCCTTTCCTTTTGCCAGTCTTTCGACCTCCACCTCAGGCGATATGAAGATCCTACCACTTCTTGTCATACCTCCTGAACCAACAACGTTATCGACAGTCTCAGCTGGCTGCTCATTAACATCGATCTTTATCCCGTCACAATACACCTCCAACCCATATGACCATGGGACTGCTTTTGTGTTCTCGTACGGGATTGGTCCAGCCTTAGTTATGGTGATCGGTGGTCGCTGGACCGGTGCTGATATAGTGATTGTCTTCCTAGGAATCATTACAGTGGCCACATCACTCTGATCATCTGCTACTGCCCCTGCAGGCCCTTCAGTTGCTGCTTGGTCAAACTGCAATGTGCCTCCATCAATTAAAGCCTGAATGCCTTTCTTCAAATCATCACACCCCCCAGCTAGGGTCCATCATTCTAAGCAATACTCGTCACACCCCGGATAAACACCCCCTTGCCGCAATCTGCTTTTTATCTCGCTCAGCGGCGTCTTTAAATCGTCGACATTCATAATCAGATTCAACCCTTCCTCAGTCAGAATGGCGTTCGCCCCATGATTAGGCATGGGTTTCTGCACTATATTCGGACCTGCCGTTCCGAAATTGATAGTCTTATTGTCCAAAAGATCCTACACAACGTGCTTAAAAGCATGGAAACCCTCTATATCGTGGGCCGGAGCCCCAGAATGAAACTCACAGTGCCTGCTTGCATCATAACCATACGGAGGAGTTCCCGTTATCGGTGCCAGAGTTTTCTTCTCTACCAAATTTAGACCCAACAGCGTCTGCAACAAATCTGCATAGGTTGAGGGAGGCTTCTCAAACACTCTTCTTGGTTTACCACCCTGGAATCTTCGCTGAGCCGGCTGTGCCCCCTGCTGCGGCTGCTGCTGCTGCTGCTGTTGCTGTTGTTGCATTGGCTGCTGCTGAAACGGTTGTTGTGGTTGAAGTGGTTGTTGCTGATACGGGATAGTAACACTCGCCACCTGCTGCGGCTGATGATATTGGTTTCGTCCCCTGCCTCGGCCTCGGCCTCGTCCTCCAAACACTGCGCTTGCCTCGCCCTGACGGCGCCCACCAAAAGCCTTCCTATTACTGCCAGATGCAGTTGATTCCTCTTCCTGGAATTTTCCTTGCTTAATGTTACGTTCAATCTTTTCTCCCATCAGAATTAGGTCTGAAAAACTGGCCAGAGATGTATGAAACAGCATGTCATGAAACAAGCCCGTGAATGTGCCGACGAACATGTCATTCATTTCCTTGTCTTCTAAAGGAGGGCGGACCCTGGCAGCCATATCGCGCCACCTTTGCGCGTACTCTTTAAAGCTCTCCCCCTTCTTCTGAGACAGCCCTGCCAATTGGACCCGATTGGGCGCCAAGTCGCTGTTATACTTGTAGTGAGCTACAAACGCCTCTGCCAATTGCTTCCATGTCTTGATATTAGTTGGCTCCAACCCCATGTACCACTCTAGGGAAGGGCCTGACAAACTATCTTGAAAGAAATGCATTAGCATTCTCTCGTCAGTTGAGTATGCAGACATCTTTCTGTAATAAGCCCGCACGTGCACTTTCGGACATGTGTCCCCTTTATACTTATCAAACGCAGGAGCTTTGAATTTGATTGGCACCCTCAAGCCAGGTACCAGACCCATTGTTTCCATGTCCAAGGCCACAACACTTTGGTTCAGGACCCCCCTCATCTGCTCTTCCAGCATTCTGATCTTCTGGGAGTCATCCATCGGCCCTTCGAAACCTCCGCCGGAGAAAGCGTCCTCCTGCTGATCTTCTTGCCACATACCATTCCCAGCTCCATACCCATCATATCCATTATTACGGCCAGCCATGATCTGATTCATCCCTGGACCTCGGCCTCTGTTGCCGTATCCCTGAACACCTCCAGCAGGCCCAAAAGCCATTAACCCAGCGCCGTTTCCATTTCCGAAACCCCCGTAGCCCTGATTGGCCACACCATAACCATCTTGCCCAAAGCCCTGAGCATTGAAACCATACTTCCCAGCGTTATCGAATCCCTGATCGTTGAACCCGAATCCAGCATTGCCAAAGCCGTTGCCTCCCATATTATCACCCAAATTGACATCACCAAGCCCAACATTATGGACAGCAGTCTCGTTCCCAACTCCGACGTTACCGTTCCCAGCAGCGGTAGCGTTGTTGACAGTAGCAGCAGGTATATTGACTACAGGTGGAGCCACCGGCGTGGGAGTGCCATCTCCATGAACAGTATCGGCTCGCACAGACTGATGATCCTCGTTACCGTGACCAGCATTTCGGGCCAACAGAGGTTGGACCATGGCTTGCAAATTCTCCTGACCTTTTGCAATAGCTTCCATGGTCTGCATAAAGAGAGCTAGCTTCTCGCGCACATCTTGCATCTCGTTCTGCATTTGATCCATGATTCTTCGACAGTTGGTGCGAGTGGAATAGCGGTGCGGGTGCTGATCTGTAATCCTGAAAAGTACCTGGTACAGAGCAGGAAATAAGACACCATCCAAAGATTACCTGTAATGCAATATGAATATGAATGCAATGCAATGTGTGTCTGTGCATTAGGGAAATTCATTCCCCGATTCTAGTGTGAAGGTGCCGGTGCAGTGACAGTGCTAACAATATAAAGATCGAAGCTGAATCACAGAAAGCCTCATATATTGCTGAGAAATCAATAAGCCCGGAACATAATATCACTGAGAGTACAACAAGGAGGATGACCTCAACCAACAATCCTGGTGATGGTCAGCACTATGCAAATAAAGCATACAAGTTACTACATGAAATGATCAAATCCTCCCATAAGTCTGATACTCTTCTAGCAGCTTCTTGGTCTCCGGATGGCTTGGTCGATCCAGCAGCCCTTCAACAAGTTGGCTTCTTTTCTTAAGAACACGCCGCACGTCTTCAGCAGTTTCTTCCCATGCCCCCTCTTCGAAGCGATCCTCTAGTTTACGCTTCTGAGACACAGCTTCATCTCTGCCTTTTATGGCCTTGTTTAGTGCATTCTGGAGACTGTACCGAGTCATCACTTCTTCTTCACACTTCTTGATGCTGGACCTCAACTGCTCTTCGAGGTCGGAGATTTGCTGCTTCAACTTATCCTCCCTCTTCTTATTGTTGGTGAGCGTAGCATTCCAAGTCTTATTGCAAGAAGAGATCTCTCGGTGAGCGATGTCAAGTGCTTTCTTCTTGGATTCAAGCATGTCATGGGAGCTTCTGAACTCTTGCCCCAGACGTTCGCGCTTCTTCCTCTCCTCAGTCAACTCAGCCCCTAATCTGTTCATTAGCTCAATCTGCTGTTGGAAAGCATACACGACCTTGTTTTTCTCATTGCGTATCTGGGCTAGCTCCTGCTCTAACCCTTCGTTGATCTTCATCAAGGCTTCTTTTTCTTTCACAACTTGCTCGTAGGCCTCCCTAGAAACAGTAGTTGGCTCTGCTACTGGAATGGGAACAAGGATTGGTGCATCTGGAAATGGCATCCGCAACTGACTTGCTCTTTCCTGGATCCAGATTCTGTAAGGTGCATAGGCCTGACAGTCATTCTTCCCTAGCAGCGGCTTCCCTCTTCGGTTAATACGCGTCCAGGCATGCTGCAGCTTGGCTAATAACTCCCCCTTCAAATCTCCGGTGAAGTACAGAGATTCCTGTACTTCTTCCTCCTTTGGCGGGTTCTTCAGCGCATATCCAAACTGACGGACTAACAAGGATGGGTTGTAGTTGATACACCCTTTTCTTCCAATCAGCGGCACATTAGGGTACCCAGAACAACTGAATATAAGCTCAGATCCCAACAGATCTCTATCAAACCACTCGACGTCTTCGGAAGATAGCCTCATCAGGCGCTCTGACCAGCTAGTTGTGGTTGCACTCTTCACAAAAGATCCCTTCATGGGAAGGTGGCTTTTAAACCACATATCCAGCAATGGTACACAGAAATGAACATTCTTTCCTCTTCCCTTCTCATTCTTGTAATGCAGTGAGTGGTAGAAATCTCCGAGCAAGGTCGGTACAGGATTACCAGCGGCAAACAAGTAGAAGGCATCGAAGTCCACAAAATCCGGTACATTGGGAAACAATATTATGCCGTAAATGCACAGAGCCAGCACAGCATTGAAGGCAATCCAACATCCGCTCTTAGCGTACTCTTGAGCTTTACCGATCAAGAACTGGAGCGAGAAGCCTGGGACTCCACGGGAAACAGTAGTCAACAGTTCAGAAGCATCCACATGCGAAGCTTTTGCCAAGTCTTCCGGCTTGGGCTTAATGCCAGAATGAATGAATGGAACCTGGTTCTGCACGGGTAACTCAGTAAACTCCACATACTCCTCAATGGTAGGCCCCATAATGAAATCAGCAAACGTAAAACATCTCAAAGCGGGGTCATAGAATTGCATCAAAGCGTACAGCCCATCTAGCTCTATCTCCGTGGGTTTGCGCACCAATCTCAATAGTCTTCCATAGCTCATTCTGAAGCTCCTACGAACATCCTCATCGGCCAGAGAGATCAACCCAAGCAGGGGAACAACATCAGGAGTAGGCAATTTGTAAGCAACTGTCCTTCTTAAGCTGGCCATGATCAAACACTCAGAAATCCGGACACTAGAACTAGGGAAATGCAAATGCACCTGCAACACAGACACACGTTAGTGGGATGCAATGATGATGAGTATGCAAACAAATGCAATGCAAGTAACATGCAACGGGGACCGACTGCCGTAGCGGGATAGCCTGAACCATATCAAGAAGTCTCTGATAAATTCCCTAGAAGTCCTCAAACCCTGGTCTCAGATAGACCTAAAACAAAGCTCCAACAATGGTCTCTGACAGACCTCAAACCCTAACTCCAACTGGTCTCTGGTAGACCTCAAATCACATCTCCACCTGGTCTCTGACAGACCTCAGAACTCTCCAAATGGTCTCTGACAGACCTCATAACACATCTCCAAATGGTCTCTGACAGACCTCAGAACTCCCCTAATGGTCTCTGACAGACCTCAGAACTATCCAACTGGTCTCTGACAGACCTCATAACTCTCCACAAATACCTAGGATCTTTGATCAAGAAATAACCGGTAGTCTGAAAGTCTAGTTACCTGCATAACCCCCAAACCCTCTCACAGGTGGATGTCCTAGTAACTGACAAAGGTATGGCATCCTATGCGGTCGTCGGCGTCACAGACTTTCAGGGTTGATGATACGATTCCCAGAAGGAGTGGCATCATCAAATCCTGAAGAGGCCTCACTTAGCCAACTTCCAAATGATCGGTCCCCAGAGTCGACAATTCAACTAACTAGCAACCCACGCCAACCAAAGGAAGGGGCAGGAGGCCAACCAGAGGAACCTCGTCTGAGTGTAGATTTCGCGGGACACCAAAGCAAGCAAAGCAAGCGGGCGCCAACTAATCTCTACTCTAATTCTAGGTGCACTCAAGCCCAGGTCCGGCTTCTTACTCAATATCAGAACACCCGTCACACCCCAAAATACAGCAATAATAATCAATATATATAAAGCTGAAAATAAAGGTCAGAAATATAAATCCATACAAAATCCTCGACGGGAAAGCAAGCGTTAGGATTGACTCTCTTAAGGGACGTTGGATCCCAAATGCATAAGAACTATCGCAGTCCTTAGCAGCCAGGGGACGTTGGATCCCCAGCAGAGTCGCCAGCTGTCGCTACTGCGAAAATCGGCGCCGGCTGAACAGAAGAGTCGCCACCGTGCGTTATTTATCCCACGGTAGGGAAAGGAAACGCTCAGAGTAAACCTCGCACAACACGGGAAAGGTATGGTCGTCGCAACCAAAACCTGGATTAGGGAGTCGGTTACGCTAGGGGAAGGTATTAGCACCCCTCACGTCCATCGTACTCGACGGGATCCACGCTTGTTTTCGGGTATGGATTGTTATTTCTATCTACTCTACAGGTTAAGGGTTAAAAGAAAATAAAATGAAAATAAAATGACTCGGCAAAGTATCGCACTTTATGCCTACGTATTCCCATCTGGAATGAGAAATCATAGTCAACGTAGTTCGCCTATCTACGGGAAGGGAGGGGAAGGTTGCTCGCTAGGATATCGCATCCTATGCCTACGTACTTTCATACAGTATGAAAGATCAGAGCAAACGTAGTTCGGGCCACGTACGACACAAGTCTGTTTTGATTGATTTTATTTCTTCTGAAAAAGGGTTTTCTCTGATTAGCAGTCCAAGCGAACAAAAATGACGTTTTGATGAGTTCACATTCTTTTACGGAAGAAGTGTCTTTTATTGTGTTTGAAATCTTATTGCGTTTTTCTGTTTGTTTTGAGGAAGAAGAGACAGAACTCTAACCTACGGTTGCAAAGCGAATCAAGCTAACCTAATGTTATCATGCATGGGTTAAGACCTAGAGTCTATCATGCTCCTCTCTTACGCAGAGAGAAACAGAGATCCTAAGGGAGTAAACGGAAACAGAAACAATAGCAGATATAATAAATCAGTAAAATGCATGGATGCAGCAATACAAGCGAGGCAAGGGAGTCCCACTCAACCTCGAACCTAGAAAACAATAGGAAAAAGTGAACAGGCTTCACTTTCAACCCAACAGGGTAAATAGCAAACAATACAGTCCAGAAAACCAATCAATACATCAGAAGTGAAATACAGCAGAAAGATAAACAGCATCAGCAGCTCTGAATATCTGGCTTTAAGTCATCTCCAAACAGCTACAAACTTCTGGCAAGCCTCAGTCTCCCTCTTCATAGCTTTCAAGCAAGGACTTTGGTTATCAATCTTCAGTCTACAATGGCTTTTCTTCAAGTCCTATCCTCCAAGCTGAGGGATCAATCACAAGAGTGAATTGGGTGTCAAGCAATTAGTTGACTACCAAGGGTGGCAAACCAACTGCTACTAACACATAAGACATTTTCTCTCAAGAGTTCTATCCCTTAGACAGTAGCACCAAGCCTTCCAAAGGAAGGGGGTGAGTTTCTTAGAGAGACTCTGCATCACAGAGAGGAATGGAGGCAGTCAAGGCCTTCCCTGTTTGAGAATCAAGCTTTCTAATCTAGAGCTCTGCCTAGCTCCTAAACCCAAATCTTCTCAACAGCTGCTAGCAGGAATCTCCTCATCAATAATGGAAGTTGGTCTTCAGTCTCTGGATCTCCAATGGCTTCATCATCCCAAGTCTTCAGCTCTCCCAATCCCCAGACAATCCCACTACCCACACAGACAAATCAATAATCCCCAGAGGGCACACCACACCAATCAATCAAGTATAGCAGTATGTACTAATAGCTGTAGGGGAATCCTAGTGATTTCTAAGGGGATCTATCCTATACCCATAACCCCTATAGTCCATACCCCAAAAATCAAATGAAAATGTCCTAAAAGAATTGAACTATCTCACCTAAGTTGATTTAAAACCCTAATTTTGTTCATGTTATTCAAACCTAAACCAATCACCTAAAATTAATTTCTAAAAATGGGAACTAAATTGTATGTACAAGCTAACAATGTCTTATTAATCAACCTAAAAAGAATGGACAAAAAATATTAAAGCAACTATTAGAACAAAATTTATCAAAATCATGTATGAAATGAAACACCTAAAATAGGCATTTATTTGGAAAATATGGGAAAAATATCAAATAAAAAATAAAATGCAATTTTTATTTTTTATAATTTTCTAGACATCTTGAAGAAATTAATGCAAAAAGAACCATTAAAAAATATGAAACTTTTGATTTATTATGATTTTTATAAAATGCATGAAAATGAAAAGAAATTAAAAATGACAAAATATGAAATAAAGGGGAGGGGGTGCCATCAGCAAGGGCGCCTAGTTGTATTTGGTCATTGGGCCATGAAGGGGAGGCGCAGATATCAAAAGCGTAAGGCCCAGTTAACATCAGAAATCAATTAAACAAATAAAAGAAAAAGAACAAACCCTCGGTGCATTTAGCAACGAATTCAAGAGTTATTCCATTGGGCTTATCAAAAGGGGGTGGGGATAGAACTTTGGACCCAGCCCACACGTTTCAATTAATGAAACGATGCGTTTCATTCCCAGTCACATTTCCCTCGTATTCCAACTTCAAATATCAGCCCCAGGATGCAATGAAAGAGTCAAATAATCGTGAGGATCGGACGGTCATCCTTCATCGTCCCCAAAGCAAACCCTAGGATTCAGAGTTTCACTCTCCATGCAGCCATGTTCAGGTCCCTTGTTCTCTCTGAATACGCCATGAAATCCAGATTCATAAAGACCAAACTCACTCCATTTCTTCCCCTCTACACAACTACACTCTCAGCTTGCCCTAAAACTCTCCCCATAACAAAACCCGATAGGTGTAACAGATAGAATCCACCATGAACACCTGCTATCAAACCTCCCAATTCTTTCTAAATCTTACCCTAACCTATTCTAGACCTCACACTGATCACCTTAAGCCATTAACCTAGGACTATCTTGCATTATCATTGATGTTATGCTCTCTAACAGAATTAGTGCACTCTGGTCAAACTCCATGAAACTTGTCCAAACTTACCAAAATCAATCACCTAACTATGCCTAACCATTCTATGCTAACAAATTTCTATAATCCTAACTAAACTAAGCAATTCGAACAGAACTCTAACCTGATGCAAATGGTGAAAACAGCTATGCAACTCCTTGGATATGATGCTTGGAGTGATTGGGAATTGATCAGTGACCTTGATTAGGGGTTCTGTATGCAATGGATCTTGTGTAAACTCCTTGAATCTTGTACTTGAAACCTTCTTGCAAATTGGATGATGAAGATGGATGGTACACTCCTTGCCCCAATCTGCCAAATCTTTGATGGAATTCTGATCTAGGAAAGGTATTGATGATGATCCAAGCAAGAAATGAGGAAATTGATGGAGATTTTAGAGGGTTTGAGAAGCTTTTGCAAAATGAAGAAAGTGAGTAAAACTTGTGATTTTGAGAGAATGAGATCACCAACCATGGCATGAACCATCTCATATCAATATATACATATCCTTAGAACCTCCTAGAAACTTGGAGAAGCTTCCCTTGCATTCTTTCCTTTGGATTTGGTTTATGTATCTTCCATCACAAGTAACCATGAATAACTCCCAAAATGTGAACTAAGCTAAAAATTCTACTTTAGCCAATGTATTTAAAATGATCTTTCCATTCAAAATGACCTATAATTTTGCTTCATTTGGCCAAAATATGAAAAATCTCATTTTTAAGTCCATTTTTATTCATTAAATCCAACAATTTTGAAACCTTGTGCTATGAATCTTTCCAATCTCTCATGGTCACTTTTCTAGACTCAAAATGTCATTTGGAATAAGTTTGATGTTGTAAAGTTTTCCATTTGAAGCTTCCTTGTATGAGTTTTGGGCATAGGTTGAAATGACCTGTAATTCTCAGATGACCAAAATACCCTTTGCTTGCCAAGACCATACGTAGAGTTCCACAAATCATATGAAGGCATACTATACCATTCTAGAAAGCTAAGACAATGATGAACAATTCTTATGTTTACCAGAAATTCATTTGAAATCTCCTTGAGGGGTAAAAATTGCTTGGAAGTCAAGTCACTTTCACAGACAAAATTTCAGATACCTCAGATGACCTGTAACTTGCAAGGACCATAACTTGAGTTCTATAAATCTCCTTGATGTCTTCCACCACTCAAATTAAAGGTATTGAGATCCTCTACAAGTTTAATGTTGGCCAAGGACCCATTTGAAGCTTTCATTTTGACTTATCTTGCTTGGAAATTTGACCTAAACTAGGGGATTTTACACAGAAACCCTAATTTAGAAACTCCTCTTCTCCTTGATTTCTCTTGAATTCTTCTTAGCATATCACCATATCCTTCTCCACATGTCAAATGATGAACCCCACATCTCTCCAATAGCCTTCAATGCCTTTCAATCAGTCAATTGACCTAGAGTTGACCCAGGGTTGACCCAGATGAGACCCTAGTTGACTGTCTTCCTCCACAACTCTTGTGACTACACCAATGACTTGTCTCCTTCTCCAAATGACTTTCTAAGTCCTCCAAGATGTCTAGATACTCCCCATGCCTTCAATTCACAGCTCATACTTTCCTTGATGATCCCCAGGTACCCTCAGATAGATGAACTGCTTGATCCATTGACTTGATAGCTTCCCAATTCTTTCTGATGACTTGAATGAGGTTGAATCAGGATAATAACCTCTTGATAGGCCTCTAGAGATGAGAATAATAGTTGGTCCCCTGTTGGATGACTTGTTATGCTTATGTTATGCAGATGAGTAACCTATGTACATGACTCTATATGCAAATGCTAATGAAATTGAAACATAAACCAAGTGAATAAGGTTGAGCAAATTTTAGGGTGCAACAATGCCCCACACACATTTCCTCCCTCACTTGCATTGCATGCATTTTATTATATATTTGTTTACTGTTTAAGCTGATGCTTTATCTGTTTCTGTATATCATTGACATGATCCCCTAGGAATCTCACTTCCTTTGATAAGGAAGTGATGATTAGAACTTTAGGTTGAAACCTATGCATGATAACTTCTAGGAATCCCCTGTTTCAAACCTCAACCATGTGATGAATCCTTGGCATGACAACATTAGGACTTGATAGTCTCCCCGTAGTTGTCCCGTTCTCTTCTCATCTTGAAACAACAGTAAAAAACGTAATAAAGGCAAGTTAGTATAAGCGCGTTACGAGCCTTAAGCTACTTGGGTAATGATAATTTAGCGGCCTCCTCTCAATCGTCTAGAATGTTTAGTATACGTTCTTTGGACGCTATACGACGCATTCGTTCCCAGGTCATAGTCTCTAGTGCTGTACAAACTACAGACAACTAAAAAACAGTTCTTCCATAAAAGACAGAAAACAAACTTCAAACCTTTTTGCCCCGTGGGCCCGTAATTCAAAGGAAGCTTTTCTGAAGAAAAGAGTGTCGTTAACTCCTAGTTCTACCGCAAACGGTAACGCCTAAGTCTCCAAGGGTCGACCTGCGTACGCCAAACTGCTGGAACTGTCTGTTAACCCTACTCGAAAAAACAGATGAATCTGAATTCCCGTAATCCGTATTATCCCGAACTACGTAAGCTCTGATCTCTCAAGCCTGTTGAGAGTACGTAGGCACAATACTGATGTATTGGCGAGCCACCTTCCCCCATAACCCGTAGTTAGGCGAACTACGCTGACTCTGATTTCTCATTCTCTGATGAGAATACGTAGGCATAAAGTGCGACGCTTTACCGAGTCATTTTCTTTTCTTTTCAAACCAGCCTTGATAGGTAGATAGTAAACCAACCTGTCAGATAAACACAACAAGCATGGATCCCATCGAGTACGATGGACGTGAGGGGTGCTAATACCTTCCCCTTGCATAACCGACTCCCGAACCTAGACAATGGTTGCGATGACCTTGTCTTATACCTTTTCGTCAGGTTTTTTCGATCGTTTCCTTTCCCGTTCTGAGGGATAAATAACGAAAGGTGCCGACTCTTCTGTTTTGCCGGCACCTTATTTTTGCGGAAGCGACAAAATCCTTTTTGTTTGTGTTCTTGTGTCTAGCATAAATGAGGAAAGAGTCGTTTGGTCATTCCAACAGACATAACTTTGAATTCTTCTTCAATAAGTTTCAGCAAAGTATCAGAGCCTTGACTGATCAGAGCCTTCTGATGTTCATCAGATTTTGCTGAATCAGAGTCTTTGCAGTAAGTGTGCTTTCAGCGTGTAATTGTTCAGAGCAGAGTTTGGGATCAGATCCTCAGTACTGGCAGCGTTAGTACTATCAGAGTCTTCTGAAATAACTGTGCTTGAAACTCTTCATACAGAATTCTTCAATGCTTCAGATGCTTATGGCTTCTGCTTCAGATTCTTCTGTAGACAACGCTCAAAATCTTCTGGAGGCAGCATTCAGAATCTTCTAAAAGATGCTTCTGACGCTTCAGAGCCTTGCATATTTTTCATGTTCGGATCTAATTTGCTTCCAGAATAATATTCACTTTAATATCTGCAGCAAACATTCTCAAACAAATTTTAGAGTATATAATTCTTTAATACAAAATATCATAAGAGTTATCATCAAAACATAGAGATATTATTAAGAACCAATCTGTGTTCTAACACTTTGAATTTCTTTATGTCGGGCTTCATTCCTATTTGTCGTGTCTCAAACTTGCTATTAGTATGGACAATAACAAAGAAATGAATATTTCACAAATTGTCACATTTCATTGACAATTGATAATTGCTTCAGTAAATGAGTAGAGTGATTATAGGAACATAGAATTTAGTACAAAACAATAAAGAAAATATAACTAGGTGGGTTAGCCGCCGCTTATTCTCCTTGTTTGCCTTCTGTTTGCCTAGCCACTTCTTGGGGGACAGATGATCATCCAGTTGAGCTGTCTAGTTAGAGAAGCCACATTAATCTCCATGGCTATGCCATCTCCTTGGTCTTTCTAGATTTATTTATAGATTCTTTTTTTCCTTCAAGAATAGAGTTAATGGTGATTGAATCTCCTTAAGGATTGTGATCGAATCTCCTTAATAATGGTGATTAAATCTCCCGAGACATTCAGCAGCGGGTACTTCTCGTACTGGCCTTGCATGTCTCGGTCTGTGTCGTCCTTCCTCTAGTGGGACTTCTTTCCTGCTAAACGACTGGAGTTGGTTTTAGCAGAGATAGAGTTATCTAAGCCCATGTTCAGTTTGCCTTCCAAGATCATGTAAGATTGAACCATGATTAAAATTTCTTTAGTGGTTCTCCCCTTCTTCCTTCTAATATTTAACATGAATGGATGATCACTAAGAAGAACATTCTCAAAGATCCAACATTTAAGGCCTTCTTCGGCCCCTTATACTTCAACAACAACCTAAGTAAATCAGTCGATATAAGACTACAAGCTTTCCTTCTTCCTCTAGGGGATCCCGCTCAAGGCATCTACAGTCATTGGTTATCCCTTTTAGCCGGTGAAGTGCATAGATAACCAACCACTAAGATAAGTCCATGATTTAATGCTCTCATCCGGCAGACCATCAAACCATAGCATGGTCAAGCTAACAATGTTTAACGCAAACAACTGGCATTTAGAGGCTTTGTCCATGCTGATCATTGTCTCACACGTGTCAAATAAGAGTTATTAAAGGGGTAGTATATGTTAGAACATAGATTGGTGTTTAATATATCTCATTGTTTTGATGATAACATAAATGAAATTTTGCATAAAGGAAATATATACTTTAATTGTGTTTAAGTAATTTTGTTTCAGATCTTAAATTATATATTCATCTGGAAGCAAAAATTCCATCTGCATCTGAAAAGAACGTTAAGACACTGAGCGTCATAAGCAACATTTCAGAAGACTCTGAGCACTGCTTGAAGAGACTCTGATCTGCTACAGATGACTCTAAGTGAAGCTAAGAAGAATTTGAGTAAAGAGCATACAACATTATTTCAGAAGACTCTGGAAGTACTTCACGATGCAAGTACTGAGGCTCTGATATTCAACTCTGTGTTGTTTGTAACATTCACACTTTAAGCACTATTACTGCAAGACTCTGATCTGAAGAACAAGGAACTACATCAGAGGATCTGATGTTAGTTTATTCAGTTGAAAAGATGCCAGCTCAAAGAAAAGATCCGTTGCTAATCCCAACGTCTGCTCCAACGGCACTATTCCTCATTTATGCATGACACAAAAATTCAGACACAAAGCACATGTCTGAACATTCCTCTTCCTGGAAAGGAAAAGTCAATAGAGGACAAAAAGACGGCAGAACATACAGCAATGCACAGTCTTTGAGAGAAGGACTTGAAGTAGTATTTAAACAAGCTTCAGCATCTTTCTAACGTGGACGCATATTGATAAATCACTTGAGAGAAAACCAACTTACAAGCTCTCATTCAAATATTCTTCAAAGCTTACAGTTTTCATATTTGTTCTTAACTTTGTGTAAACATCACTGTTGTGATATAGCTTGTTAGAAGCAAAACTTTAAACACAAATTGTTAGTTTATCTTTGTAAAAGATTTCCTTAAGAAGACCAAGTTGTGGTCAGATTTTCTTGAGAAGACTAAGACAGTTGTCTTAGTGGTTTACATTGTAATCAAGTTTGATATAATGGATTAAGTCCTTGTTGAGAAAGGCAAATAACCTGGGTAGGGTGGACTGGATTAGTTTGAGTTCAAACAAACCAGGATAAAAATAATATGTTATTTTTCTATCTCACAAAGTGCTTTAAAACCCTTATTCAACCCCCCCCCCCTTCTAAGTGTTTTTCTCACCTTCAGTTGGCATCAGAGCTCTAGTTATGTTAGTGCTCTCACTTAACTGTGACAGAAAAGATCCAGTTGAGAAAAACTCCTAATATCTTGTTCTTTATTCAACATGGCTGCTGAAGCTTCAACTTCAACTTCAACTTCATACAACAACAGATACGATGATAAAGACAGAATCAGCACCAAACCTCCCATGTTTTATGGTGAGAAGTTTGATTACTGGAAATATAGAATAGAAAGCTTCTTTCTAGGCTATGATGCTAATTTGTGGGATTTGGTAACTGATGGTTACATTCATCCTACCAATGATGAAGGGAAAAAGGTTGACAGAAAATCTATGTCTGATCAACAGAAGAAGGAGTTTAGAAACCACCACAAAGCAAGAACCATCCTGTTAAATGAAATATCTCATACTGAGTATGAAAAAATAACTAATAGAGATACTGCATTTGATATGTTTGAGTCTCTCAAAATGACGCATGAAGGAAACTCCCAAGTAAAGGAGACAAAGGCTCTGGCCCTCATCCAGAAGTATGAAGACTTCAAAATGGAGGAGTCTGAATAAGTGGAAACAATGTTCTCAAGATTTCAGATCCTAACTACTGGGTTGAAGGTTCTGGATAAAGGCTACTCTACTTCTGACCATGTCAAGAATATCGTCAGAAGTCTGCCAACAAGATGGAGACCTATGGTGACAGCTATGAAGCTTGCGAAGGATCTGAATAAGACCACTCTGGAGGAATTGATCAGTTCCTTAAGGAGTCACGAGATTGAGCTGGAGGAAGACGAGCCTCAAAAGAAAGGTAAGTCAGTTGCTTTAAAATCTAACAAATCTGCTAAAGCGTTGCAGATTATTAAAGAAAGCTCTAAAGAATCTTCAGAAGAAGAAGATGAAATGTCTCTGCTGTCCAAGAGGATTAATCAACTCTGGAAGTACAAACAAAAGAAGTTCAGAAACTTCAGAAAATCTGATCAGCGTAGCGACTCTTCTGGACGTAAGAAATCTGGAAAGAAAGACATAGTGTGCTATGACTGGAAGGAGCCTGGCCATTATAAAAATGAATGTCCCAAACTTTTGAAGGAGAAACCCAGAAGGAAGTTTGAAAAGAAGAAGAAAGTATTAATGGACACGTGGGATGATTCAGATGCTTCTGAATCTTCATCAGAATCAGAAGATGAGTGTGCTAATGTAGCACTAATGGCTGACGTGGAGGACCACGAAGAAGCTGCTGAATCTGGATTAGAATCAGATTCTGAGGAGGTATTTTCTGAACTCACTAGAGCAGAACTTTCTGAAAGTTTATCATAAATTCTGGAAAGCTACAGCAAAATCAAACTCAAATACAAGAAGCTTCAAAGTTGTCTTGCATCTGAAAATGATCAGCTGAGGTCGGAAGTTGCTGAGCTTAAAGCAGAAAATCTTAATATAAAAAATGATTTAGAAAAAGCTCAAAAAAGTGACTCAAATCCTATATCATGCTTTAAAAATTTTTTAGAAGAGTATGACTATAGATTTCAGAAGTTTCTGGCCAGAGGCCTAGATAGAAGCAAGATAGCTTCAATGATCTATGGCGTAAGCAGAAACAACAGAAAGGGTATTGGATATGAATCACCTTCTGGGAAGGATTTAAATCCAAAACCTATTGATAAACTGACCATTATGTATTCTCCTTTATATACTCATTTCAAATTTGGTCATTTAAATGATATTAAACACACACGTTCTGATCAGAACAAACCTGTGTTTAATAAACCAAAATTCCATCAGAACAAGGATGCTTATAAGGGAAAGAAATTCAGAAAGAATTTCAAACCTACTAACCCCAGAGGACCCAAGAAAATATGGGTACCTAAGGACAAAATGATTTTTGTTGCAGACATCCTTAGCAGCAAAGTTGAAACACCAATCTTGGTACCTGGACTATGGCTACTCGTGTCACATGAAGGGAAGAAGGTCTATGTTCCAAAGCCTGGAACTTAGATCTGGAGGTGATGTGAAGTTTGGAGGGAACCAGAAGGGCAAGATAATAGGCTCTGGAACTATAGGTAATGGTAACCTCCCTTCCATTTCTAATGTTTTACTTATTGAAGGATTAACACATAATCTATTGTCCATAAGTCAATTAAGTGACAATGGTTATGACATAATCTTCAATAAAAAATGTTGTAAAGCTGTCAGTCAAAAAGATGGCTCAATCCTATTTAATGGAAAAAGGAAGAACAACATTTACAAAATCAATCTTTCAGAACTTAAGGTTCAAAATGTAAAATGCCTTATGTCTGTTAATGATGAGCAATGGGTCTGGCACAGAAGATTGGGGCATATTAGTATGAGACTTATATCTCAGATTAATAAACTCAATCTGGTCAAAGGACTTCCTCAGTTGAAGTTCAAATCAGATGCTTTTTGTGAAGCATGTCAGAAAGGAAAATTTTCAAAATCTTCTTTCAAAACAAAAAATGTTGTTTCAACCTCAAGACCATTAGAGCTACTTCATATTGATTTGTTTGGACCAGTGAAAACTGCATCAATCAGAGGCAAGAAGTATGGATTAGTCATTGTTGATGACTACAGCAGATGGACATGGGTAAAATTCTTGAAACACAAGGATGAGTCTCATTCTGAATTCATCGACTTCTGCAAACAAGTCCAGAACGAAAAAGAATTTAAAATTGTTAAAGTCAGAAGTGATCATGGTGGTGAATTTGAAAACAAATATTTTGAAAAATATTTTAAAGAAAATGGCATTGCACATGATTTCTCCTGCCCTAGAACTCCTCAACAAAATGGAGTTGTAGAGAGGAAAAATAGAACATTGCAATAAATGGCCAGAACTATGATCAACGAGACTAACATGGCAAAACATTTTTGGGCAGAAGCAGTGAATACAACTTGTTATATTCAGAATAGAGTGTCAGTTAGACCTCTTTTGGAGAAGTCTCCTTATGAACTGTGGAGGAATAGAAAGCCCAATAATTCTTATTTCCATCCTTTTGGATGTGTATGTTTTATGTTGAATACTAAAGAGAATCTGAACAAGTTTGATTCTAAAGCACTGAAGTGTTTCATGCTTGGATATTCTGAATGCTCTAAAGGCTACAGAGTATACAATACTGAGACACAGATTGTAGAGGAATCAATTCATGTTATATTTGATGATAAGCTTGGCAATCAAAAGCCAAAGCAGCTTGAAATTTTTGCAGATAGAGAAGTCTTTCTCACAGACTCTGAAGACTCAAAGGCAGATAAAGCTCAAGTAAAAGCACCAGAAGCAACGCCAGGTGCTACTCCCTTGACTGCTCAGATGGATAACTTGACAATTTATGAAGGACCAAATGTTAAAGGATCATCCAGAATCAAATCCTCTCATCCAGAAGAGATGATCATTGGAAAGAAGGATGACCCTATCAGAACAAGGTCATTTCTCAGATCTTCTGGAACGTCACTGTTTGGGTTGGTGTCTATCATTGAACCAACTTCTGTGGATGAGGCTCTGAACGGTAATGATTGGATACTTGCTATGTAAGAAGAGCTTAATCAATTCACCAGAAATGACGTCTGGGATCTGGTCCCAAGACCACAAGGTTTCAACATCATTGGAATAAAATGGGTCTTCAGAAACAAGCTGAATGAGCAAGGACAAGTGATCAAAAACAAGGCTAGGCTGGTGGCTCAAGGATACAGTCAACAAGAAGGTATATATTACACAGAGACTTATGCTTCTGTGGCAAGGTTAGAATCTATTCGCTTGCTTATTTCTTTTGCTGCACAGAATAACATCACTCTGTATCAGATGGATGTTAAAAGTGCCTTCTTAAATGGTTTTATAGAAGAGGTAGTTTATGTTCATCAACCTCCTGGTTTTGAAAATGAAAAATTTCCAGAACACGTTTTTAAACTTAAGAAATCACTCTATGGCTTAAAACAAGCTCCCAGAGCTTGGTATGAGAGGTTGAGTAATTTCCTTCTGAAAAATAACTTTATCAGAGGAAAAGTGAACACTACTCTCTTCCATAAATCAATTAAGAAAGACATTTTAAATGTCAGATTTATGTTGATGATATTATATTTGGAACTACCAATATTACGCTTGGAAAGGAGTTTGCTCAGTCTATGCAGGCAGAATTCGAGATGAGCATGATGGGAGAACTCAGATTCTTTTTGGGAATCCAAGTCAATCACACTTCAGAAGGTACCTACATACATCAGACTAAGTATGTGAAGGAGCTTTTGAAGAAGTTTAATATGACTGAAAGCAAGTTGGCTAAAACTCATAGAAAGCATAGTGTATCAGCTCACCTTCTTCATCGAGCACATCATCTGATGTAACCATGCATTCTTGTAAGCATGTGTCTTATTCGTTGAGGTCTTCTTGGGCTTGCTTCACCCCTGAATTCTTTTTGTCGAACATCTCTTTCGGCTTCACTAGCTGGTTCATCACATAAGATTCTCACTGAATCCTTCTTGACATTCTCAGTCCAATCTCATTCCTTAAGCTCATCTATAATCATGTCCCTGCTACTTAATACTTGATTTTTCAATGGGTCAAACGAATTGTATCCTCCAATCATATGATATCCTATCAAGATTATTTGACTTGACTTGCCATCAAGCTTTCTTCTCAATTAATCTGGCATATGTTTATGTGCTATAGATCCAAACACCTTCAAATAACTTAGGCTAGGCTTGACATCAGACCAACATTCTTCTGCCGTGATTCCTTCTAGCTTCTTCTTCAGACATCTATTCAAGATGTATGTTGTAGTCGATACAACTTCTCCCTATAATTCATTGGTTAGATGCTTGCCTTTCAACATATTTCTCATCATGTTTATGATGGTTCTATTCTTTCTTTCTGCAGTTCCATTCTGCTATGGAGTGTAGGGTGGTAACACCTCATGGATAATCCATTCTTTCTCACATAATGCATCTAAATATTTCAACATATTCTCTCCACTACCATCAGTCCTCAGAATCTTTAGCTTTCAACCATTTTTTCTTTCGACCGTAGATTTGAATTTGGAAAATACCTCGATCACTTCACTTTTCTTCTTGATCAGGTAAGTCCACAGTTTTCAACTGAAATCATCTATAAACATGAAAAATTATCTATTACCTTCAATCAAATCCACCTAGATAGGACCACATACATCAAAGTATATGACTTTGAGAGTTGCCTTCGAATTGCTTCCTGCATCCTTGCTGAAGTTATTCTTATGTTGTTTCACCTGAACACGTTCTTCACACACTTTGCTTGGAATGCCGATTTCTGGTAATCCTGAAACCACGTTTCTTCTCTTCAAATTTATGATGTCTTTGAAATTTAGATGGCCAAGTCAATAATTCCATAACCATTCATCTTTGTTGGCTGCTGTTGCAAGGCACTTATGCTCCATCACATTTAGTTCAATCTTAAAGTTTATGTTCTGAGACATAGGATCCTTCAAGATTAACCTTACTCCTGAGTCGAGAACTCTCATCATCTTGTCTTTGATAGACACCTTGTAGTTTTTTTTGACCAACTGTCCTTTTTTGAGTAAATTACTTTTCATGTCTGGTATGTGCAACACATTAGAAATTAATGACCTCTTATCATCTTTCCTTATAATCAGAACATCACCAATACCTTTAGCTGCTAGAGTATTGTCATTTGTAAATTTCACCATGTTCTTCATTGAGGGCTTCATGTTGACAAACCAATCTTTCCTTCCAGTCATGTGTGATGAGCATCCTGAATCTAAGTAACATTAATCATGGAATCTTTCTTCATCTCTTGTTGTGACTATCAGCAACATTTCTTCTTCATGTTTCGCCAGCTTTGCATCAGTTTCTTGGTTCTTCTTCTTTTCTTGACACTCACTAAAATAATGATGATAATTCTGACATTTGAAATACTGAATGTGACTTTTATCAGGCTTTCAACCACCACCTCTTCCTCTACCTGCAACACCACCTCTTTGGTTGCCTTGGTTCCAAGGTTTTCTCTGGTTCGGCCAGTTTCCTTCCGCTGATTTCGACCGGTCAAATTGTTGTAGCCTCCTCTACCTTTGTTGCCATTCCAACTTCCTTTGCCTTTCTTTTCTTTTTTTAACAGTGTCTACAAAGCCATTTCACTTTTCGACTTTCCTGCAGCCCTTTTGTTGCGGTGAGAATAGGATATCAAATTATTAATTAATTTGAATCGCAAATATTTGATTCACAACCGGTCTTTGAATTATCCGAAGGAAATGTCAAAGGAAGGAAAAACATAATTTTGCATCGTAAACACAATGCAGGGAGAGATCTAGGTAAGGGGTTGGTTAAGCCTAGGGAAGGTATTGGCACCCTAAACTTTTGTAGTACTCTACGTGAACCTCTTGTTTAAAGTTTACTATTTTTCTTTATTATCTGCTTTAGGGTATATGCTAAGGGTTAGAAGGTGAAAGAAAGACCTAAGGGTTAGTCCTAAGTTTACTCGTCAAGATTCGCATCTTGTGCCTACGTATCCGAGGTAGAGGATGAAATCAGAGTAATCGTAGTTCCCCTCGAAAGGGAGGTTAGAAACTTCTTGACTGTGGTCAAGGTTTCAATGGGGAATAAGCGTTCTTAAGGAAGCGCTTACGTGGAGTGCGGCGACTCCTATTTCTACGTTGAAAATAGTTGAATTAGAAAGGGTAAGATAGGTATTCCACGGCGGGACACCTAATATGAAGTGCGGAGACTCCTTATCCTAATGCTAGGGTAAAGGGTAATCCGGTCCACGGCGGGATGCCTATGCAATTAGGGTTTGAACGGTGAAAAAGTCAAAGGTGAGGACTATTGACGCGACGGTCAAACGGCTAGACCTATTCCTTCGGAAGGGATTTACAATGAAATAATATAATAAACAAATTAATTGAGCGGCAATAAGAAAATACGAGAAAGTGCGAAAGCAGTAAAGGACATGCACAACGACGATATACTCGCATAAATTACAACCATAAATAATGCAAAAATAATAATGGAATAAAAGCGATGATTGCCTCGCATAATTACAACCGAGAAATAAATAAAGATTAATGATCAGTAGCCAAGGACAAATGAGAAATAATGTCAGGAATAAAATGAAATTTGGACGAGAGAAAAAATACAGGAATGTCAGGAATTTTTATTTTAGAATTTTAGGTTAATGTTCAATGAGGAATTAAAAGTGCAATATTAGAAATTTTAAAAAAAGAATTAAGGGTTTTAAAAATAAATAAAAATAAGAAAAAAAAATGAATTAGAATTAGCAATTAAAAGGGAAGGAAATAATGTTAATAAAAAATAGATTTTATTTTAGAAAAAAGGTCAATTATTTGTAAAAGTTAGCTTTATATTTTCACAAAGTTAATTAAATTTTTTTAATAATTAAATGCTAGAGATTAATTTTAAAGAGATTAGATTTATTTTTCTTCAAAAGTGTTAATTTTAAATTGTAAACGTTAAATTTTGGATTAAAAAAATCAAGTTTCACATCCACTTTTAAATAAAACTAAGTTTTAAATTATTAACTTATAAAAGCCTTAAATTATAAAAGGATTTGCAATTAATTTTAGAAATTAAGTTTTTTATTAAAGAAAAGACTAAAACTAATCTAAGTTACGTTGTTTCACAGAATTTTTTTTTTAATTTTGTAACCTAAAGTTAGTAAAACTAAAACATAAAGAATAAAATAAACAAAATAAATAATAGAAAATATAAGAAAGAGAGTCCGGTTCAGAAGTCTTTGTAGCATTTTAGGGTTTTGAAACCCATCTTCCTCTTCTTCTTCGCGGCGACCATTGTTGCTCTCTTTGAGCTCTGAGTTTTCCTTTCATCTTCTCCCTTGCTCGTTCATCTTATTCTTCTATTTTCCTGAAACAAATCTGAAAAACAGTGTTATAGAATAACGACGGCTTAATTTACCGTGATTTTCGCGGTTTGGTCGGCGACAATGATGAGAATACTCTGAGCCAAATGGGTTCCGAGGACGGTTGTTAGTGATGGCTTTACGGCTTAGATTCGTTGATGGTGATAATGAACTGATGATGATGTTGATTTTCGTTTTTGGTTGCCGATTACCGTGGGTGTTCTTCGCGGTTCGTTGTTCACGGCTGATGATGGAGAATGGAGGCTTGTGAGTTTCGTCCGTTTTGGGTGTTTACTGATGGATTTTCCACCTCATTTCTCGGTCCCCTCCTCTGATGTTGATGCATGTGGATTTTATATTATTCTGTTCTTGATGTTGTAAGCTTGATTTACGATGGATTTAGGGCGAGTTTGTTGCTTGGATTGTGGTTGGATCTTAGGTTTTGGCTGTTGTGATTTTGGAAAAATGTTGGCCGCCAATTTCACGGTTTGTGGCTTGACTTGGCTTATTGCAAAAATCATGGCTTAACGTTGCCTGGTTCTTGCATTTTTTCAGGACTTCTGTTCCATGATTTGCGTTTGATCCACTTAGTAGCAGAAATTTTTGGGAACTTTGTTTAGGCCTTGTTTGGCAAAACCGATTTTTGCAAGAAAAAGTGCTTTTTTAGAAGCACTTTTCAAAAATCACTTTTTTCGCGAATCACTTTTATTCACTCTCTCTCTCTCTCTCTCTCTCTCTCAGACTGGAAACTTAGAACAGATATTGTCGGGTCCGGGCCGGAGTCGGGAAAATGAGTCGGGAGCTGGCTTCGACTTCGTCGTTGCCCTCCCGACGTACCTGTCGCTACTCGAAAAATGCATCGCGCAACGACGGGGAGGCGAAGAGAAAGGACAGAAGAGTCGCCACCGAACTTTATTTATCCCATGAGGGGAAAGGAAAATATCGAGAAAACCTTAAGAAAGAAATGGATAAGATGGTCTCGCAACCATGAACGGGTTCGGAAGCCGGTTATGCGAAGGGAAGGTATTAGCACCCCTCGCATCCATCGTACTCGATGGGAACCTTTTGTTTGTCGATGTGTGAATTATTTGCTTAAATATTATGCTATAAAAGAGTGTTCCAAGGGATAAAGAGAATGGTTTAGAAACGGGGAAGGAGAGGTAACGGGGGGAAGAAGAGAAAGGACTCGATAGGACTTCGTGGTCCTAGGCCTACGTATTCTCAACAAATATGAGAAAGTCAGAGTCGACGTAGTTCGGGAAACTACAGATAGATGGGGGAAAGTGTGCTCGGCAAGGATTTTGGCCCTTGTGCCTACGTATCTTTACTTGAACGAAGTAAAGAATCAGAGCAGCCGTAGTTCGGCCTACGGTGTGCGGGGAAGTCTTGGTAGACGCTGTTATCATGCATATTCTAGCAGTTAGGTGTATTGCTGCTCGCTCGTTGGAGACTTAGGCGTTACCTATTTGCGGTAGAACGGACGTAGCATGCCTTTCTGGGAAAGGGTGAAAAAAGAAAAAGGGTGCTCGCTAGGATATTGCAATCCTATGCCTACGTATTCTCAATCAGACATGAGAAATCAGAGCAACGTAGTTCGTACCTACGGTACGGATAACTGGTGTGTTTGGGGATGATGTTATCGTGCGCGTTCTAGCAGTTTAGGTGTTTTGCGGCTCGCTCGTTCGGAGACTTATGCGTACCGGTTTGCGGTAGAACGAACGTAACATATCCTTTTTGAAAGATTGATTAGTTTTCGCCACGCGAGGCAAGAAGTCACGTTTGATTGATTGGATTGTTTTTTAGGGGGCGAGACAGGTCCTCGGATAGTAACCCCTACGGGTAGTACCCAATTCGTTATCTCAAAGTTTTTTGTTATAAAAAGGTGTGGCGAACGAGGCGTCTTTGTATTGAAAGACGAGCGTCGAAACCACCCTCACTACAGTGGGCATCCCTACGCTCGGAGAAGAAGAGGTCTACACCCAATCCTCTCTCTTTAATTCAATGCAAAGAGAACTTTGTTCTCTTATTAAAGATGTTTTTGGTTTTGAATGGTAAGTGCTTTGCGACAGAGAACCCTACGGTAAACGTCAGCACTCGGGATAGGAGAAGGCCTACGCCTAACCACTCCACGACCATTCAAGTTTTTGTTATGAAAAGATAATTTGAAATGCACTCGGTGCGGGACCGAGGTTTTTAGGTGACAAGGGTTGCGGGATGAAATTGTGAAAGTGAGATGGTGGATAAAGGTGTGTCTTCGTATCGAAAGACGAGTGTCGAGACCACCCTCACTACAGTGGGCATCCCATCACTCGGATAAGAAGAGGTCTACACCCAATCTTCTCTCTTTAATTCGATACAAAGAGAAATCAATTTATTATGGTTTGAAAAAGGACTCGGTACGAGACCGAGGTTTTAGGAGAGATGGTATGGAAACGTCTTCGTATTGAAAGACGAGTGTCGAAACCACCCTCACTACAGTGGGCATCCCAACACTCGGAGAGGAAGAAAGTCTACACTTAATCCCCTCTTTTAATTCAATACAAAGATAATTTTAAGGAGATGAGATTTGAAAATGGATGGGAAGCGTCTTCGTATTGAAAGACGAGTGTCGAAACCACCCTCACTACAGTGGGCATCCCAACACTCGGAGAGGAAGAAAGTCTACACTTAATCCCCTCTTTTAATTCAATACAAAGATAATTGGATTTTGAGGATGGTTTGTCAATACTTTTGAATCGAGTTGGGACAAGTGACGAAGAGAGAAAAGAGGTGGTCTCAGATCCAACATTACTTATCAATAATTTGACTGGTAATGAATTACGGAGGTCTCGTCATCGACCCAAAACGAGGAACTGAGTCCTCAAAATAAAAACTTTAAAACTAACTTCTAAGAAAATGTACGAAATTCTAAAAGAAATTTAAATATAAAGATATTATAAACTAAACTTAAAAAAATAATCTATTAACAATCTTTTTTCCAAAACTAAACTTTGAACATGAATAAAATTTAACTAACTAAAAAGAAAGAAAAAACACGGGTGCATATAGAAATTAATAGGGTGAAATATGGAATCATCATGGGCTTAGCAAAGGCCCATTCATCCTTGAGGCAACCAACCAGTGTGAAACAAGAAGAGGGGGTATGAAGGATGCACACAGATCCAAAAGAACGCGGGCTTAAGAAAGCCCAACAACCTCTGAAGCCACGATGCTCTCTCGTTTAAACCAGAAGAAATAATGTGATGTCTCACGTGTCATGGAGGAAACGAGAAGTCACACTCTCATCAATTTCAAAACAGCTATTAATCTTCCTTTTTTATTTAAAATAAAACCCAACAAGCAAATCAATAGAGAAAGAAAAACAAGATCAGAGCAAAGGACCAACGTCCTTCAACCTTCGAAACGTTACAAACCCAGCACCTAAATCTCTCTCTTTCTCCTCTGATAAAACACGACAGCAGAACAAATCTGAAGGTAAACATGGTTACGATGAGCAATCTAACTTTCGACCTTCTTCATTCAAATATTCTTGTTGGCTTTTTGTGTGATTTCGTAACAGATTTTTGGGTTTTCGAGGTTCGATTAAAAAACGGTTCGGCGTGAAGGAAGATAATGATGGGTTAATGGAAGACCACGGTTAAGGGATTTGAAGGTTTGCCCTGTTGTTGTTGGTGAACAGCGGTAAGTTGTTGTTGTTAAAGCTTATTCACGTCTGTTGTTGGAGTATGGTGAAGGAAATTGGGATAATGGAAACTGAGTGAGGATGATTTTCAGAAGTTTGGTGTTTGTTGGTTTTTTACGGTGAGGTTGAGAGCTTTGTGAGGTTGCGATGATGAGGGTTTGGATTTGTGGTAGCAGAGTTTGATGGATGGAGTTGAAGAGTTTTCACGGCTGGGTTGAGGTTGGCAGAATAGTTTCAGAAGTTTTTTTTTTGTTTAGGGATTTGGAACGGTTTTAGCTGTTTGGGGTCTTTTGTTTACGGTGTATCACATTTGGAAATAGATGAGTGTTGGAGTGAAGATTTGAGTGAGGTGAATGATGAAGGAGGCTAGGGCTTGTTGGTTTCTGAGAGGTTGGATTTGAAGAACCGAAACTTTAGCAACAGAGGATAGAAACACGACGGTATTTTCAGAAGTGAGAACGGAAGCTCCGTTGCTGACATAGTGTTGTTGTTACCGAGAGTTCAAGAACTGCTGAGATTGACACTGCCATGGTTTGGTTTAGAGTTTGATTTCAAAAGAAACTCTCCCTCTGTTCTTGCAATCAGTGTTGTTGTTGTTGTGAGAGGAAGAACCAGAACTATCAGGAAACAAAGGAGCACTAGTGTTGATGTCTTGAAATGAGAAACTAGGCCTTGAAGATGGAAGGTTATTGTTGTAGAGGAAAGAGTGTTGAAGATGAGAAGAACCATAAGAAGAGCTCTGTTGAGGATAATGGTAAGTAGTGTTATCATGATGAGAGGTTGGTTTAATGATGATGTTATGTATGTGGTAGTGGTTTGTTGTTAATGGAAGCTAGTTTATGGAGGTTTCACATGGTGAAAGACAAGGTTGGAAAAGGTTTTTTGGTTAAGAGGTGAGTTGGTGATGTTGCTTGTAATGTTGACTCATGAAGATGAGGTAGAAGTTGTGGATTTATTTGGAGAGAGTCAAGAGTAGTGTGTGTGAGCAGAACAAGGAATGTTTGTGTTGAGTTATGAAATGGTTTGAAGCAAGCTTTTTTCCATGTTGGTTGTCTGGCGTGGCTGTTTTTGTGGTTTTGCAGTACTGGTTTTGTTGGTACAGTTCTGTGTGGGGCTGGTTTAGCAGGTTGTTGTCTGGTGTGAGTGAATTTGTGAGCTATTGTGTGTAGCAGGTTTTGTCTGGCGGTACGGTTATGCAGTAGTGTGGGCTGGTTGTGCAGAGCTTGTCTGGTTTGCAGCAGGCTGGTGTGTGGGCTATTGATAGCAGGTATTGTCTGGTGTGATATTGTAGTTTTCACATTTGCTCAATCCGCTGTTATTCACCTTTCATTTTCCTGTTACTGCATAACAAATTATGACGGTTGTAACTCTGTTCTGATGCAGGCATTTCAATTTCGTTTTACGATGCGGCGAAATCGTATCAGTTGAAAGAACCACAACCTCTCTACCGTAGCTGTTGGGAGCTATTTGTGTTGCACAACCACTACCGTTGTACTAAACAACCGAAATTGAGTTGGATTTGAAACACGATGCGACGAAAAGAAGCCTGGAGTAGCGGTACTCATACAAGAAAGATTGTGGCTAACAACACGATTGCAACATACTCATAGTACAAAACCGAACAGAATAATCGACATCGCCAAGATAAAGCGACACTAATCGAGGTCGTGAGTCGTATCCGTGGTCAGGCTCGAGCCAATCTACCGAGCTTGATACGTTGCTACTGTCATCATCGTTACAAACGCAAATCTGAAGTAAAGGAGGCGGAAAAGTGTTCACATATTTGGATATTGATGTGTTGTGGTTTGAAACTTCATGTCTCCACTGTTTTTTCCTTCCAGGTTCTGCAGCTTTTGTGAATCATGAAGGGCGTGATGACGATTTGTTGTGGTAGCTGATACAATCAGGGGCAGGCCACCAATCATCTCAAAAATTATCAGAGGAAATTTCATTCAAAACAAATAATTAATATTAGTTTTTTTACTGATGCATATTTACTGTCATTTTAGTAATTAAAACATTGTATTCTCCTGCAGGTTGGTGATCGAAAAGCTGGCGTACGAAAGTTTGCGTGGCTTCGGCTTGCCGTACATAACAGTTTTGCTCTTTTTTTTTATTTAGTTTTCATGGCTTGAGTGAAGGTTGATCAAGTGCCACTGCAGGAGCCAAGTTGGTAAAAGTGCAGATTTATTGTCATGAGATGGTGTTGTGGTATTGACTTGGAATTGTTGTAGCTAGAGGATAGTGGAATCATGAAGGGAGTCATGTACTGCATTTTCAAACTATGAACCATATGCCGTTTGTACGACTTGGAGTGCTGTGACATCTTGAAGGAACATTTGTGGGGTAGCTTGGATGTAGAAACTTCATGGGCTACTTTGGAGTGAGACTTGATACATGGACCTGGATTTTATCAATCTTATAACTTGTACTTGGTGATGAATTTATTTTGAAATGGGCTTGTATATTTGTGTAGAAACTTGTTGTGATATTTTGGCTATGGACTTTATCTTCACAAGGACAAATTTTTTTGTAGATTTTTGTGTGTAATGTATGCTAAATGTATGGAATTTTGAAGTTATAAATGGGCCTTGGTTGGCTATTCTTGCCCTTGAATTTAGACTCCAAAAAGTCTCATGAACCAAATTCCACCATTTTGGATTCTCACTTAGGAAAGAGGTCTTAAAATCAATCATGAATCAATTTTGTGCCTTTGATTGAATTAAAACCTATTCTGCTGATGAATCAAATGAACTTTATCACTTGAATCCAATGAGCATGAATATGCCTTAATTGAAAAGAACAAAACTCCATGTAATTCTCCACCATAAAGCATTTGAATTTTCTGACTATGAGGAATGGAAGGATGTATAAATGAGAAATATATACAAGTAGGACAATTTTGGGTATGCTTATGCAATGTGATATGCTAATGCAATGAAATGAAACATAAACCAAATGGAGAAAAGGTAGGGAAAATTTTGGGGTACAACAGTACCCAATGATGAAATTTTCTAAGGGTATCGGAACCACTTTTCTAACCATTTAAAAAATTGCTTGTTTGTCAGTTGATTTTGCAGGTTCGGAAAAAATCGGAAACTCGAAGAAATCGGCCTTGAAGACATTTAGGACAATTTAGGAATTTAGAAATTAGGGGAAAAAATGTAATTGTAATTCCTTTTGTATTGTAATAAAAATAATAGAATAAAATAAAAATTATATTTTTCTATTAATTCATTTCCCGATTAAATTCTCCAAACTAATTTATCTGATTAATTCCAACGAATAAATTAGCTTAATTGAATTCATTCGACTCAATTCCTCCACATAAACTCAACCAACTAAATTTAACTAATTAAATTTAATCGATTAAATTCCTCCAATTAAATTCGTCCCACTGAAATCATCTGCTTAAATCCATACAAACCAATTCAACTGATTCAATTTAACTTACTAAATCCGTTCGATTAAATTTCCCAATAATTCCTCTGCTTAAACTTAACCGGATAAATTCACTTAATTAACTTGACCCAACTAAATTGTTCCAAATAGACTTAAACAATTAAATTCTTTTAATTAAATTTAATTGATCAAGCTTCTCCAGATAAATTCGATTGAATAAGCTTGTCCGATCAAACTTGTCTGATTACATCCATACCAATGAATTCATCTGATCCCGTCATCCGGTTAAACTTATCCAAATAAATCAAATCTGACTAACTCCAGCTGGTTAGAGCTCGTCTGATAATAAAGTCAGTGAATATAGCCTTGAACAGAGAAGCAGCGGAATTTCAGTTAAACGGCAGAACGAACTGACTTTTGTATTGAAAATTCAAAACTCATCTTAACCGCTTTAACTCGGCAACTTGAATCAGACCAATTAACAGTCCTGATCAAAACAACAGTTGCTCATTATCAATTCAAACACAAACCAAAATTCCACGATTTTCTTCCAAACTCGACCGTTGACTAGCAGAAAGCAGGAAAAACGTGCGTCTATTAAAATAAATTCCGCAAAGTCAATTCTCGCACTGATTTAAACTGAATCCACTTATATTGCAACGCACTCAGCTCCATATGGTTTATGAATCAAACAACACTTCTGAAATCCAACTGACGACTAAATCTCGACTCTTGAATAAAATGTACTGTGTTCCGAGAAACCTGACGTCCATATTGTTGTAATATTCAGCCCATTCTCAAATAAAATCACAGAACCCGGATATTGAAAACCTTGTCGTTTGAGGAATTCCTGACGATGACTTGGCTTCATAAATTGTCAGCAAACTACAAATTAATGACCCTTTTTGCCCTTCATCAATTAAATCGCCCACAATATGATTTTTCCTGCAAAACCAACAGACTGAGCAAACTGGTTAGCAGTTAGTTTACAATGCAATGCAGAATGAGATAACGTGCGAAACGAACCTAATAATCTCAGGGCAACATTTGGGGTATTACAGTTGCCCCTATTTAAATAGCTTCACCGGATGATTTGAGCAGCGGAGACTCGAGGAATCACGGTGAAAGGGATTTAAATACAGATGACCAAAAATTTTGCCCTCAGATGCAGTGATATGCAATACTGTGGACAAAACGGAAACGGACTAAAATGGACAATGCCATGAATCTACTATGATGCGTATGGTGGAATGATAAATGTAAGGATGCAGACGACACGAAGACACAGGGGCAGACGCGACAACCACATATACTGGGAAATACGACGCGCTGGGGACACAGCACGACACTAGGGAATTCTAAAGTGATAACCAACTGGTGCGTGCACGACCGATTGTCATCTTAGAAGGAACGATAAAAATGGGATCCTTAATGGAGATGGCACCGGCGAGACGGCCTCCACTGGGGAATATCCAAGAGTAATTGTGCAACGGATTCAGGCATGACCGGTTGGCACTCTAAGATGACAAGGTAACACAGGATCCACACGGCGGTAGGATCAGGTAAAAGACAAGTGTTAGAGTTTTCAGGATATTCCTTTAAACGAAGAGATCGAGCGGAATCTTCAGGAATCGTCAGAATATATACAAGGAGAAACAAACATCAGAAACATCCGGAAGAACATCGAATGAACTCTGAAACACACCAGAGATACTCGAAAAAATATCGAATAAGATCTGGGACAAAGAAACAAAATGAAAACATCTATAGGAGCATGTGATGAAGACAAGTCTCTGAAGGTACATCCGACACATTCAGGAAAGCATTAAATGTATGGGAAGAGTATGAACACATATCTGGAAGAACATCAGATAAGTAACAAAGGAGTTCTGGAAGAAACATCGGAACCAAAACTCAATTTGGAAAAACATCAGAAAGAGAAACAAGTCCGGAGAAACATCAGGTAGATTATGCAAAACCATCAAAGTCGAAAGAAAATATCTGGAAAACCATCAGATAAGTTCCGGAAGCACATCAAAACAAAAACTCAAACTGGAAAAACAATCAGAGAGAAAAACGTATCTGGAAAACCATCGGAAAGATTCTGGAAGAACATCAGAATCACAAAGGAATATCTGGAAAACCATCAGATAAGTTCTGGAAGAACATCAGAACAAAGACTCGATCTGGAAAACCATCAGAAAGAGGGATAAGTCCAGAAAACCATCGGATAAGATTCTGGAAAACCGTCATAATCGAAGGAAAATATTTGGGAAACCGTCATACAAGTTCTGGAAGAACATCAGAACGTAAATACACATCCGGAAAAGCATCAGATAAGTACTAAGGAGTTTCTGGAAAAAAACGTTAGAAACAAAAAGTCATATCTGGAAAAGCATCAGATAGACACAAAGGAGCTCTGGAAGACCATTAGAACATAAACTCAATCTGGAAAAACATCAGAAAGAGACACATATCTGGAAAACCATTGGATAGATTCTGGAAAACCATCAGAATCAAAAGGAATATCTGGAAAACCATCAGATAAGTTCTGGAAGAACATCAGAACAAAGACTCGATCTGGAAAACCATCAGAAAGAGACGTATCTAGAAAACCATCGGATAGATTCTGGAAAACCATCATATAAGTTCTGGAAGAACATCAGAACAACGACTCGATCTGGAAAACCATCAGAAAGAGACACAAATATAAGGGTGACATCCAAGAAAGGTAGTGGATAAAAAGGATACCAGACATCCAATAATGACTTTGAATGAAAGGTATAATCACAATATTTGAGAGTGGTATTAGGTGCAAGAGGAACAGACATATCCGGAAAAAAATCGGATGAGAAATATGTCATATCTAGAAGAACGTCAGATAGACACGACAAATCTATTTGGTAGGTGCTAAGTGAGTTGGACTTTGACCATAAGGTGAGACATGGATAAAACACAACCTCGGGAGAAATGCAAATGAGGATGAAACGCTCATGATATGCATATGTATAAGAGTAATGCTATGATATATGATCAAATGCAAATGCATATGCCGACGACAAGACTCGACTCTTTTGGTAAGATGACAAAACTTGAAGACTGATTCCTCAATACGGAGATCACTGTCATTCTACTTGGGGACTAAAGATGCTACTGCTGGGCACATCTCTGCCACAACGGTAAACTGTGTCAATTTGATGGTCCTTGTAGGAAGGATGAAGAGTTTCTTGGGGATTCTTCAAGTAAACTGCCCCAGATTAGTTGTCTGTTGTAGATGAACTGATAATTGCTTCAGCTTGTCTGATTTTGTAAATGACTGCTTTATTGTACCCTCGGAGGCTTGCCCTAGTATGAGTCTTGAAAAATCTTTTGGATAAACTAATTCTGAGAAGGACTTGCCCCTGATAGGATCACCGACCAAGTTTCTCATTGTTTGAAAATTTCTTAGAGGAAAGTCAGTTTGCAAACAAAACTATTCATACAAACATGGTAATGCAAAGCTCATGCATCTTTTGAAACCAAAATCATTTTTGAAAGATGAAAAATAAATGAGTCGTTGGTCAGAACACGGAGGTTCAAGACGCTCAGAGTTTAAAACAAAGATGTACTGCCAAAATAAATGATTTGCAAAGATCTTTTGAAGTCAGCTTACGCAACCTTGTTGTAGTACGCTTTCAAGATAACCTTGCTTTAGTTAGGTCTTTTGAGGGTTGTAACGTGGTCTGGTTTACGGTTTATGAAACAAAGGATAAAGGCTCAAAATTTATTTGTACCTACCCAATCTACGTGATAATCTTCAGTCCTACGCTTAGTTAACTCATATTATGCATTCAAGTTCCTATAGGTTAGGAATTTCACTGATGGTAGCAATGATGGTTCAGAAGTCGAGGACCTATGAAAAGGCAGTCACTACTTCCCTATAACACTTAGTTGTCTTGGCATTGAGGATTTACATGGTGAAGAGTTTAAAGGTCACCTCTTTTTATTATCCCTAACTTTTTCCTGAATTGTTTCTTGCGAAGATTACAGTCAGCGGGATACCCCAGTTTTTCCTAAGTCTCCTTCATAGGTTTTGACTTAGCTGGCTTTTTCTTTTGATTGTTTTTTCTTTGGAAAAAAGTGACTGCCTGGATTTAATGATCACGGTGAACCATCATCGGCGTTTTGGCTTAAAAAACATCTTCGACACTTGCTTACTGTGTGCGAAGGAAAATTATGAGTACAACCTTTATATGAAAGGTGTATTGTATGAACACATAACCAAGTTAACTGAGAACTACCCATCCCAAGGTTAAGATTGCGGATTTTTTTGTAAAGAAAGAAACTCCAACTTCTAGGCTCGAAGGGGTTGACAAGGGAATAACTTCCTTATTTCTCCAGTGTTTGGGAGTTGAAACAATGCCTTACATCGTCAACAATGTTTGATTGAAGGCATACTGACAGCAGTTATGGGTATAACGTTTTTGTCATGCTCCCTCCAATCTTTGCATATCAAAAATTTGGACAAGAAGTAAATATTTGAAAGATAGAGCATAAAGATGCAAATAATAGACAAAATGAATTGAAATCGAAAGTTGCAATGCTCATTTCATTAATGTAAAAGTACGAACATAATTTGAAGACAAACAGCTAATATAAAAATAAGGAAAGTACAAACCAGAAGAAACAAAAGGCCTAATGACTAAATCAGTATAAAGATGGCGTCCTGTCTGAAACACTGGCGTTTAGGAAAATAAGAAGCTTCACTTTTGATGCACTGGCAGCATTGTGTTCATAGAGAAGATTCTCAAAGGGAGCTTGGACAATCTGGTTAACTGTATGGACCACAGGTCGGGGATCGGCAAGGATGGGAGCTTGAAAAATCGGTCTGACCAATCATAGCAGTAGATGCAAGAGGTGGAGAGTAGTTAGGAGGTAAACCAAACTCTGGCCAAGTAGATGGTGGCAATTGAGCAGGAGGTGGATCAGCACTTGAAATTTTTTTTTAGGAAAAGCTGGAAGAGGTTTTAGACTTTAAAATGTAAGACTTTTGAATGAGCAAAGGATTGTTGAATTCCTTGAAACTAGGAATGATATGATGCTTTATGGATGCAATGCACAAATACACACAAGCAACAAAAGGTCCTAGGTTAGATGGACAATGAGCGGAGTCAAGGTCTACCCATCCCAAAAAGGTATGTACTATAGGGTAGTTGTACCTGCAGAACAAGGGTTCTAAAGAAGTGCCCAAAGTCATCAGTCCATCTTTCGGATATTATCAATTTCCCAACTAACTCGGTGGTTAATAATATTCTCAAGAGAACCTCTTTTGAGTGTAGTATCGCGTAGCAACTATTTTGGGACTACTCCCTTATAGTCCTTGCACTACGTCCTATATAAGGCCAAAATGGTGTTAAGGTGCTACGTCCCCAGTATCACGGACTCCTAGCCGAAAATAGTAAAAGTTTTCACGACTATACTCGTTCAACCGAACCATTGCTAAAAGGGTCTCAACTGAGCGGTGATTCTCAAGTGAGCTTGGTCGGGACTCAACTCCCTATAAGTCTCGCCGAATATATCACCTTCCTATAATAATGGCACTCAAGTCCGGGTGTAGGACTTATCTCACAATAAAGATGCCCCAAGCAAGGTACAATATGATATATATATACAAGCAAACAAATAATAAAGTAAATAGCATACAATAAACAGAGTAGGGGTAACCCTTAAAAGTTAGGACTTCTCCAGTGAAGTCGCCATTTTCTATTGCGGTGAGAATAAGATATCAAATTATTAATTAATTTGAATCGCAAATCTTTGATTCACAACCGGTCTTTGATTTATCCGAAGGAAAGGTCAAAGGAAGGAAAAACCTAATTTTGCATCGTAAATGAAATTCTGGCCACACAACACCGTGGATGTTATCAGGGATGTTATGACATCCACTGTAACAATGACTGCAGAACTTAAACACAACTGTAAATGAAAAGCAGTAAATAACACCAGTAATTGTTCACCCAGTTCAGTGTCAACCACACCTACATCTGGGGCTACCAAGCCAGAGAGGAAATTCACTATTAATAAAATTAATTCAGAGTCAAAAAACCAGTTTGCACTCTTCACTTAAGACCTACCCAATGACACTTCAGCCCAACACTAGACCAGAGTTTCCCACTCACTCCCCCTCAATCACCACAGTGATATCAATATACAATTACAATTGAGATATGAAGACACACTTCAAACACACCTTGACCTTGCTTCACAGCTTTGATCAATAGACACGACACTCTTGCTTAAAAGCTTTGAGTGGCACAATGAGCACAACAGTTCACTAACACTAAACTAGAGCAATCATACAACAGAAAATTGCTTGACCTACAAGGAATCCTAAGACTCCTATGAAGGTAGGAAAAACACTTAGAAGGGGGGGGGGTTGAATAAGGGTTTTAAAACAATTAAGATGATAGAAAAATAACAAGGTATTTTTATCCTGGTTCGTTTGAACTAAAACTAATCCAGTCCACCCTACCAAGGTGATTTGCCTTTCTCAACAAGGACTTAATCCACTAAATCAAACTGATTATAGTGTTAACCACTAAGACAACTGTCTTAGTCTTCTCAAGAAATCTGACCACACTTGGTCTCTTAAGGAATCTTTTACAAAAGATAAACTAACAATGTGTTTAAGATTTTCTTCTAAAAAGCTATATCACAACAGTGATTTTTACACAAGTTAAAGAACGAAATAAAGCTATTCAGCTTGAAGAAAGTTTGTATGAGTTGCTTGTTGAATAATTTGTCAAGAATTTGTTTCTAGTTCGTTAACCTTTGAAGTGATGCTGAGACTTGCTTTTATAGTATTTAAGTTTATTTCTCAAAGACTGTGCAACCTGTGCATTCTGTTCTTTTTGTCTTCTATTGACTTTTTCTTTCTCAGAAGAGGAATGTTCTGACAAATCCTTTTTGTCTGAAATCCCGTGTCATGCACGAAAGAGGAAAGAGCCGTTTGGATAATGACAAGGAATATGCCAACGGATCTTTATTTGAACAGCATCTTCTTCAACAACTTTGGAACGTCTTACATCAGAACTTCTGATGATGTTCCTAGTTCTTCATATCAAAGTTAACTTAATCAGAGTTTGCAGCAAAGTGCTTTAAGCGTGAAATTCTTTATCATAACAAACTAGCTTTATCAGAGCCTCTGTACTTGCAGCGTTAAGTACTTCCAGAGTCTTTTGAAGCTTTACGTAGGTTCTTTACTCAAATTCTTTGCAGCTTTGCTCAGAGTCACTGTAGCAGATTAGAGTCTTCTGATGTGTTGCTTCTGACGTTCAGAGCTTTCTCGTTCTTTAGTGTTCAGAGGCGTTCTTGCATCTAGAATAATATTAATTTTGATATCTGAAACAAATAAACACTTGAACAGAATTAGAGTATATATTTCTTTTATACAAAATTTCATTAATGTTATCATCAAAATAATGAGATATATTAAACACCAATCTGTGTTCTAACAATCTCCCCCTTTTTGATGATGACAAAAACTATGGGAAATTTTGTTTAAATAGAAAAGAAATATTTATCCCCATGAGAATATTAATCTCCCCCTGAAATGAATACTTCTGAAAAGATTAAATACTTCCCGTTCAACTTCTGTATTCTTTTCAGCATCAGAGGAAACTTGTAGATTCTCAGACTTTGGTTCAGAGTTAATTCTTAAAAATTTTTCAGATGAGAATTATTAGCTCTGAAACACTCAAAAATATGATTAGATGAAATATATCATGTATGAGTTGCCTTTTGGTATCTGTTTATGTGAATTATCAAAATTACCATTTTCTCCCCCTTTTGTCATATCAAAAAGAATCCGATTAGGAAAAACTTTAAGACAGAAAAAAATAACAGAGGAAAAACAATAGATCATATGATAGATTCAGTCAGAAAAACACAACATTCAGATGCATTAATAAAGATAATCCAAAACAGAAACAAACATTTAACACATAAGTGCACAAACAACAAAGAAATTAAGAAGGACGAAAAGCCAAAATCCTTAGAAGATTCGTTATCTCAGATGTTGACTCGTCCTTTTTCTCCATCCAAGTCTTGATTTCTTCAGTGGTCTTTTTCTGCTTTACCATCCAAGATCTTATCTCAGTGTTTCTAGCCTTGAGTTCAGCAAACTTAGCATGCAGATCTTCGTCTTCTTTCTTCACTTCAGATGACTCAGGAGCAGATGCAGAAGCAGAGGCATCGTGAATAACCAAAGAAGCAGATGCATTCTGGACAATCGTGTCAGAAGGTTGAGCATAGTCAAGAGTTTCTTCAGGACCAGGAGCAGAAACTTCTGGAACGACTTCTTCAGGTCTAGACAGTTCAGCAGTCTCAGAAGCAACAAAGTCTTCAGAAGGAAGGCACACATCCTTTGCAGGTGTGTTTTCCATAAGCAAAGTTGGATTTCTGCTAACACTCAGAAGAGTGAGTCTGATAGCTTCAGCAAATCTGAGATTTGCATCATCAGAACAAATCTCTTGAAGATTTGAAGCAACAGAATTGAATCTATTTTTGAATCTCTTCCAAATAGCCTCAGAATCATCAGGATTCATACTTGAAAGGCATTCCTTCTTGACAGAAGATAACCACATATTTATTTCTTTTTCAAAACCAGCAAACAAAGTACCAACATCTAGCCTAGGTTTGGGTTTCAGATAGGCTTCTAATGAAGGTGTTTTGGTGGGTTCAGAAGTTGAAGGTATGGAAAAAGAAGGAATAATGATAACAGGTGGGTATGATGAAGATGGAATATGGACAGATGAAGTTTGAGCAATCTTAGGTTCAGATACGGTTGGTTCAGAAGAAAAAATATCATCCTCAGGGTCAGATGGGATAGAAACAAAAGGTTTGAGAAGAGATGAGATGACATTTGACCTATCAGAATCAGTGGAGTCAGATGAATCAGAAGATTCAGATGATCCATATGGAACTAGATAGACAGTCGTGAGAGGTTGGAGATCAAGAATGACTGGTTCAAGATCAGATGGGATGGTTTATGGTTGTTGTGGTTCAGATGTTTGATTTACAGATGGGGGATGTTCAGAAGGTTGGTTTACAGAAGGGTTTGGTTCAGATGTTTGTGGAACAGAAGTTGGGGTTTTATCAGAAGTAGTTTTCTGATGGATGTTGAAGGAAGGTGTGGATGGTACAGATGATTGTGGTTCAGATGGTTGTGGTTGTTGAGGTTTAGAAGTTTGATGTTGTTGAGGTTCAGAGTGTAGTGGTTAAGATTTTTATGGTTCAGAAGGAATGGGTTCAGAGTTGTGAGGAGGAGAAGGAGTGGGAATTGGGTCATAAGGAGGAGGAGGTTCAGATGTTAGTACTTCTCTTACTTGTTCTAAAATAGAAGATAAACTGGCATAAGTGTTACCTTCCTGCTTCTTGATGCGTTTTGGCTTTGTAGAAGATGCTTCGCCTGAAGCTTTCCTCTTGGGCTTCGAAGATCCTTCTTCTGAGACCTTTCTTTTCTTCCTCTGTCTCTCCCCATAGAAATATAGTCCATGTTCATTTGCTCTTTGGATCAGATGTTCTAGCAAAGGGGTTCCATCTGCTAAGCAATCAACGATGTAACTCAGAATGATTTCCTTTGGTTCTTCAGCATAGAAGAGAGGAAAATCATCTAAAGGAATTCTTCTCTTGCTTACTTCTTCAGTGTTGATCTGACCTGGTCCAGAAGTAAGTTCTTCCACTATCCCTATCCTCTGCAGACTTTTGCCATTCAGAGGTTTTCAAACAATTGAAGCTAACTCTTCTTTCATACCAGCCTCTGTCAGATGACCAACTAATCCATTTTCAGTCAGAACATCTGAGATCAGTCTTCCCATAGGGATCCAGTTTCTCACCTTTTGATGCTTTATTTTGACAGATTCTCTGGACATTTTTACATGTCCCCACAGATGAGTGAAAAGTAAGTAAGGCAGATCCACATTGATACCTTTACCCAGACAGTACATGAAATGCATCTGATCTGAATTGATGTAGTCAGGAGAATTTGTAGATTTCCTATGATGTATGCAGCCTAAGAAGATCTTAGCCCAGATCTTGTATTGAACCTTTAAATCATTTATCTTGCTTGAAGCTTCCCTAGAAGTGAAGACTTCACTGTACACCTCATTCATATTAAGACGACTTGCTGGCAGATGAGTAACACCATCTGTTTCTTGATATCCTATCAACTTGCAAATCAGATCTTCAGTGATAATGATCTCTTTACCCAGAACTGAAGAAACAATGAATTTGGGTAAAATGGTTGCATGAATCCATAACTCTTTGACCAAGCAAGGATAAACTGGTCCTATCAGTTTATCAAAATACTTTGTCCATCCTTGTGATGACACAGTTGGACGCAAATCATAACCATTCACAGCAATGCATTCAAAATCAACCAAGAACTCACATAAAACTTCCAGTTGATCAACAGGTGTGAGGAGAGTTCTTACAGGTTCTTTGAACGGAGTATGACCCATTGTAGAAGATGAAACCGTAGCCATTGTAGATTGAAACTGTTGAGAGGTTGAAGATGAATTTGCCATTTCTGATCTTGTAAGATAACGAGTTCTTCTTTGAGATTTAGGTTTGGAGGAGAGGAAGAAGCAATGAAGCAAACAGAAATGCATAAAAGGTGTGAAAGAGAGTGAAAAATGTGAGAAGTGTTGTGTTGTGGAATTTATAGGGGCAAAAATTAGGGCACACATTCACACGTTCAGCATTTAATTCAATTAATTTAAAACAAAAATTCACATCAAAAAGAATAATGATTTAAAAGCATTAAATGATACTGACAAGCGTGGGGAGGAAAACGAGAAATTGAGAATTCAAACAGTACCTCAAAACGGCGTCTCATTGAGTACACTCCACCTTTTCAGATATCATGTGACACGTGTTTAATGTTGATGTGCCTCTAAATCTCTTTAAAAAAGGAAACGTTAAACAACGCTCAGATCTTCTGAGACTTGTTAGATCAGAGTTTCACAAAAAAAAAAAGAATAACGTACCAAAAGAAATAGTCAGATAAATTACTTCAGAATATAGATATTAATCATATTTCATCTGAATAAATTTGACTCTGAATAATAGTTTTATTCTGGACAAAAATCTATACTAATATTCTTCAGAATAAATTTAAACCTATCTTCAGCAAGGGGTTTTGTGAAGATATCAGCCCATTGATGGTCTGTATCAACAAAGTTCAAACTTATAATTCCTTTCTGAACATAGTCTCTGATGAAATGATGCTTAATTTCTATATGTTTTGCCTTAGAATGTAAAATAGGATTCTTAGAAAGGCAAATAGCAGCAGTATTATCACAAAAAATAGAAATGTAACTCTCATGTATCTGATAATCTTCTAGTTGACTTTTCATCCAGAGCATCTGTGTGCTACAACCAGCAGCAGCAATATATTCTGCTTCTGTTGTCGAAAGCGCTATTGTGGGTTGCTTCTTGCTAAACCATGAGATCAGATGACTTCCCAGAAACTGACAGCTTCCAAAAGTACTCTTATGTTCTATTCTGTCTCCAGCATAGTCAGCATCACAGAATCCAACTAATCTATATTCATCAGATCTTCTGTAACACAAACCCACGTTAGTAGTACCTTTCAGATACCTCAGAATCCTCTTAACAGCTGTTAAGTGAGATTATCTAGGATCTGATTGGAATCTAGCACAATGACAAACATTAAAGAGGATATCAGGTCTAGAAGCAGTCAAGTAAAGAAGAGAACCAATCATACCTCTGTAAAGGTTCTGATCTACCTTTTTACTTACCTCTTCTTTACCTAGCGTGCTTGTAGGATGCATTGGAGTCTTTGCTAGCTTGCTTTCTGTCATGTTGAATTTCTTCAGAAGCTCCTTTACATACTTTTTCTGATGTATGTAGGTGCCTTCTGGAGTTTGATTCACTTGAATTCCCAGAAAGAATTTGAGTTCTCCCCTCATGCTCATTTCGAATTCTGCCTGCATAGATTGAGCAAACTCCTTTCCAAGCGTAATATTGGTAGTTCCAAAAATAATATCATCAACATAAATCTGAAAAACTAAAATGTCTTTCTTAATTGATTTATGGAAGAGAGTAGTGTCAACTTTTCCTCTGATAAAATTATTTTCCAGAAGGAAATTACTCAGTCTCTCATACCAAGCTCTGGGAGCTTGTTTTAAGCCATAGAGTGGTTTCTTCAGTTTAAAAATGTGTTCTGGAAATTTTTCATTTTCAAAACCAGGGGGTTGATGAACATAAACTTCCTCTTCTATGAATCCATTTAAGAAAGCACTTTTAACATCCATCTGATACAGAGTGATGTTATTCTATGCAGCAAAAGAAATAAGTAAGCGAATAGATTCTAACCTTGCCACAGGAGCATATGTCTCTATGTAATCTATACCTTCTTGCTGACTGTATCCTTGAGCAACCAGCCTAGCCTTGTTTATGATAACTTCTCCTTGCTTGTTCAGCTTGTTTCTGAAGACCCATTTTGTTCCAATGATGTTGAATCCATTTGGTCTTGGAACCAGATCCCAGACGTCATTCCTTGTGAATTGGTTAAGCTCCTCTTGCATAGCAAGTATCCAATCATTATCATTCAGAGCCTCATCCACAGAAGTAGGTTCAACGATAGATACTAAACCAAACAATGACGTTCCAGAAGATATGAGAAATGATCTTGTTCTGATAGGGTCATCCTTTTTTCCAATTATCATTTCCTATGGATGAGAGGCTTTGATTCTGGATGATCCTTTAACATTTGGTTCTTCAGAGATTGTCAAGCTGTCCATCTGAGCAGTCAAAGGAGTAGCATCTGACGTTGCTTCTGGTGCTTTTGCTTGAGCTTTGTCTGCCTCTGATTCTTCAGAGTCTGTGAGAAGGACTTCTCTATCTGCAGAAATTTCAAGCTGCTTTGGCTTTTGATTACCAAGCTTATCATCAAATCTAACATGAATTGATTCCTTTACAATTTGTGTCTCAGTATTGTATACTTTGTAGCCTTTAGAGCGTTCAGAGTATCCAAGCATGAAACACTTTTGAGCTTTAGAATCAAACTTGTTCAAATTTTCCTTAGTATTCAAAATAAAACAAACACATCCAAAAGGATGGAAATAAGAAATGTTAGGCTTTATATTCCTCCACAATTCATAGGGAGTCTTCTCCAGAAGAGGTCTTACAGACACTCTGTTCTGAATATAACAAGCTCTATTCACTGCTTCTGCCCAAAAATGTTTTGTCATGTTAGTCTCGTTGATCATGGTTATGGCCATTTCTTGCAATGTTCTATTTTTCCTTTCTACAACTCCATTCTGTTGAGGAGTTCTAGGACAAGAAAAAACATGTGCAATGCCATTTTCTTTATAAAAAAATTCAAAGTATTTATTTTCAAATTCTCCACCATGATCACTTCTGACTTTAACAATTTTAAATTCTTTTTCATTTTGGACTTATTTGCAGAAGTTAATGAATTCAAAATGTGACTCATCCTTGTGTTTCAGGAATTTTACCCATGTCCATCTGTTGTAGTCATCAACTATGACTAATCCATACTCTTTGCCTCTGATGGATGCAATTTTCACTGGTCTAAACAGATCAATATGAAGCAGCTCTAATGGTCTAGAGGTAGAAACAACATTTTTAGCTTTGAAAGAAGATTTTGAAAAATTTCCTTTCTGACATGCTTTACAAAAAGCATCTGAGTTGAATTTCAACTGAGGAAGTCCTCTGACCAGATTGAGCTTATTAATCTGAGATATATGTCTCATACTAATATGACCCAATCTTCAGTGTCAGACCCATTGCTCATCGTTAACAGACATAAGGCATTTTACATTCTGAACTTTAAGTTCTGAAAGATTGATTTTGTAAATGTTGTTCTTCCTTTTCCCATTAAAGAGGATTGAACCATCTTTTTGACTCACAGCTTTACAACATTTTTTATTGAAGATTATATCATAACCATTGTCACTTAATTGACTTATGGACAATAGATTATGTGTTAATCCTTCAACAAGTAAGACATTAGATATGGAAGGAAGGTTACCATTGCCAATAGTTCCAGAGCCAATGATTTTGCCCTTCTGGTTCCCTCCAAACTTCACGTCACCTCCAGATCTAAGTTCCAGGCTTTGGAACATAGACCTTTTTCCCGTCATGTGTCGCGAGCAGCCAGAGTCTAGGTACCATGATTGGTGTCTCAACTTTGCTGCTAAGAACATCTGCAACAAAAATTATTTTGTCCTTATGTACCCATATTTTCTTGGGTCCTCTGGGGTTAGTAGGTTTGAAATTCTTTCTGAATTTCTTTCCCTTAAAGGCGTCTTTGTTCTGATGAAGTTTTGGTTTATTAACCACAGGTTTGTTCTTATCAGAACGTGTGTGTTTAATATCATTTAAGTGACCATATTAGAAGTGAGTATACAGAGGAGAATACTTAATGATCAGTTTATCAATAGGTTTTGGATTTAAATCCTTCCCAGAGGGTGATTCATATCCAATTCCCTTTCTGTTGTTTCTGCTTACGCCATAGATCATGGAAGCCATTTTGCTTCTATCTAGGCCTCTAGACAGAAACTTATGAAAGCTATAATCATACTCTTCTAAAATGTTTTTAGAGCATGATATAGGATCTGAGTCAGATTTTTGAACTTTTTCTAAATCGTTTTTCATTTTAAGATTGTTTGCTTTAAGCTCAGCAACTTCTATCTCAGCTGATCATTCTTAGATGCAAGACAGATTTGAAGCCTCTTGTATTTGAGTTTGATCTTGTTGTAGCTTTCAAGAATTTCATATAAACTTTCAGTTAGTTCAGCTCTAGAAAGTTCAGAAAATACCTCTTCTGAATCTGATTCTGATCCAGATTCAACAGTTTCTTCGTGGTCCTCCACGTTAGCCATCAGTGCCATATTAGCACATTCATCTTCTGACTCTGATGAAGATTCAGAAGCATCTGAATCATCCCACGTGGCCATTAGAACTTTCTTCTTCTTTTTAAACTTCTTTCGGGTTTTCTCCTTCAGAAGTTTGGGACATTCATTTTTATAGTGACCTGGCTCCTTCCACTCGTAGCACACTACATCTTTCTTTCCATATTTTTTATGTCTAGAAGATTCACCACGCTGATCAGATCTTTTGAAGTTTCTGAACTTCTTTTGTTTGTGCTTCCAGAGTTGGTTTATCCTTCTAGACAACAAAGACAGTTCATCTTCTTCAGAGGAAGATTCTTCAGAGCTTTCTTCAATTACCTGCAAAGCTTTAGCAGATTTGTAAGATTTTAGCGCAACGGACTTACCTTTCTTCTGAGGTTTGTCTTCTTCCAGCTCAATCCCGTGACTCCTTAAGGAACGGATAAGTTCCTCCAAAGTGATCTTATTCAGATCCTTTATAAGCTTCAGCGTTGTCACTATTGGTCTCCACCTTGTTGGCAAGCTTCTGATTATCTTCTTGACGTGATCAGAGTTAGAGTAACCTTTGTCCAGAACCTTCAGACCAGCAGTTAGAATCTGAAATCTTGAGAACATAGCTTCCACAGATTCAGATTCCTCCATCTTGAAGGCTTCGTATTTCTGAATGAGCGCTAAGGCCTTTGTCTCCTTTACTTGGGAGTTTCCTTCATGCGTCATTTTTAAAGATTCAAACATATCAAATGTTGTCTCTCTATTTGTTATTTTCTCATACTCAGTATGAGATATAGCATTTAATAGAATGGTTCTCGCCTTGTGATGGTTTCTAAACTCCTTCTTTTGTTGATCAGACATAGACTTTCTGTCAACCTTTTTGCCTTCACCATTAGTAGGATGAATATAACCATCAGTAACCAAATCCCAGAAGTCAGCGTCATAGCCTAGAAAGAAACTTTATATTCTATCTTTCCAATAATCAAACTTCTCACCATCAAACATGGGAGGTTTGGTGCTGATTTTGTCTCTATCATCATATTTATTGTTGTATGAAGTTGAAGCTTCAGCCATGATAAATCAACAATAATAGATCAAGAGTTTTTCCCAACAGGATCTTTTCTGTCACGGTTAAGTGATAGCACTTACAGAACCGGAGCTCTGATACCAACTGAAGGTAGGAAAAACACTTAGAAGGGGGGGTTGAATAAGGGTTTTAAAATAATTAAGATGATAGAAAAATAACAAGGTATTTTTATCCTGGTTCGTTTGAACTCAAACTAATCCAGTCCACCCTACCAAGGTGATTTGCCTTTCTCAACAAGGATTTAATCCACTAAATCAAACTGATTACAGTGTTAACCACTAAGACAATTGTCTTAGTCTTCTCAAGAAATCTGACCACATTTGGTCTCTTAAGGAATCTTTTACAAAAGATAAACTAACAATGTGTTTAAAATTTGCTTCTAAAAAGCTATATCACAACAGTGATTTTTACACAAGTTAAAGAACGAAATAAAACTATTCAGCTTGAAGAAAGTTTGTATGAGTTGCTTGTTGAATAATTTGTCAAGAATTTATTTCTAGTTCGTTAACCTTTGAAGTGATTCTGAGACTTACTTTTATAGTACTTTGAAGTCTATTTCTCAAAGACTGTGCAACCTGTGCATTCTGTTCTTTTTGTCTTCTATTGACTTTTTCTTTCTCAGAAGAGGAATGTTCTGACAAATTCTTTTTGTCTGAAATCCTGTGTCATGCACGAAAGAGGAAAGAGCCGTTTGGATAATAACAAGGAATATGCCAACGGATCTTTATTTGAACAACATCTTCTTCAACAACTTTGAAACGTCTTGCATCAGAACTTCTGATGATGTTCCTAGTTCTTCAGATCAGAGTTAACTCAATCAGAGTTTCTCTATCAAAGTTTGCAACAAAGTTCTTTAAGCGTGAAATTCTTTATCATAACAAACTAGCTTTATTAGAGCCTCTGTACTTGCAGCGTTAAGTACTTCCAGAGTCTTCTGAAGCTTTATGTAGGTTCTTTACTCAAATTCTTTACAGCTTCGCTTAGAGTCACTGTAGCAGATCAAAGTCTTCTGATTTGTTGCTTCTGACGTTCAGAGCTTTCTCGTTCTTTAGTGTTCAGAGGCGTTCTTGCTTCTAGAATAATATTAATTTTGATATCTGAAACAAATAAACATTTGAACAAAATTAGAGTATATATTTCTTTTATACAAAATTTCATTAATGTTATCATCAAAATAATGAGATATATTAAACACCAATCTGTGTTCTAACATCCTAAACACACGTGAAGAACTGAGTTCTTCACTCACAAAACACACTCTCCAATCTCTCTCCAGAAGCTCTGCTCTATTTGGAGTGATCCTTCTGTTATTTATAGCAGCAAACTTGCTTTGGGCCTTGATGGAGAAATTAGGTTTACCCAAGCTAAACCTCTCTTTATGAAATTGTACACATCCAATTGAGTCAGGGACATTCCAGGTTATCCTTAGTAGTGCCTTTTATGTCGCCTAAGATAACTAGGCTACCTAAACTGTTTCCTGAAGTATAGCCTGAGCTAATAACAGAAAAACTAACACTGCGCGCCCTGATATCATACGCTCGATGTCATAACATTCGGTCATGACATTCAGCTTCACTTACTCTTAGCTCTCCCTGCAGAACACTCTTCATGTATGTCATAACATCAGTTATGACATTCATACATACTCCAATGTTTTGCCATAAAATGCAGCCAATCAAAAGCATCTACAAACTCCCCCTTTGGCAAATTTTTGGCTAAAACACCCTGTTACCATATCAGAGTTTACAAGCAGCAGAAGTCATATAATTTATCATGCAGGAAAGCTACTAACACACTATCAGAGTTTTCTACACTCACACAGTTAGCTCTCAGCTACTCAGGATCAACCTGTTCACACACAATCATCTGTTAGTCAACACTACAGATGTCACAATGTTTTGAGTAACATTCTGAGTTTCTCCCCCTCCACTGATGCATACTACATCAGCTGTACACAACCTGCAGTCACACACAAATTATTCAGGCTTTTCTGGATGTCAAGACATTCAGGATGACATCTTGTGCTACTCCCCCTGAAACAATGCACAGCCACACACACATTCTGCAAACACCCTGCAGATACACACAACTAGCAGTTATCCTACTACTAGGTTCCATCAAGGAACACACACACCTAACAAACAGTCATACACTCATTAGGAACTCACACAATTCTAACATCAGCAGTAGCAACTCAACCATGTTTTTCACTTGTTCTTCCACTTGTGAACCTGCTGTTACTACCTAACACTTCTCCCCCTTTTTAGCCACAAATTAAGATCAAAACTAATTAAGTAGTGCAGATCAAAATGAGTAACATTACAGAAGTTAGGGGTCATTACAAAAAAACTGCTCATGGAGAGCATCACAAATAAAATTCATGTTGTCATAACAAACTTTTAACCAAAGGACCAAATAACATCACATCAGTCGCACACCATCATCAGCTCAACAGCCAGCAGCCTGAGCCCCACAACAGTCTATCAGCTCATCACTCTTCCTCCTCAGAGGAGTTGGAGTCACTGTCATCACTATCTATTGAGATATCCTCATGACTGTTATCAGAATCTTCCTGTGGCCTAGCTGCACTGCTAGAGCCATGAGCATTATCAGAGTTGTGAGGAGGATCAATGCGAGCAAGAGGAATAGTTATGCCACGCACGGGTAACCCTTTCTGGAAAATTTTATCGACAATTTCCTTAGTGGATTTGTTCATATATGCTGAGCCTTCCTTGTTGCTGATTCGCCTAAGTTCGTCAGCAGTGGGAGGAGGATACTTGCCCTTGGACTCTTCTGTTGAGGGTTTGGGATGTGTATTGGATGAAGAGGCACCATGATGGAAAGACATTTTTATGTTGAGAGGAGACTGAGAGTGAAGGTCTGAGAGAAATTTGGGAGAGTAGGGAAACTGAGTGAATTGGATGAGGAATACGACAATTGGTGTGGATTGCCGAGCTTTACTGGTCAAGGGTGTGGAATGCATTAAATACGCAGGTTGGACCAAGTGTTTTCCAATAAAACAACTTTTATCCTGACCACTCCCTCTGGCCAGTAATTGCTATAGGTCCTCATACATGCAAATTCATAATTTTCCTCTTAGATTCTCAAATTGGGCAGCATCTAAAGCCTTTGTAAAAATGTCAGCTAGCTGTAAATCAGTGGACACATGTTCTAGGGTGATCACTTTGTCTTCCACAAGGTCTCTTATGAAGTGATGCTTTATATCTATATGCTTAGTTCTGCTATGCTGAATTGGATTCTTGGAAATGTTGATAGCACTTAGATTGTCACAGTACAATGTCATGACATCCTGAGTGACATTATATTCAATCAACATTTGCTTCATCTAGACCAGTTGAGAGCAACTGCTACCAGTTGCTCTGTATTCCGCTTCAGCAGTGGATAATGAGACACAATTTTGCTTTTTGCTAAACCAGGATATAAGGTTGTTCCCTAAGAAGAAGCATCCACCAGAGGTGCTCTTTCTATCATCAGCACTTCCAGCCCAGTCAGCATCACAATACCCAGATAAGGCAGAATCACACCCATGAGAGTAAAGTATACCATAGTCACAAGTTCCATTCACATATTTGAGAATTCTTTTGACTTGATTTATGTGACTTACCTTAGGATCTGCTTGATATCTAGCACACACACTAATAGCAAAGGAAATATCAGGTCTGCTAGTTGTTAGATACAGCAAGCTTCCAATCATGCTTCTGTACAGGCTTTGATCAACACTAGTACCAATCTCATCTTTAGATAACTTCAGATAAGTGGGTGCAGGTGTTCTTTTGTGACCAGCATTGTCCATACCAAACTTTTTGACTATGTTTTTGGTATACTTACTTTGGGAGATAAATATGGAATCTTCCATTTGCTTGACTTACAATCCAAGGAAGTAAGTTAATTCACCACACATGCTCATTTCAAATTCAAATTGCATGTGATTGACAAATTGTTTCACCATTTTGTCTGACATCCCTCCAAACACTATGTCATCCACATAAATTTGTGCAATCATGATTTTTCCACCTTCATCCTTTACAAAAAGGGTCTTGTCTATCCCTCCTTTTCTGTATCCATTGGTGGTAAGGAATTCGGTCAGTCTCTCATACCAAGCTCTAGGAGCTTGCTTCAATCCATTCAATGCCTTCCTCAACTTGTACACATGGTCTATCAATTTAGGATCCTCAAATCCATTGGGTTATGCGACATATACTTCTTCATTCAGATATCCATTCAGAAAAGCACTTTTCACATCCATCTAGAATAGTTTAAATTTCAGAATGCAGGCAATTCCTAATAACAGCCTGATTGACTCAAGTCTTGCAACTGGTGCAAAAGTTTCATCAAAATCAATTCCTTCAACTTGAGTATAACCTTGTACCACTAATCTAGCCTTGTTTCTGGTTACAACTCCTTGTTCATCAAACTTGTTCTTGTAAATCCACTTGGTTCCAGTGATGTTTGTTCCTTCAGGTCTTGGAACCAATTCCCACACTTCATTCCGTTTAAATTGTTCCAATTCATCTTGCATGGCCTTGATCCAATATTCATCAGTTAATGCCTCCTTCACATTTTTGGGCTCAATCTTGGATACAAAGCATGAATTTGAGACGATTTCTCTGGTTCTGGTTCTTACACCACTATTGGGGTCTCCAATGATCAGATCTTTGGGATGATCTTTCAGGATCCTGATAGAAGGTTCTTTGTTGGTAGTTTCTGGTTGAGAATCTGAAGGTACATCTTGAACATCTTCAGAATTGACTATATCATCAGCTGGTGTCTCAAGCAATAATCCAACATGCTCTATGACATTGCTTTCTTCAGGCTGATCATCAATAATAACATTAATGGACTCCATCAAGACTTTTGTTCTAGAGTTGTATACTCTGTAAGCTCTGCTGTTAGTAGAGTATCCCAGAAATATGCCTTCATCACTTTTGGGGTCCATTTTCCTCCTTTGTTCACAATCTGTTAAGATGTAGCACTTGCTCCCAAACACATGGAAATACTTCATAGTTGGTTTTCTTCCTTTCCATAATTCATACAAAGTGGAAGATGTTCCTTTCCTCAAGGTAACTCTGTTGTGAACATAGCATGTTGTATTCATCGCCTTAACCTAAAAGTGCATAGGTAATTTCTTTACATGAATCATGGCTCTGGAAGATTCTTGAATAGTCCTATTTTTCCTTTCTACTACTCCATTTTGTTGAGGAGTAATAGGGGAGGAGAATTTATGACTGATACCTTCTGTTGAGCAGAATTCAGCAAATTTAGAGTTTTCAAACTCCTTTCCATGATCACTTCTGATCCTGATAACACCATTCTCCTTTTCTTTTTGGATTTTAATGCAAAGATCTTTGAAAACTTCAAACACGTCAGATTTTTATTTGATGAAATTTATCCAGGTGAATCTGGAGTAATCATCAACCACTACAGAGGCATACCTTTTTCCACCCAGACTTTCAACTTGCATTGGTCCCATCGCGTCCATGTGAAATAGTTCCAGAACTCTAGAGGTAGTCAGGTGTCCAACCCTTGGATGAGATGTCTTGGTTTACTTGCCTACTTGACATTCACCACAGACCTTACCTTCATCAATGGTCAGCTTTAGAATTCCTCTCACAGCTTCCTTGGAAATGATCTTTTTAATCCCTCTTAGATGAAGATGTCCAAGTTCTTGATGCCACAATTTGACTTCCTTTTCTTCTTTGGCCATAGAACAAATAGTGGAGTTACTTGAGGTTTGAGGCTCCCACAAGTATCAGTTGTCTTTAGACCTAGCTCCCCTCATGACTTCCTTTTTATATCTATTTGTGATAACACATTCTCCCTGTGTGAAGTTGACATTGAGTCCTTGGTCACAGAACTGACTGATACTGATTAAGTTGGCAGTTAGTCCTTTCATCAGAAATATGTTGTCTAGGTTAGGAACTCCAGGACAGTCTAGTTTCCCAACACCTTTGATTTCCCCTTTTGCTCCATCACCAAAGGTCACATACCTAGTGGAATGTGGTTTGATGTCCACCAATAGATTCTTTATTCCAGTCATGTGCTTAGAGCAGCCACTATCAAAATACCAGTCTTCTTTAGCTGACACTCTCAGAGAAGTATGAGCTATCAGACCAACCTCCTTTGCCACCCATTGTTGCATCTTGGCAGGAGCATCTTGATAAGACTTACTAGGAAATCCATGCAGACTGAAGCATAATGGTTTTATGTGTCCAAATTTACCACAGTAGTGACACCTCCACCTTTGGGACTTTCTCCTTCCCTGATTCATGTTTTTGTTCTTCTATGTTGTGACATCGATCGTGAGATCCAGCTTGGTCTATGATTTTCAGCCTTTGGTTTCTTGAGTCCCAATGTGGGTTTCTGTTCACCAACAAATCCTAGTCCAGACATGTTTCTAGCTTGTTGACCACTCTGTAGGATTTTTTTCTAGAGTGTCAGTCCCTGGGTTTAGCATCCTGACAGAATTTGTCATCTGATCAAGTTTGGAGTTTAAAATTTTGACCTCACTGTTGAGTGATTCAATGGTTGCAAGATTCTCCTTCTTCTCTGCTTCCAACTTCTTGATGATTTTCTTATGCTTCTCCCCTAGTTGACATACTTCAGCACTTCTGATGAATAGTTGTTTATATGAGGTTGCAAGTTCATCAAAGGTCAGCTCATCTTTACTTGAGTCACCATCAGATATGCATACACTGTTCAGAACAGTGTCATGTTTGGCTGATTCTTCATCTGATCCACTCTCTGAGTCTCCATCAAACCAAGTAACTGTTAGGCCCTTCTTTTGCCTCTTGAGATAGGTGGGACATTCTGCTCTAATGTTCCCATATCCTTCACATTCATAACACTGAGCTCCTTTGTCTTGGTTGGACTTTTCTTCAAACTTGGCTCTGTTGCTAATGTCAGATGAGATGTTATTGACATTAAATCTACCCTTCGTATCTACTCTTTTCATGAGCCTGTTGAATTGTCTTCCAAACATAGCTACAGCTTCTGAGAGATTTTCCTTGTTTCCATCATTGTCTTCATCAGAGTCTTCTGCTGAATTCGTGACAAGGGCTATGCTTTTGTTCTTCTTCTCAGCCTGATCCCACAATCCCATCTCAGAAGTTTGGAGTGAACCGATGCGTTCATCCACTTTCATGTTGCATATATCCTGAGCTTCTTCAATGGCAGTGACTTTCATGGCAAACCTCTTAGGAAAAGATCTTAGAATCTTCCTCACAAGCTTTTCTTCAGACATCTTCTCTCCCAAAGCTCCTGAGGTATTGAAAATTTCAAGGATATTCATGTAGAATTCATGAATAGTCTCCTCCTCTTTCATTCTGAGATTTTCAAACTTGGTGGTTAGCATCTGTAATCTTGACATATTGACTTTAGAGGTTCCTTCATGGGTTGTTTTATGTGTATCCCAAACCTCTTTGGCCAGTTCACAATGATGTACCAGTCTGAAAATATTATTGTCAATTCCATTAAATAAGGCATTCAAAGCCTTAGAATTTCCCAGTTCCAAGGCCTCTTGCTCTTTGTTCCATTCCTTTTCAGGAATTAACACAGATATTCCATCTTTATCAGTCTTCTCTGGATGTTCCCATCCTGAGTTTGCAGCTCTTCATGCCTTGTTGTCTAAAGACTTTAAGAAGGATATCATCCTAGGTTTTCAGTAGTCATAATTGGATCCATCCAGAATTTGTGGTCTATTTGTGAATCCTATATCTTTATCCATAGTACCAGAATTTATCTTCCCTAGATCTCACCCAGAAAATAACAGGCAGGGTGCCTGCTCTGATGCCAATTGAAATTCTGGCCACACAACACCGTGGATGTTATCACGGATGTTATGACATCCACTATAACAATGACTGTAGAACTTAAACACAACTGTAAATGAAAAGTAGTAAATAACACTACTAATTGTTCACCCAGTTCAGTGTCAACCACATCTACATTTGGGGGCTACCAAGCCAGGGAGGAAATTCACTATTAGTAGAATTAATTCATAGTCAAACAACCAGTTTGCACTATTCACTTAAGACCTACCTAGTGACACTTCAGCCTAAGATAACTAGGCTACCTAAAATGTTTCCTGAAGTATAGCCCGAGCTAATAATAGAAAAACTAACACTGCGTGCCCTTATGTCATACGCTCGATGTCATAACATTCAGTCATGACATTCAGCTTCACTTACTCTTAGTTCTCCCGGCAGAACACTCTTCATGTATGTCATAACATCAGTTATGACATTCATATATAATCCAATTTTTTGCCATAAAATGCAGCCAATCAAAAGCATCTACAGTAAACACAATGCGGGGAGAGATCTAGGTAAGGGGTTGGTTAAGCCTAGGGAAGATATTAGCACCCTAAACTTTTGTAGTACTCTACAGGAACCTCTTGTTTAAAGTTTACTATTTTGCTTGATTATCTACTTTAGGGTATATGCTAAGGGTTAGAAGGTGAAAGAAAGACATAAGGGTTAGTCCTAAGTTTACTCGCCAAGATTCGCATCTTGTGCCTATGTATCTGAGGTAGGGGATGGAATCAGAGTAATCGTAGTTCCCCTTGAAAGGGAGGTTAGAAACTTCTTAACTGTGGTCAAGGTTTCAATGGGGAATAAGTGTTCTTAAGGAAGTGCTTACGTGGAGTGCGGAGACTCCTATTTCTACGTTGAAAATAGTTGAATTAGAAAGGGTAAGATAGGTATTCCACGGCGGGACACCTAATATGGAGTGCGGAGACTCCTTATCCTAATGCTAGGGTAAAGGATAATTCGGTCCACGGCGGGACGCCTATGCAATTAGGGTTTGAACGGTGAAAAAGTCAAAGGTGAGAACTATTGACGCGGCGGTCAAACGGCTAGACCTATTCCTTCGGAAGGGATTTACAATGAAATAATATAATAAACAAATTAATTGAGCGGCAATAAGAAAATACGAGAAAGTGCGAAAGCAGTAAAGGACATGCACAATGACGATATACTCGCATAAATTACAACCATAAATAATGCAAAAATAATAACGGAATAAAAGCGACGATGGTCTCGCATAATTACAACCGATAAATAAATAAAGATTAAAGATCAGTAGCCAAGGACAAATGAGAAATAATGTCAGGAATGAAATGAAATTTGGACGAGAGAAAAAATACAGGAATGTCAGGAATTTTTATTTTAGAATTTTAGGTTAATGTTCAATGAGGAATTAAAAGTGCAATGTTAGAAATTTTAAAAAAAGAATTAAGGGTTTTAAAAATAAAATAAATTTAGAAAAAAAACGAATTAGAATTAGCATTTAAAAGTGAAGGAAATAATGTTAATAAAAAATAGATTTTATTTTAGGAAAAAGGTCAATTATTTGTAAAAGTTAGCTTTATATTTTCACAAATTTAATTAAATTTTTTTTAATAATTAAATGCTAGAGATTAATTTTAAAGAGATTGGATTTATTTTTCTTCAAAAGTGTTAATTTTAAATTGTAAACGTTAAATTTTGGATTAAAAAAAATCAAGTTTCACATCCACTTTTAAATAAAACTAAGTTTTAAATTATTAACTTATAAAAGTCTTAAATTATAAAAGGATTTGCAATTAATTTTAGAAATTAAGTTTTTTATTAAAGAAAAGACTAAAACTAATATAAGTTACATTGTTTAACAAAACTTTTTTTTTAATTTTGTAAACTAAAGTTAGTAAAACTAAAACATAAAGAATAAAATAAACAAAATAAATAATAGAAAATATAAGAAAGAGAATCCGGTTCAGAAGTCTTTGTAGCATTTTTGGGTTTTGAAACCCATCTTCCTCTTCTTCTTCGCGGCGGCCATTGTTGCTCTCTTTGAGCTCTGAGTTTTCCTTTCATCTTCTCCCTTACTCGTTCATTTTATTCTTCTATTTTCCTGAAACAAATCTAAAAAACAGTGTTATAGAATAACAACGGCTTAATTTACCGTGATTTTCGCGGTTTGGTCGGCGGCAATGATGAGAATACTCTGAGCCAAATGGGTTCTGAGGACGGTTGTTAGTGATGACTTTACGCCTTAGATTCGTCGATGGTGATAATGAACTGATGATGATGTTAATTTTTCGTTTTTGGTTGTTGGTTGCCGTGGGTGTTCTTCGCGATTCGTTGTTCACGGCCGATGATGGAGAACGGAGGCTTGTGAGTTTCTTCCGTTTTGGGTGTTTACTGATGGATTTTCCTCCTCATTTCTCGGTCCCCTCCTCTGATATTGATGCATGTGGATTTAATATTATTCTGTTCTTGATGTTGTGGGCTTGATTTGCCAAACAAGGCGAGTTTGTTGCTTGGATTATGGTTGGATCTTAGGTTTTAGCTGTTGTGCTTTTGGAAAAATGTTGGCCGCCAATTTCACGGTTTGTGGCTTGATTTGGCTTGTTGCAAAAACATGGCTTAACGTTACCTGGTTGCAGAAATTTTTGGAAACTTTGTTTAGGCCTTGTTTGGCAAAACCAATTTTTGCGAGAAAAAGTGCTTTTTCAGAAGCACTTTTCAAAAATCACTTTTTCGTGAATCACTTTTATTCGCTCTCTCTCTTTCTCAGGCTGGAAACTTAGAACAGATACTGTCGGGTCCGAGCCGGAGTCGGGAAAATGAGTCGGGAGCTGGCTTCGACTTCGTCGTTGCCCTTCCGACGTACCCAATGATGAAATTTTTTGAGGGTATCGGAACCACTTTTCTAACCATTTAAAAAATTGCTTGTTTGTCGTTGATTTTGCAGGTTCGGAAAAAATCGGAAACTCGAAGAAATCGGCCTTGAAGACATTTAGGACAATTTAGGAATTTAGAAATTAGGAAAAAAAAAGTGTAATTGTAATTCCTTTTGTATTGTAATAAAAATAATAGAATAAAATAAAATTCTATTTTTCTATTAATTCATTTCCCGATTAAATTCTCCAAACTAATTTATCCGATTAATTCCAACGAATAAATTAGCTTAATTGAATTCATCCGACTCAATTCCTCCACATAAACTCAACCAACTAAATTTAACTAATTAAATTTAATCGATTAAATTCCTCCAATTAAATTTGTCCCACTGAAATCATCTGCTTAAATCCATACAAACCAATTCAACCGATTCAATTTAACTTACTAAATTCGTTCGATTAAATTTCCCAATAATTCCTCTGCTTAAATTGTTCCAAATAGACATAAACAATTACATTATTTTAATTAAATTTAATTGATCAAGCTTCTCCATATAAATCCGATTGAATAAGTGATCGCGACTTTCTATGTCTAATACAACTAACTGCAAGTGCACAGTCTATCGCGTAGTAATAAAAGATATCGATCCCACAGGGACTCGTAATCAAACTAGTGTTCTCGGGAGTTACTATGTTTAGCTAGGTAGAATATATTTTAAGGGAATAAGATTGTCACTAAGAGGGGAAACTAAGATTACTATTTAGATTTTAATTAATTGAATCGATACGTAGTAATTATGTTTTTCAGGGATTTGATAAGTTACTGGTGTATGAAATAGTTTTCACAATTTAGTTAAGCAGAAAATGGAGATTTGAAGACTCTCGTCTCACAATGGTTATTGACGCTAATCATAATCCTAAGGGCCTAACGTACACTTTCGTGTTCCGTTCGGGGTTTAAATTACTTTTTGGAAATCTCTAAGTTCTAATTTGTTTTAAAGTGCTTTCGCTGTTATTAAAACAAATGCCTAGTGTTTACTATCTGACCTTACCGCAGCTTTCGCTTGTTGGTTCGTATCTTAATTAATTTCCCACTTTCGTGGCAAAACTACTTTAAAATAAGTTCTCGCTTTCGCGACGAAGTTTATTTCGTAAATCAATTTTTAAACACTTAGACCATAAGTTATTTTTGTGAAAAGAAAGTTTTCAAACAAGAGTTATCAAATCCCATTCGAATTATTACTACATATCGATTACCTAAGTTTAGCTAGACATGGAAGTTGGAAAAGCAAAACATAAATAATAATAATAAATAATAAATTGCATTATGATAAAGTAGAAGTCGATCAAAATGAAAACCTGTAAATAATGCCAATTGGCCTTGGGGCAGATCCTCCACAGATGTTGGCAGGATTCTGTCTTTAGTTCCAATTTGATCGTACAGTGCAGTAAGTATTACAGAAGAGCGGAAATGGGAATGAGTAGAATGGAAAGGGAAATAAAGGAAAGGGATACAATTGAAACTGGAGAAATGGATACAAATAATAAAAAGGCTGGAAATTAAATTTGGCAGCACTTCGTGGTATGAATGCCGCTCCCTTTTTGAAGTCCCCTGCTTCCCTTTTTATAGAGGTGGAATTCCAACGGTTACCTCTGAGGATGATGGACCTTGAGGCAGATAATTTAGGGAGTAGTGGACCATTTAATGGGAATTGGAACTGCTCTTTTGACGTGTAATCTGAGTGGGGCGTTTTTGCCTGCATGACGATCGTCACAAGGTGTGACGGTCGTCACCCGTGTGACGGTCGTCATGCATCTGTGACAGTCGTCACATCAGCAAAAACTGTCTGCTGCGCTTTTCATTGTGTTTTCACTCCTTTTTCGTCCATATTTCATCTGGGATTGCTTCTTTTCTTCATGTTGCCTTGTTTAGACGTGATCGTTGAATACCTGCAAAAACATCAGACAAACACATGGAAATAACCCGAAATCGGATCAAAAACGGTTAGACTTTAGTTGAATTATGCATGAAAATATCTATATGATTTCGTGTTATCAAACTCCCCTAAGCTTGAATCTTTGCTTGTCCTCAAGTAAAACGTGAAAAAGTCGGAAAGCACGAGGCTGCTTCTTCGTTCGGAGAGTTTGGAAAAACCGGGATTCTTGGTAGGAACAAGACGAGTATCGCGGCGACACTGGACTACAAGTCTCCGGAGGTCTCCCTTTTATTGCAAATCGGTCTCAGTCATGCTACCGTATCTTGGTGTCAAGGTTCTCGTGGCAAGTTCACCCTGTTTGTTCTAGCGCAATCACATTAAGCCCGTTGTCCGCACACTCTCATGGAAAGTCGACCTGTTAGTGAATATGATCTCGTTTTTGTTTTTGATCTTCTTCATTGATCATAATTTGGTGTCATTGATCTTTCAATGGGTTTTTCGTGTCGTTGGGCTAAATGCTCGGGTGAGGAGCACCTAACTTAGAAGGAAACGAATCTTATATTCTTGGGCTTTTTAGCTCTCTTTTCATGATTTTTCATCTTTTTGGAGATCATACACTTATTTGCATCGGTCGCTTGCTTAGAAGTGTTTTTAGGATGGTGTTGACTGCTAGTATAAACTACTTGGGGTTGAGTTTGCGTAGACACTTGAGACTTTGGTACATGTAGGTGGTGAAACCGACTCGCATAAACTAGAGATCTAAGGTGTCTGGACATACTGGTTTTGTTAGAACTGTCGTTTCCTCGGAGTTTCAAAACTCGGTTTGAACTCAGGTGCATTCTCGTGATGCTTTTGCTTTTGAGGAACAAATGAAAGTTTTTGTTTACGTTGAATAATGTGGGGATTGTTTGCGTAACGTGAAAATTATATAGACGAGCTTTATTTGCTAGAAATAGAAAGTGTAAAAATAGAACTTACTAAAATTCAAAAGTGCAGTGAAATGGAAATACTGGTTTTAAGGGAAGTTCAGAATACAGTGGAAATAAGGCTCCGCTCCCACACTATCTCGATCAGTGTCCTCACTGATTCTTGAAGCATGCGAGAGGGAGATACAACTGAAAATGAAAATACAAAATACTGACATATAGTAAACAATAAAGGAAACAAAATGAAAATCTAGTCCCGGGGCCTGTCACGTCCACGTTGGCGTCCTCTGGATCTAGCAAGGGCGACTCTATCCTCGTAGCTCATGGCTCCGGGGTGGTAGACCGTGTCTCGGAGTCCTTCGACCTGCAGGGTCAGATTCGCTAGACTCTCAGTGATCGTAGCTTGGCCGGTGTGAAGTTGTTGCATTTGAGTCCGGTGCCAAGCTTCGAACTGGTCAGCTCGCTGGTTCTGCTGCTGCAGCATCGTGAGTATCTGTGCCTGCTGGTCTAGGGAGCGACGGAGGTCCTCTTCGGTGTAGTCGGGCACGGGATGGTGACGGCGGCGGCGAGAAGATGTACCTACTGGAGGAGGAGGCTGCGATGCCTCTGGCTGCTCGGACCTGTCCAACTCAGCTTGGATTTCATCTTCGGAATCATGAGTGGGTTCCTGAGTAGGAACAGCGGCAGCAGGAGGGGCAGTGAGGTCGAACAACCAGTTGGTACGGTCCTCAGGATGGATTCGGGTGCGGGACAGAAGGATGATGCTTCTAACGGTCTTGCCACGCACAACCGGATGATATTTCCCGTCAGCTCGGGAGCGGATGAGATGGGAGGCCCTGCAGTGGTCGGTGTCAAGGAACACCGATGGGATGGAATGGAGGTGCCGGAGGCGGTCGCCCAGGTTCAGCCCAAGTGCAATCGCCGTGACAATCCCGCCAAAGTAGAATGGCTTCGAGCCACGGTTGCAGTTGGCCTGAATGTGAGCCAGCAGGAACGAGGCGGCATTGACCGGTTCATTGTTGAAGACGCAATGAAGAAAGAAGAGCTCCTTGGAGTTTACTTGGTGGTTAATGTCTCTGGCAAAGATGGTGTTACTCAATGCCCGGTGAAAGTATCTGATGGCGGGGTTATGGATGTGAGTGGCGTGTAGGGAGTCCCAACCATCGGCATTGAGGTCGGTCAACTGATACCACAGCGCGAAGGCTTCGTGCTGGAACTGGTCAGTGATGCGGCGATGAGCGTTGTCGCCGCGGGGTAGCTGTAGGATGCCGGCAATCTGGTTTTGGTGCATCTGATAGTTAATGTCAAACATCCGGAAGCAAGCGACACCTGAGTGCTGGTTGAGTTCGCCGCTGCTGGTGATGTATGAGAACGAACTCAAGAACTCAAGGGTGAGCTGTTCGTAGGTCGGCTGGGGGTTGGAGCAGAGGTTCCAGATGCCTGCTCGTTGAAGCATCCAGGTTACACCTTCGAGGATTCCGAGCTCCATAAGTGATGGAAGGTGCGGGTAGTGAGTTGGCTGGAGCGACCTCTGATGAAATGCAATGTACTGTGCTTGTTGTCTCTCGCCTAACTCGCCCTCAGGGAAGGAAATGTTGTTGATATCTGCGTTTCCGGCCATTGTTGAAGATGGAGAGTTTTTGGAGGTTTTGGGGTTTTTCGGCAGAGATGGAAATGTGACAGAACGGTGGTTTGGAGGTTGAATTTGGAGTTTAGGTTTATAGGGCAATTGGGGAGGATGGAAATTCGTAGTGGGTATGAATTTTGGAAGTTTGAAAGTGATAATGGGGGGAGTGGAAGGGTACACGACCCCTGTTATATCAGATTGCAGTTCTGGGCTGCGTGACAGTCGTCACATGGGTGTGACGGTCGTCACCCGCGTGACGCTCGTCATGGGGCTGTGACGGTCGTCACAGCAGCAAAATCTGCAGAACGCAGAATTTTGCTCTAAGGGCGTACTCGTGGTGATTTTAAAGCGTAGTATTGCTACGGTGATGTAATATAACAGCCAACAATCAATAAATAATGCGAAAACAGAATAATTGAACAAAACTAGAATTGAAATAACATAAAATGGAAACAATTGTATGTAGTACATAATGAAACGAACAATGTGAAAATTCCAAATGAGTGAATTAAACTAAACTAGACTAGACTAAAACTACTGCTACGAGCTAATAACTAATCTTTTCGTGCCTTCAATTCCTCGAATTTCTGTGAATAGTAGTCGAGTTGGTCGCAGACTAGATCCATGAAGCCTACCAGGTCACTGTGCACGCTTGCGATATCAGCTTTTACATTCGTCAGAGCTTTATCAACGTCGTCTAATCTGAGTAACACGGTATCCATTTTGTCGGTTGTTTCCTCAGGGATAGGCTCAGGATAAGTATTGTAGTGTGGAGGAGTCATAGGATCTACTTCAGTTTCGGAGGCGGCGTCCTCATAGTACATGTAGTCGTGTGCCTCAGAGATGTGGTCACTGTCATACATATAGTCCTGGGGTGTTGACTGTGGTGAAGGAGGTCCCATAGGCTCATCCAATTCGTAGAGCCAGTTATCCTTGTTGTGGATGCTTGTCATCAGATGATCAGGCAGTGTGAATAGCTGTACTGGTTTTTCGTTAATAAGGTACTCATACGATCCAGGTCCCATATTCCCTAAGATGCGCCTGTTAAAGCAGAATTGTATGTTCATGGGTCTGATGTTACCAAAACGAGTGCTGGCATTTAGATGGAATCTAAGGCCAAGCTCGTGGGCAATCATTGTTACTAGTCCTCCTATAAGAATAGGTGTCTGAGGTTCCAGCGTGAGGCGTTTGAAGGATCTCATCATGAAAGGCACTGCATTTACTGTCCGTCCCTGAGAAGCACAGAACATGATGAATAACTCTTCCTTAGACACTGTGGTAATATTTTCTTCTTTTCCAAACAAGGTGTGAGCTAGTATCTTGTGGAAGTATCTGAAGGCTGGGTTATGAATGTCATCATTGTACATTCTGTCTGGTTCAGGGTGATAGTCGCCTGTGATTCTACCCCAGAAGTGCTCGAGTTGCAAATCAATATCGTCATCTTCTGCGCTGATGAACACATGCGGTCCGCTAGGGAATCCTAGGAGGTTAGCTAGTGACATCCTGCTGTGGGTTTGGTCCATTCCAAACAATCGGAAGGTAATCAACTTTGTGCTGGATCCAAAACCATAGTTGGGTGTATATCTGAAGGAACTAAGGAATTCATAGGTAAGATCTTTGTAGGTAGCGAAGCGTGTTTTCAGAGCAGTGTTCTCCCAACCCAGTTGATTGAACAGGTATTGAATGTTATCTGTGATCCCTAGTTTATCCATAGTAGCCTTATCATAATACAGCGTTAAGGCGAATTCTCTTTCGGTCAGTGCTGCAAATCTTGCCTTTTGAGCGAGTCCTCTGAAGTGAACCTTTGTGAAATCGTACTCGGCCATATTCGCAGGTAATTCGGAGAAAACAGAAGGGATGTTTTGAAGGCTTTAAAAATCCTGAAAAGTTTGAAACAAGAAATTGAAGTCAGGATTTTTAGAAACAAAAAGTGGTAGAAACAAAAGGCAAAAGGGAAAAATAAAATAAGAATAAAAGTACGAAAATGAACGAAAGTAGAAAGTAGTAGTAATTTTAGGATTTTTGTTGGATTTTTCAAAGTAGAATTTTAAAGAAAAATGAAATGCAATGATGAGGGAAATTTGGGTTGCCTCCCAATAAGCGTTGTTTTTAACGTCTAAAGCCTGACGATAGCTTGGTGAGAAGCTATTCCTGTGTTTGAGCCGGAAGCTCAAGCAATGTTATATTGCTGACTTGAGGACTGTTGTCGTTCTTATTGTAATGTTTTAGACGTTGCCCGTTTACGATAAACGGTGCATTCGTCTTATCGGTAATTTCGACAGCTCCACTCTGAAGTACTTTAGTCACTTCATAGGGTCCAGACCACCTAGATTTTAGTTTTCCTGGGAAGAGTTTTAATCGTGAGTTGAAGAGCAATACGATGTCTCCCACACTGAATTGTTTCCTGATTGAACGTTTATCATGCCACTTTTTAGTTCGTTCTTTGTAGATACGGGCATTTTCGTAAGCGTCTAATCGAAGTTCTTCCAACTCGTGTAAGTTCAAGATTCGCTTTTCTCCTGCCTCGGTGTAGTTGAAGTTGAGTGTCTTAATGGCCCAGAAGGCCTTATGCTCTAACTCTACAGGGAGATGGCAGGATTTACCGTAAACTAATTTATAGGGGGTAGTACCTATCGGTGTCTTAAATGCGGTCCTATAAGCCCATAAAGCTTCTTGTAGCTTTGATGACCAATCTTTTCTCGAGGTAGCGACAGTCTTTTCCAAGATCTGTTTTATTTCTCTGTTTGAGACCTCTACTTGTCCACTAGTTTGCGGATGATAAGGTGTAGCTACTCGGTGCCTGACTCCATATCTAGAAAGAAGTTTATCGAATATTCGTGATATTAAGTGAGATCCTCCGTCACTAATGACGAGTCTGGGTACACCGAATCTAGGAAAGATTGTGTTCTTGAAGAGTTTGATTACTACTCGTGCCTCATTTGTTGGAGCAGCTATGGCTTCTATCCATTTAGACACGTAATCGACGGCGACGAGTATGTAATTATTACCAAAAGAAGGTGGGAAAGGTCCCATGAAATCTATTCCCCAGACGTCGAAGATTTCTACTTCTAAGATTCCTTTCTGAGGCATTTCATCGCGTCGTGAGATGTTGCCAGTTCGTTGGCATCTATCGCACTTTTGCACAGCGATGTGAACGTCTTTCCAGAGATTAGGCCAGAATAAGTCGGCTTGGAGAATCTTAGCGCACGTCTTGGATGTACTAGCATGACCACCATATGGTGCTGAGTGGCATTGGGAAATAATATTTTCTATTTCTTCCTCCGGGACACAGCGACGATATATGTTGTCGGCCCCTCTCTTGAAGAGTAGGGGTTCGTCCCAATAATAGTGTTTCAGATCATGGAAGAATTTCTTCTTTTGCTGATAAGTAAGATCTGGTGGAAGCACGCCTGCGGCGAGGTAATTAACGATGTCAGCATACCAAGGTAATGTGACTTGGGCATAGACGGATTCTACGGCTTTTTTGAATTCTGGATCTTCCGAGATTGCATTGGGTGTGTCACTTTCTAATATGGCTATCAGACGTTCGTACGGGAAATCGTCATTTATCGGTACTGGTTCGTGTCTGATGCCTTCTATTCGGGATAAGTGATCCGCAACAATGTTCTCGGTTCCTTTCTTATCTTTGATTTCTAAGTCAAACTCTTGTAATAACAGGATCCATCTCAATAGTCTTGGTTTGGCATCCTTTTTGCTTATGAGGTACCTTATGGCAGCGTGGTCTGTGTATATGATAATTTTTGCTCCTACTAAGTAAGAACGGAATTTGTCAAGCGCAAATATAACTGCTAGAAGTTCCTTTTCTGTGGTAGCGTAGTTCATTTGGGCAAGATCTAAGGTTCTACTGGCATAGTAGATGGCATGGAGTTTCTTGTCCTTCCTTTGTCCTAGAACTGCGCCTACAGCGTAATCACTCGCGTCGCACATGATTTCAAACGGTAGTCTCCAATCTGGTGGTTGCATGATTGGTGCGGTGATAAGGGCTGATTTCAATGTTTCGAATGCTTTTAAACAGTCGTCGTCGAAGACGAACTCAGCATCTTTCATTAACAGGCCGGTCAAAGGTTTTGTGATTTTCGAGAAATCTTTTATAAATCTTCTGTAGAAACCGGCATGTCCTAGAAAACTCCGTATCTCTCGTACGGATTTTGGAGGTTGGAGATCTTTTATAATCTCTATTTTGGCTTTGTCTACCTCAATCCCTCTATCTGATATGACGTGTCCTAGAACTATTCCTTGTCGGACCATAAAATGGCATTTCTCCCAATTTAGGACGAGGTTTACTTTTACGCAACGTTCTAGTACCATTTCTAAGTTTTGTAAGCATCCTTTGAAACTCTGTCCACATACCGAGAAATCGTCCATAAACACTTCCATAATGTCGTCTATGAAATCTACGAAGATTGTCATCATGCATCTTTGGAAGGTTGCTGGAGCGTTACAGAGTCCGAACGGCATTCGGCGGTAAGCAAAAGTACCGTAAGGACAGGTGAATGTAGTCTTTTCTTGGTCATCAGGATGGATGGGAATTTGGAAGAATCCTGAGTAACCATCTAGATAGCAGAAATATGAATGTTTGGCTAGTCTTTCCAACATTTGGTCTATGAAGGGTAGCGGGAAGTGATCTTTGCGCGTAGCCTTGTTGAGCTTCCTATAATCAATACACATCCTACTTCCAGTCACGACTCTTTTTGTTATCGATTCGCCTTTTTCGTTTTTAACTACTGTGACTCCTCCTTTCTTTGGTACGACATGAACTGAGCTAACCCATTCACTATCGGAGATCGGATAGATGATTCCTGCATCAAGTAATTTCTTTACTTCATCTCGGACTACAGTGCTCAGGATGGGGTTTAGTCTTCTCTGATGCTCTCGAGAGGTTTTAGAGTCTTCCTCTATTGTAATTCGATGCATACAGATCGAAGGGCTTATACCTTTTAGATCGCTTATGTTATAGCCTAACGCGGTGGGGTACTTCTTTAGGACTTCTAATAACTTTTCGGTTTCTAGTTGTCCTAAGTCGGCATTGACTATCACTGGTCTTTTTAGTTCATCGTCTAGAAATTCATATCTGAGGTTTTTGGGTAGAGTTTTAAGCTCTAAAGATGGGTTCTTCGGACCTGGCATATGGTTTGGTGTCAGTGCTAAGCTTTCGCTTAGGCTGTCGTCTTTATATGGTTTACGCCAATTGTCGTCTTCAGAAATGTCGGGTATTTGAATCTTTATTATTTCTGAATACGTGGTCTCCTCATTTTCAAGTTCTCTTATGCATTCGTCAATTTCGTCTACCAAATAGCAGGTATCGTCTATGGCCGGTGCTTGTAAGAACTTGGTGAGAATGAACTCTATCTTTTCTTCTCCTACTTCGAATGTTAGCCTTCCTTTCTTCACGTCTATAATCGCTCCGGCTGTAGCTAGGAATGGTCTTCCTAGGATAATTGGGTTTACAGTGTCCTCCTTGATGTCCATGATTATGAAGTCGGTTGGAATGTAGAATTGTCCTATGCGTACTGGAACGTTCTCCAGTATTCCGACGGGGTATTTTACTGATCTGTCAGCTAATTGTACGGACATTTTGGTTGGCCTGAGGTCTCCCATATTCAGCTTTTTGCATATAGATAAGGGCATAACACTGATATTGGCTCCTAAATCGCATAGAGCTTTGTCTATTACGAACTTTCCTATGACGCAGGGTATGGAGAAACTACCTGGGTCTTTTAATTTAGGAGGCATGCGGTTTTGAATAATAGCGCTACACTCTGCAGTGAGTGTAACTGTTTCGTTATCCTCGATCTTTCTCTTATTCGACAGGATCTCTTTGAGAAATTTGGCGTATGACGGCATTTGAGTTATCGCTTCTGTAAAAGGAATAGTAATATTCAACTGTTTAAGGAGCTCTACAAATTTCTTAAACTGTCCTGAAGTTTTAGAGTTTATTAGTCTTTGCGGATAAGGGATAGGTGGTTTATATGGCGCTGGAGGTGCTTGAGTTTTTTCACTTGTGGTATCCTCCTTCTCGTTGTCTTCCTTCTTCTCTAACTCAGATTCCTTTTCTTCTTGTTCAGTTGGTTTCTGTTGCATGGCTGAGTTCTCGGTCCTCGGATCGATCGGTTCATCCAATTCTTTTCCACTTCTTAGTATCACAGCATTTGCTTGGCCTTTGGGATTCTGTTCGGGTTGTCCAGGAAATGTGCCAGCAGGTGCGGCAGCAGATGCTTGCTGTTGAGCCACTTGTGATATCTGAGTTTCTAACATTTTGTTGTGGGTGGCTAAAGCGTCTACTTTTCCTGTCAACTGTTTAATTTGCTCGCTAGTGTGTATGTTTTGATTCAGGAACTCTTTGTTCATTTGAGCTTGAGTAGCTATGAACTTTTCCATCATCATTTCGAGGTTTGATTTCCTAGGTGCATTCTGAGCAGCTGGTTTTTGATATCCTTGCGGGGCAGTAGGCATTTGCAATGCATTTTCGCTTTTGTAAGAAAAGTTTGGATGATTTCGCCAACCTGGGTTGTAGGTATTTGCGTAGGGATTTCCTTGAGCATAATTTACCTGGTCTGGCGGGATTCCGGCTAGCAATGGGTATTCGGGTGCATTATGAGTGGTGCTTCCGCATAACTCGCAATTTGGAGTTACTGCAGCGACAGTTGTAGTGGGGTTAACGGTCAGACTATCGATCTTCTGTGCTAGAGCATCTACTTTAGCATTGAACTTTTCAAGGCTGCTGATTTCGTACATCCCACCTTTCGCTGAGGTTTTCTCATTTGCAGTGCGTTCACCTCCCCATTGGCAATGGTTTTGTGACATGTTTTCTATTAATTGATAGGCTTCATCGTATGGCTTATCCATAAGTGCACCGCCCGCGGCAGCGTCTATTGTCAATCTAGTATTGTATAGAAGCCCATTATAGAAAGTATGGATTGTCACCCAGTCTTCTAGACCGTGGTGAGGACATGTTCTCATCATATCTTTGAATCGTTCCCATGCTTCGTAGAGAGATTCAGTATCTTTCTGTCGAAATCCGTTGATTTGAGCTCTAAGCATAGCAGTTTTGCTTGGTGGAAAATATCTCGCTAAGAAGACGTTCTTCAATTGCTCCCACGTCGTAACGGAGTTGGATGGTAACGATTGTAACCATGTCCACGCTCTGTCTCTAAGAGAGAATGGGAAAAGACGAAGTCTTATCGCGTCTGGAGTTACTCCATTTGCTTTTACTGTGTCTGCGTATTATACAAACTTCGTTAGATGTTCGTTCGGATCCTCAGTTGCGTTTCCTGAGAATTGGTTTTGTTGTACAGCCGACAGCAATGATGGTTTCAGCTCAAAATCATTTCGGGTAATAGCTGGGGCAGCAATGCTACTTCTAGGCTCCATCTGAGATGGTGTAGCGTATGCCTTCAGCGGTTTGTTCGGAGGTCCTTCAGCCATCGTTGGTTCTTCTTCGGATTTGGGAATGGGAGTGAGAGGGAGGGAATGTTATGTTTGAGTTGGTACTCAATGATTCGGCTTCTTAGATGTAAGAAGCGCTCTAGTTCTGCGACTAAAGGTTTCAAGATATCTCTTTGTGGGCGATCACTTGGCATACAATCGACAGCACTAGTAAAGGAAAAATGAAAATTGTTTACCTAGACTATACGGCGTAACAGAAGGTTACACTATTGACTAAACGGGTCCCTGGCAACGGCGCCAAAAACTTGATCGCGACTTTCTATGTCTAATACAACTAACTGCAAGTGCACAGTCTATCGCGTAGTAATAAAAGATATCGATCCCACAGGGACTCGTAATCAAACTAGTGTTCTCGGGAGTTACTATGTTTAGCTAGGTAGAATATATTTTAAGGGAATAAGATTGTCACTAAGAGGGGAAACTAAGATTACTATTTAGATTTTAATTAATTGAATCGATACGTAGTAATTATGTTCTTCAGGGATTTGATAAGTTACTGGTGTATGAAATAGTTTTCACAGTTTAGTTAAGCAGAAAATGGAGATTTGAAGACTCTCGTCTCACAATGGTTATTGACGCTAATCATAATCCTAAGGGCCTAACGTACACTTTCGTGTTCCGTTCGGGGTTAAAATTACTTTTTGGAAATCTCTAAGTTCTAATTCGTTTTAAAGTGCTTTCGCTGTTATTAAAACAAATGCCTAGTGTTTACTATCTGACCTTACCGCAGCTTTCGCTTGTTGGTTCGTATCTTAATTAATTTCCCACTTTCGTGGCAAAACTACTTTAAAATAAGTTCTCGCTTTCACGACGAAGTTTATTTCGTAAATCAATTTTTAAACACTTAGACCATAAGTTATTTTTGTGAAAAGAAAGTTTTCAAACAAGAGTTATCAAATCCCATTCGAATTATTACTACATATCGATTACCTAAGTTTAGCTAGACATGGAATTTGGAAAAGCAAAACATAAATAATAATAATAAATAATAAATTGCATTATGATAAAGTAGAAGTCGATCAAAATGAAAACCTGTAAATAATGCCAATTGGCCTTGGGGCAGATCCTCCACAGATGTTGGCAGGATTCTGTCTTTAGTTCCAATTTGATCGTACAGTGCAGTAAGTACTACAGAAGAGCGGAAATGGGAATGAGTAGAATGGAAAGGGAAATAAAGGAAAGGGATACAATTGAAACTGGAGAAATGGATACAAATAATAAAAAGGCTGGAAATTAAATTTGGCAGCACTTCGTGGTATGAATGCCGCTCCCTTTTTGAAGTCCCCTGCTTCCCTTTTTATAGAGGTGGAATTCCAACGGTTACCTCTGAGGATGATGGACCTTGAGGCAGATAATTTAGGGAGTAGTGGACCATTTAATGGGAATTGGAACTGCTCTTTTGACGTGTAATCTGAGTGGGGCGTTTTTGCCTGCATGACGGTCGTCACAAGGTGTGACTGTCGTCACCCGTGTGACGGTCGTCATGCATCTGTGACGGTCGTCACATCAGCAAAAACTGTCTGCTGCGCTTTTCATTGTGTTTTCACTCCTTTTTCGTCCATATTTCATCTGGGATTGCTTCTTTTCTTCATGTTGCCTTGTTTAGACGTGATCGTTGAATACCTGCAAAAACATCAGACAAACACATGGAAATAACCCGAAATCGGATCGAAAACGGTTAGACTTTAGTTGAATTATGCATGAAAATATCTATATAATTTCGTGTTATCAATAAGCTTGTCCGATTACATCCATACCAATGAATTCATCTGATCCTGTCATCCGGTTAAACTTATCCAAATAAATCAAATCTGACTAACTCCAGCTGGTTAAAGCTCGTTTGATAATAAAGCCAATGAATATAGCCTTGAACAGAGAAGCAGCGGAATTTCAATTAAACGGCAGAACGAACTGTCTTTTGTATTGAAAATTCAAAACGCATCTTGACCGCTTTAACTCGGCAACTTGAATCAGCTCAACTAACAGTCCTGATCAAAACAACAGCTGTTCATTATCAATTCAAACACAAACCTAAATTCCACGATTTTCTTCCAAACTCGACCGTTGACTAGCAGAAAGCAGGAAAAACGTGTGTCTGTTAAAATAAATTCCGCAAAGCCAATTCTCGCACTGATTTAAACCGAATTTACTTATATTACAACGCACTCAGCTCCATATGGTTTATGAATCAAACAGCACTTCTGAAATCCAACTAACGACTAAATATCGGCTATTGAATAAAATGTACTGTGTCTCGAGAAACCTGACGTCCATATTGTTGTAATATTCAGCCCATTCTCAAATAAAATCAACGAACCCGGATATTGAAAACCTAGTCGTTTGAGGAATTCCTGACAATGACTTGACTTCATAAATTGTCAGCAGACTGCAAATTAATGACCCTTTTTGCCCTTCATCAATTAAATCGCCCACAATATGATTTTTCCTGCAAAACCAATAGACTGAGCAAACTGGTTAGCGGTTATTTTACAATGCAATGCAGAATGAGATAACGTGTGAAATGAACCTAATAATCTCAGGGCAAAATTTGGGGTATTACACCTTTTAATCATCATTTTTTCATGAGACTCAAGCTTCCCTTGAAGCTCTTCCTTCGTCAATAGTAACAAGTCTTTTGACTCTTCTACGGCTACTACCATGTGGTCGAACTTTGGAGCCAATAACCTCAAGATCTTTGCAATAACTGATCTTGATGTCAACACTTCTCCACATACCTTGATTTGATTCACCAGTTTAGTAACCCTAGTAAAGAAATCTGTTATACTTTCATTTTCTCCCATCTAAAGCAATTCATAGGTTCTCTTGTGAGTTTGTAACCTCACTGTCGCACCTTGAAAATTCATTCGAACATACGACCCTCGCGCAAAAGGCGCAGAAATGCGGTTCGACAGAGTCGCCACCGAACTTTATTTTTCCCGAATGAACGGGAGAGGAAAATATCGAGAAAACCTCATAAATGCAGAAGGAACACAGTCGTCGCAACCATATTCCTGGGTTCGGGAGTCGGTTACGCGAGGAGAAGGTATTAGCACCCCTCACGTTCGTTGTACTCAACGGGAACCTCTTAATTCGAGTTGTAATGGATGTTAGCTAAGCTTAATTCTTCTCTTCTCAACTAAATACTAAACGGTACTATAAAGGCTAAAGATGATAGGGGAAAGGGGATGGTTTAGAGGATAGGGTGCTCGCCAAGGATTGGGGCCCTTGTGCCTACGTATGCTCATTCGGACGAGAATGAGAAATCAGAGCATCGTAGTTCGACTACGGGAAAGGATGGGGGAAACGGAAGATGGAGGGGATTGTGCTCGCCAAGATCATCGCAATCTTGTGCCTACGTATCTTATATTCAAGAATGAATAAAGAATCAGAGCAGTCATAGTTCGTGGTAACGACCACGAAAGAAACGAGTTTGAATTGGTTTGAAGGTGGGTACGGATGACGATTACTTGAAGTTTAAGAAAGACTTCCCGGACCCAAGTAATCGGGAGAGTGAACCAAAGACTTGGAACTCTCTCTTTTTTATCTTGAAGAATAAGGTTGTGTTTGAGAGGGTGAAGTTGAATTGATGACGATTACTTGAAGCTAAAGAAATACTTCTCGAACCCAAGTAATCGGGAGAGCAAACCAAAGACTTGAAACTCTCTCTTTTTCATCGCAAAAGAAGGTTGTTTGAATGGGTGAGGTCGATCGGATGACGACTACTTGAAGCTTAAGAAAGGCTTATCGGACCCAAGTAGTTGGGAGAGGGAACCAAAGACATGGAACCCTCTCTTTTTCATCGTGAAAAGAAAGTTATTTGAGTTTGAAATGGAGTTTGAGAGGATGAGTAGTTGAAGGATGGTTGAATGTTGTCGAGTTGTTAATGTTATTTAGAGGCATCAATTGCTCACACACGAATAAGATAACTCGCATCTAAACAACCGAAAGCAAGATCAAAGACTTGAACATACTCTTTACACCTTGAAAATAATTGAATAGTTTTTAATTGATTAATGGTTTATTACGAAATCCGCTTGACGTTGGATCAAGGATTTGACTTATTATCGCGTGCAAAGCGTGTAACAAAAAGGAGATGGTTTGAAAAACGGGACCGACTTGACTTATGCATCAAGGGTCAAATTGTGTGCAATAGGTTGATGGTGAATGCGTATGAGCACTCGACTTACAAGGGTTTGAAAATGGCTCAATGACGAATTGAGAATTAGTTTGAAAATAGTTTGGTCTGCTCTAGTCCCTACGGGTGCTCCTAGGAGATAAACTAATAATCAAAGAAATACGAAACATACATCGGAATGGGAGAGGGGTACATGTAAGTTACACGGGATTGCACAAAATAAAGGGGTCTTATTGTCAGGTAGCCCAAGAGAAAGCCGTGTGTGTGCATTGTGTCCTAAACTACGTCTTGAGCAAAGTCGGGCACGACTTAAAATTAAGATACTTGCAAATAACCAATGATACAACAGTCTACCAATTCGGCTTTTAGGATTTTGATAGTTTGTTATGTATTTTTGATTATATGTGAGTGAGAATGAATAAATATGATAATAATATGAATAAAATGGATAAAAATCGATAAATATAGAAAATGAAAAATTTGAAAAAGGTTGGTCTCGGGTTTGTTATTTTTCATCAATAATTTGACAGAAAAATAACTTTGGGGTATCGTCATCGACCAATAAAATGAAATGAGAAATATGAAAAGGAGAAACAAATTGAGAAAATTTAAGAAATTAAACAAAATCCCATTAACAATTTCTAGAATAAGTTATTAAACATGAAATTCAGAAACCTTAATAAAATCTATATTTTTCATATAAAAAACTAGAAAACAAAGTAATAAAGGGGTATTGTTTTTTTCATTTAAAAAAATTGATGGGGGATGTGAAGGAACCACACGGGCCTCAGAGCCCATCATCCTACAACCTGTATTCCAAAAAAGAAGTAGGGACAATGGACAGAAAATGATATGGGGCGTAAAGCCCAATGTAACCACGGTCAAATCTAAACACAATCAACAAACTAATTTTAAAAAAAAAAACAAAGAAAAAGAATCTGAGTTTAGAGAGACAAAGCCATGATGTACACCACAAGTCTCTCAAATAAATCATAAGGCATGGCCAGCAAGAAAATTCAACAAAATGCATCGAGTAGCAAAAGGGTGATGAATCGCTTCCAACCTTCTCTCGTGTTCGACCTATCGTCCAGTTCATTCAGGTTTGGTTTTGATCTTGGTTGTGAATCTTTTCATTTCCATTTTGTCTCTTCTTTATCTCCCATTCTAATTCGGTGATGCTTCTGTTGGGTTGGAGATTGGTATACGGGTTTGATTTGGTTGAAGGTCGTGGTTGGGGATGAAGCTCGGTTTGTGGGTATTTGTTGTTAACGGGTGAAAAAAAATTGTGAAGAACAGGTTTGAAGTTTTTTTGGTGATATTGTAAAAGGGGTAAGTTGAAGAAGGATTTATGGAAGTTTGGTGTTGAGAGAGGTTTGGAGAAGGAAGGGTTTTGAAGAACAAAGAGGGGATGGTGATGGTCGCAGAAGAAGGATTGTGGCGGAAGTTTGGTTTTCGAGAGGGTTGGAGAAGGAAGGAGAAGAGATTAGGTTATTGTTGTTTTATCATCCATGAGTTAAATGGTTGGGAATGGAGGTTGAAGAAGTGGGAGGAAGGTTGAAAGTGTGGAATTTCCTGAAGGTTGTCAATTTTGAAGAAAGAAGAAAGGGTTTTTTCGCTAATGGTTTGAGAGTGAAGATTGTTTTGAGGTTTATGCGTTTGGGTTTTGCAGAAGGTTTGCTTTGATATGTTGATTGAAGATGGTGGGGTGTGTTGTTTGTAGTTGGGATTTTCGGTTTTGGTGTTGGGGTGAATAGAAGGAGATAACAGGACTGGTGAGGGTTTCAATTTTGTTGATGAAGGAGGTATGAGAATAGATTGTGGATTTGAGGATATGAAGGTTGAAGAAGGGTGGTATTGTTGGGTTTGAGAAGAACTAAAGGTTTGGGATTTGAAGAAGAATCAGGGGTGGTTCTGAAAGGATTTGCGGTTTGTTGGTTAGAGAAACTTAGGATGAGTTGGAGAAGAAAGTTTTTTGGGCTTTGAAGATTGGAATGGCTTCGAGGTTGAAGAGCTTTAGGTTGCAGATTTAGAGATATTTTGAAGGAGGGTCCTTGTTGGAGGTGAGGTTTGGAGTTTGGGATTTGAAAGTTTTGTCTTCCCCTTTTGCTCTCTGATTTCCACCCCTTTTATCATTGTGATGGCTTTTGTTATTTTCTGATGTAACTTTTCTTTCAATGTTGCAGAAAGTTGCTTTTCATTGCTGCCTGATTGCAGTCTGGGGTGTACCCGCATATAGCCTTGTACATAGACTTATTGCTGCTTTTATGAATATTGAAATATGCTTTTGTGAAGGTTGTTGTGTTGATGCCATTTTGTTGTATGCTGCAGACTGTCCTTTTTTGTCTTTTTTCAATTAGCAGTTTTTTGTATTGTATTAATTTTGTTATCATTTTTGGTATTCCAGGTTGGGATGTATCTTATGCGGGACCGTGAAACGGTAAATTGGTGTGTTACAAATTGCTGGCTGAAAATTCTCATTGAGCTTGTATTTGGCATGGTTGTACTGCTGTTGACTGTGATTTTGTTCGCTGGCTTTTCATGGAGCCTTCTCTATTTTATTAATTAATTATTTGAATGATGAGCCTTTTGTTGGTATATGGATCTCAGGATATTATAATTGGGCCTTGTAACAACTTTATGTACACACTAGTTTTAAATAAGCAATTTCCTTCAAAAAGAAATCCAATGATCTTAGACCATATTTCCATACTTAATTTCCACAAAAATCACCTTTGAGTAATAATCAAATTATAATCCTTTAAACGAAATTGTGAACACTTGAATTAACTCTTGAATATATACTCTGGGTTGAATAGAGATCTGACGCCATATTGAAAAAGCATGCTTACTCTTGCCTGAAAGGTTTTGACATCATTTGATTACACGAAGACTCCATATGATGTGAATTGCGCACTAACCAATTCTTTGACCATTTCCCAACCCAAAATATTGCATCTTGAAGAATAAATCCACGAATAAATTAACCATGATCAACCTGTGGAATTTCCTGAACAACATTACAAATCGACTAGCGTAGCCTGTCCACTAGACCCACACGGGGAATGAAATCACGCTTGCCTGACCAAGGAAGTTAGGTCAACGCCACTTATCTTTACTCATCAATTGCCTGGGTCATTTTACACAACCTTTGAGCCACAAGCGAAGCAACATATTTTTTAGATTTTCTGGATAACAATTGATGGATGGATATACAAATGCAAGTTATATACAGGGTAGGACAAATTTAGAGTATGACAGATGCCCCTATCTAATTGGCTTAAACCTAGGGAAATGAACTGCTACAACGTTCCTTTTCTTGAAGTAGAAGTTAATTAGATATAAAGAAGACCTCGAATTTGTCCGAAAGAAAAGAGATGCTTTGGAATTGAAATACTGAAAAATGTAAGCCCAAAAGTACACTGAAAACAACTGACAAAAAGGTCGTCATCACCAAAAGGATGATGGGATGAAACACACACGGCTACTACCACCAAAAGGATGGTATAGCGAACATTATTGCATAATCTGACATCAGACGAGACCAAAAAGATGACAGAGTGAAACTTACACCAAACAATATCGCACAATCTATCATTAATGACTATGACAGACCCCCCACCAAAAGGATGACGGAGCGAAACTCACACCAAACAATATCGCACAATCTATCATTAATGACTATGACAGACCCCCCATCAAAAGGATGACGTAGATAAACTCACACCAAACAATATCGCACAATCTATCATTAATGACTATGACAGACCCCTCACCAAAAGGATGACGGAGCGAAACTCACACCAAACAATATCGCACAATCTGACATTAATGACTATGACAGACCCCCCACCAAAAGGATGACGGAGCGAAACTCACACCAAACAATATCACACAATCTATCATTAATGACTATGACAGACCCCCCACCAAAAGGATGACGGAGCGAAACTCACATTAAACATTATCGCACAATCTGGCACCAATACAAGTGACAGACCCCCCACCAAAAGGATGATGGAGCGAAACACACACCGGCCACTACCACCAAAAGGATGATAGGACAAACACTATCGCACAATCTGGCACCAATCCAAGTGACAAACCCCCCACCAAAAGGATGACGGAGCGAAACACACACAAACAATATCGCACAATCTGACATCAATCCAGATGACAGACCCCCCACCAAAAGGATGACGGAGCGAAACACACACAAAACGATATTGCACAATCTGACATCAATCCAGATGACAGACCCCCCACCAAAAGGATGACGGAGCGAAACTCACACCAAACACTATCGCACAATCTGACATCAATCCAGATGACAGAACCCCCACCAAAAGGATGACGGAGCGAAACTCACACACACAGGTTGCTATCACCAAAAGGATGATAGAACGAAACAAATTGAAGGTTACCAACACCAAAAGGATGCAGGTTAGGTTGAACTGACGAGGTTGGCTATCACCAAAAGGATGAAAGTAAGGCAATTGACATCGGTCATGCTTGCTGGATACAACTCATTGGGGAACACCTAAGAGGAAGATCGAATTGAAATGAATCAATGGGGTACGCCCACCGTCTTGCTTGGAGACCACAATTTTGTTGAAATGATTTCATGGTTACGCCGATGAATTCTGAAGAGGATGCCCCTGACTGGGCTGTATGTTGATTTGAAAATCTGATCAACCACGAGGTTGAAGTACGTCATGGAAAACACTCATGGTCTTGAAAAAGATGCCCCTGACCGGGCTGAATCTTGCTTTAAATGTTTTGAACTTCGTGGGGGAACCCACAATATTGCAAAAGATGCCCCTGACTGGGTTGATGATTGCTTTGAAGCTCTTGAATTTTGTAGGAGAAAACCCACAATCTTGCGGAGGATGCCCCTGACTGGGCTGCCGATGGTCTTGGAAATCTTCGGGATTGATCCTGGACCTTGACTTGCATATGCGAATGCTGGATGATAATGATGCTCCATAGCGAATGGAAGTGCAAATGCAAATGCTGACGCGCAGAAGTGCTAAAGCTAGGGAAGTAAGATATGATTGGAGTATGCATATGATGCAAGATGCTTATGATAACGAATGCAATGCGTATGATGCACATGATTGCAGACGGGTAATTGGAAATGCAGGGAGACGTCAGCACGATGGACTCTGGTACTTGCCAATGCGAATTGGACTTTGGGTGGTGGGAGGGATTGACTTCCTCGACACGCAGTTGGTTGAAGACGCCATGACCAAAGCAGACGAAGATGTTCTGGATATCCCAAGCCTGGGTACTCGGTGGTTGCGAATTTTCTTCAGAGAAGGTTGCAACTCTGCTTGATGGTCAGGATGATCTGGTCTTGCTCCAGATTAACCAGTTCTGAACATATGGAAGTTGAACTCGAATGACTTGCCCCTGCTCGAGCTGTTGAGTGATTTGCCCCAGCCTGTGGGTTCTGAGGTAGTCTTGCTTCATGTCAGCCACTGGGAGTTAAATTCTTCCTTGATTGCCCCTTGTTGAAATGTCTTTGAATACCTAGCACTGATTTGCAATTAAAATTGTACACCCACAAATGGTAATATTAATGCAAAGCTCAAGGCAAGTTTTGAAAAAGTGTTATTTATTGAAGGTGTCGTGATAGTGAGACGAATGGACCGTTAGCCCAAACATTGTGCTAATTTTGATTGGTGTAGAAGATATAACAAGGATAATGACACCAATGCTGATGATTAACAATCATGTGAGGAGTCAGGTTACGCAACCTTGCGATAGTACGCTTTCAGAACAAACCTCGCCTCAATTAGGTCTTTCGAGGGTTGTAACGTGGTCTGGTTTACGGTTATGAAACAAAGGATGTTAGGCTCAAAGTATGATTTGTACCCACCCCTTCTTCTTAATGATCTCCAGTCCTACGTTCAGTTAATTCTGCACATGCTTGACGGTGTAAACTTGAAGATTCAAGGTTTGCTCGACGCGACAGTCCTCTTTTTTTGATGGATGTCAGTGACCCTATTGGGTGACCACTGAATCTTATTTTGTTTTTGGTTGAGGGTTTTGGGGTCCTCTTTTTGTTTTTGTTGATCCCTAACTTTTGCATGGATTGATTTTGCTTGTCAGATCCATCGGGATTGCCTTGATTTTGCCTAAGTCCCCTCTAAGGTGTTTGACTTAGCAGGCTTTTAATTTTTTTGGATTTTGTTAGAGGATTGTGACTGCCATGTCATGGGTCTTTGATGAACAACCATCCTTGGATTTTCCTTTGTGATTCGAATGCGGGATCGGACTAACTGAACACTACCCTGCCCCAGATTTAGTGTAAAAGGTTTGAATATCCGAAGGAAACTGCTACTTCTAGGCTCGAAGTGGTTGACTAGGGATTAACTCCTTATATCTCCAGTGTTTAGGGGAATTGAAGCAATGATTGTACATCATTGACGAGATTCTATCTGAAAGCATATGGTTTGCAATTATGGGTATCTCGTTCTCATCATCCTCCCTCAAATCATGCTAAACAATAGTGGATAGTGTGAAATAAATATGTGTCGGTGATAAGTGAAAATGAGTGAATACGACATAACTAATTCAAAACATGCATAAACGTACATTAATGAAACCAAATACGAATGACAATTGTTTAAAGCATACAATACTTAAACATACAAAGACAAAAATAAGAAATGCGAAAGATGAAAAGGCAACATGACGGCCTTCTTCGGGGATGAACTTGACTTGACTGGATTTGATCTGAATAACGCTATTTGGTTGGCGGCATTGGATTGTTGATGACATTGAGGTACTTCCCATCAAATGTGATAGCATCCCTGTCAATCATGTCTTGAACCGTGTGCTTGAAAGCTCTACAATTCTCGATCATATGGCCTGGAGCACCCTTATGAAACTCGCAATGAGAATTCGCATCGTAGTCAGCAGGAAGAACAATTGGGGGAGCTAGATCTCTCGGAACGACAGCCTTCTTCTCCATCAGCTGAGCAAAGATACTAGCATATGTCATTGGTAGGAGATTAAATACCATATCTGGCCTCTATGTCCTCTGTTGATGTTGCTGACGCGGTCTTTGAGCGGCTCGCTGTCCTGGTTCCTTCCTAGTTATGACGAGGGCTTCGAAGATCTGATCCATATTTCTATTGAGGGATTCCAACTCCTTCCTGATGGCAACTTGCTCTCGTTGAATCTGCTCCATTATTTGTCTTGTATTGGCTCTAGTTGCGTACTGGTGTCAAGGAATCAGCTTGATTTACTGGATATGAAGGAAAGAGAAACATGAGAAACTGTTGAAGGAAGGAGAATGCAAGATGCACAACAAATGAGATGCAATGCAAATGATATGCGATGCAAGATGCAAGATCCAGGATCACAGGATCACAAATTCAAACAGTTCTGAGATTAGCCGGGTGAACGGTTCAAGGATCACAGTCACTGCTCAAAGAAACCCCACAGGTAGGATTCTAAAACGGGTAGGTGCCTAGAGTCATGGATATCTTTCAAAGATATTACTGCCATGACAAAGCCTCATCATAACAATAATATCCTCAAAAGAATCTTCTCTAGGTGAGGTTCTCGTATTTTCCACGCGAGAAAGACTTCTCGGAGGCGTCAACTACACAACCATCGACACACGGGTTCTAGAAAAGGTTCTCAGAGTCATAGATTGAGGTCGAAAATATCACCGTAAGGAAGTAATACATTCGAGGGATCTCATCTGATTGGGGAGTTCGTATTAATCCACATAGAATTAACACTACCAACCACCATGGATAAAACGGTTTATGGTCCTTGGGATTAACGATTCAAACTCGAAAACATTATTGCCATGGCAAAGACTCACCACAACAACAATATCTCCAAGGAATCTACTCCAAGCGGGGTTTTCGCTTCAACTCAACGTGAAAGACTCCATGCAAGTCTCCATTACACAACCACCATCCTAAACCTAGGGTTATACTCGGACTCAGGTGTAGAGCCATCTCACAAAATAACCATAAGCATATCAATCCCCACGATGCCTCAAGCACAAGTAACCAAGACAAGGATACCAATAAATAAGCGAGAAGAAAACAAAAAACAACAAGCTAACAACTCAAACTAAGATAGGTTTGACTCTCTCTTGCATGGAGCAATAGTCCCCAGCAGAGTCGCCACCTGTCGCACCTCGAAAATTCGTTCGAACATACGACCCTCGCGCAAAAGGCGCGGAAATGCGGTTCGACAGAGTCGCCACCGAACTTTATTTTTCCTGAATGAACGGGAGAGGAAAATATCGAGAAAACCTCATAAACACGGAAGGAACACAGTCGTCGTAACCATATTCCTGGGTTCGGGAGTCGGTTACGCGAGGGGAAGGTATTAGCACCCCTCACGTCCGTTGTACTCAACGGGAACCTCTTAATTCGAGTTGTGATGGATGTTAGCTAAGCTTAATTCTTCTCTTCTCAACTAAATACTAAACGGTACTATAAAGGCTAAAGATGATAGGGGAAAGGGGATGGTTTAGAGGATAGGGTGCTCGCCAAGGATTGGGGCCCTTGTGCCTACGTATGCTCATTCGGACGAGAATGAGAAATCAGAGCATCGTAGTTCGACTACGGGAAAGGATGGGGGAAACTGAAGATGGAGGGGATTGTGCTCGCCAAGATCATCGCAATCTTGTGCCTACGTATCTTATATTCAAGAATGAATAAAGAATCAGAGCAGTCATAGTTCGTGGTAATGACCACGAAAGAAACGAGTTTGAATTGGTTTGAAGGTGGGTACGGATGACGATTACTTGAAACTTAAGAAAGACTTCTCGGACCCAAGTAATCGGGAGAGTGAACCAAAGACTTGGAACTCTCTCCTTTTCATCTTGAAGAATAAGGTTGTGTTTGAGAGGGTGAAGTTGAATTGATGACGATTACTTGAAGCTAAAGAAATACTTCTCGAACCCAAGTAATCGGGAGAGCGAACCAAAGACTTGGAACTCTCTCTTTTTCATTGCAAAAGAAGGTTGTTTGAATGGGTGAGGTCGATCGGATGACAACTACTTGAAGCTTAAGAAAGGCTTCTCGGACCCAAGTAGTCGGGAGAGCGAACCAAAGACTTGGAACCCTCTCTTTTTCATCGTGAAAAGAAAGTTGTTTGAGTTTGAAATGGAGTTTGAGAGGATGAGTAGTTGAAGTATGGTTGGATGTTGTCGAGTTGTTAATGTTATTTAGAGGCGTCAATTGCTCACACACGAATAAGATAACTTGCATCTAAACAACCGAAAGCAAGATAAAAGACTTGAACCTACTCTTTACACCTTGAAAAGAATTGAATAGTTGTTAATTGATTAATGGTTTATTACGAAAATCCGCTTGACGTTGGATCAAGGGTTTGACTTATTATCGCGTGCAAAGCGTGTAACAAAAAGGAGATGGTTTGGAAAACGGGACCGACTTGGCTTACGCATCAAGGGTCAAATTGTGTGCAATAGGTTGATGGTGAATGCGTATGAGCACTCGACTTACAAGGGTTTGAAAATGGCTCGATGACGAATCGAGAATTAGTTTGAAAATAGTTTGATCCGCTCTATGTTGCACCCTAAAATTTGCTCAACCTATTTTACCTGGTTTATGTTTCAATTGCATTGTCATTTGCATAATAAGTCATGTACATAGTCTAATCATTTGCATAGCATAGCATAACCAGTCATCTAACAAGGGATCAAGTGCCATTCTTATCAGAAAGAGGCCCATCAAGGGGTTTTATTCAAGTTCAAGACCATCCAAGTAATCAAGGAATGAGTTGAAGCTTTGAAAAGTTTGAAGGTCAACCAGTGGATTTCTCTCCTAACTTGAGGTGTATTGAAGATCATCAACAGGGAATGTGAATTTGGAATGTGTATAGAGATCATGGAAGACCTAGAGGGTCATTTTAAAGATGAGACAAGTCATTGATACAAGTACAAGAGCCAGAGTTGAAGTATAGTCAACTAAGGTTTCATCTGGGTCAACCCTAGGTCAACTGAGTGATTGAAGAGCATCAAGGCTTAATGGAAGGATGTGGAATTCATGAATTGATATGTGGATATATGTGTGGTGTTGTTCCAAGGAGAAATCAAAAGGAATCAAGAAGAAGAGGAGTTACCAAATTAGGGTTTTAGTGTAAAATCCCCTGATTTATGCTCAACTTCCAAGCCAGATAAGTCAAAATGCAAGTTTCCAATGAATTCTTGGTCAACATGAAACTTGTATATTTTATCGATAGCTTTAATTTGAGTACTAGAAGTCTTCAAGAATATTTGTAGAACTCAAGTTATGGTTCTTGCAAGTTATGGGTCATCAGAGGACACTGAAATTTATCTGTGAAAGTCACTTGACTTCCAAGCAACTTTTGCCCATGAAGGAGTTTTCAAATGGATTCTTGGCCAACATAAGAGTTGTAGATCTTGATCTTGTCTTTAATTTTAGTACTAGAAGTCCTCAAGAGGATTTGTGGAACTCAAGTTATGGTCTTGGCAATCCAGGGGTATTTTGGGAAAGTTGAATTACAGGTCATTTTTCAACATAGGTCCAAATCTCCATCTTCCACTCCTCAAATGAAAAAATGTTCAACATGAGATGTGTTCAAAATGATGTTTTTAGGCTAGATAAGAGGTCATGAGAGCTTGGAATGGCTTTCTTCACAAAGTCACCAAAATGGCCTAAAATAAGGGTATAATTTAAATGAACCAAGGTTGGAAATTAGGGTTTTTGATCTACACATCCAAACCAAGCCATATGACATACCAATTTGATTGTAAAATGAATTTTGAGAACATTGACATTACCACAATTTTGAATTGAGGGTTATTTTTATGACTTGCTTTGTAAATGGGCTACTTGCATCATAAGGCACATATGCAAAATCACTTGTCAAGGCAAATGCAAGGCTTCCTTCCATCTTAACACATCCAATATCTCATTAAAAGACAATTTGGATCAGAATTGAGTAGAACTGCAAGCTGCTACATGAGCTGGTATAAGTGCATAGCATGACATGAGATCTCATGACATGAGAAGTTGATTTTCTCATTGGATCAATCTAGAACTTTCTAGGGTCTTCAAATATATTTTATATATACTTGTGAAGTAATCCAAAGCTTGAATTAGAGAGAATTGAGAGAGATTTGTGAGATTGCATTTTCAATCTTCCATTGGCAAATCAAATTCTGTTACATAGTTACAACCCCTTTCAATCCCTTCTTTTGATCTCAGAAGCTTGCTCTAGCACTAGTGGATGATTTCAGATAGAATCCATAGCAAGATTGGTGGAGAATCGTGTGATAGCCTTTGAAATTTTTCATCTGTAACTCAAGATCGAATTCAACAATCCAAGCCATTTCAATCTCTCTCCTTGCATACAGAAGCTTGATTTGGTGTTGGTGAAGGTGTCTGGAAAGTATTAAAGCTTATCTTGAAGCTTTGATCACTCTGTTCATCTCAAATTTGCAGGTATGGAAACTTCACTCCATGGCTTGATTTAGGTAGTTTCAATCGGTTTTGAATAGTTAGATGCAATGTAGGTTAGTGTATGAAGCTTTCTGGTAGCATTAGGTTTGATTTAGAGACAATTAGTTGAATGACGCAATTTATGTTCATGCAATTATCTTGGTGTTCTTGGTGTTAGAACTTTAGTTTGATAGATAGAAGTGATCAGGGTGAAGTGGTGAAGAGATTGAGCTATTCAATTTCAAGTTTGATGAGTTTTGGTTCTTGAGTGATTTCTGAGATTCCCATCGTGTTTTGAGGAGGAAGATGTTTCAATGTGTTTAATTACCATGGTTGAATTGCTGGTGAAGAATGGAGCAAGTTAGGGTTTTTTATTTTGAGTTTTGATGGAGAATCAGAGGGATACGAATTGAGGAAGATGAAGTTGATCACTCTGTTCATCCATGGCTTTTCCCTCCAAGAAGGTTTAAAGGTTGAAGATGACTTAGAAGCCCTTAGATTAGATGAAGACTTTGACTCAAATCAAGATCCAACGGCCATGCGTGATTCATTTTGTGAGAGAGGCTGAAGAGTGATCAAAGCGCAGCGTTTCACTTAAGTTGTAGAATGGGCTTAAGTGATGAATTGATATCCACACCCCTTTCCCAGGCCCAGTTGAGAATTACACTGATTTTGATTGCTATTCACCACACGTTTTCTTTCTTTTTCATTTTAATTTCTGATTAATAACTGGGCCTAATGCGCGTTACTATGCACACCCTCCCTCTGGGCCCACTGGTAATTTGAACTAGTCTGGATTGCTATTTGACACGCACCTTTTTCATTTTCTTTTTATTTTTCATTTCCATTTCACATTTATTTTAAGTTCTTTGAAAATTCATAACTAATTGGAAAATTAACACTTTTGCATGGGATTTTTTCCCTAATGTTCATCAAGACTTCAAGAAAATTATAAAACAATAAAAATGTTATTTCATTCATTTTTCATTTTTTTGGTTTATTTTACTTTTAATTGCTTTTATTTCACTTTTATGTTGATATACTAACTTGCTGAATTTAGTATGGTCATTTTACTTCACATTTGGATGTAATTCTTTTTTCTATGGTTAGATTAGAGCATTAGGTTCCCCCTGGATTTTTGTCACATTTTTGTGACTTAAATTTAATTGTTTTTGAGAGGTGTGAAGCAAGTGTGCTAGAATTAGGGTTTCAACTTGGCATAGGTACATCTCAACACATAGTTTTTGGGTTTTTAGTTTGATTTAGGCCTTGGGGTTTATGTGGGGTATAGGGTACATAGTTAGGGTCCCTTAGAAATTAATCTAGGATTTTATGATGAATATTTCCATTTTATTTGATTTTTGCAAGTTGATTGATATTGGTGTGTTTCCCTCTTGGGAAGTTGCTTTGTTTGTTGGGTTTTGGGCCTTTTCTTTGGGTGTTGGGGTTTGTGCTTGGCTTGTGGAGCTAGTGAAGACTTTGAGGATGAGTGAAGACATATAATGAAGCTTGGAGCTTGAAGTTGTTTGTGCTTGAAGATGCTTGATGAAGACTTAGGAGATAGGAGATATAGGGAGAGCTCTAGAGTAGACTGATTTCTTCTGTCAAACATAGAGAGGTTCTTGTGCCTCTATTCCATCCCATGAAATAAGGTCCCCTAAAATAGCTCCATCTCTCCTTAGGAGGGATGTAGAGCCTGCTTTGATTGGGTAGAACCTTGAGGATACTTTTCACTTGCTGTGTTAAGATCTTAGTGATTTCCCTGGGTTGTCATTAAGCCTCTTAACATTCTAATTTCATCTATTATTTGATTCTCTCCTGTGAGTGTTTGCATTGAAGTTGGGAGCCCATTGAAGATAAGAAGTTCATGGATGATTGGAGAAGATGAAGCTTGTGCCTGTCAAAGCTGGTTAACTGTGAAGATTAGGGTTTTTATGGCCAACTGAAGCTGTCTGTTTGTTGAGGTTCAGTGCTTGTTAAGGCTGAAGATTATTGGAGATAAGAGCTTATCTGAAGCTTGGATATCATTAGAAAGTGAAGATGGGATCTTACTTGAAGTTGTTACTGTCAACCTTTTGCTGTTAATCAACTGTAGCTGCCAGAGCTGTAGCTGTCAGAGCTGTTACTGTAGGAGATGTTATTGTTGTCTGAGTTGGTGTTGGGCTTTATTTCTTTTTTCTATATTGTTTGTTGGCTTGTTCAGATTTCCCCTTGGGTTTGAAGTGAAGATGTTTCAGTTTTCCTATTGTTTTCCCAGGATCGAGGTTGAGTGGGACTCCCTTGCCTTGCTTGTTTTGTTGCATTCATGCATATTTACTGTTTACTGTATATCTGCTGTTTCTTTTCCGTTTATCCCCTAGGATCTCTGATTTCCTCTGCACAGGAGGGAATTATGACAGACATTAGGATGTAACCCATGCATGACAACATTAGGGTAGTTTTGTTTCCCTTTTTCTCTCTTCTATCTCAGAACAATTCAAAACACAGTAATAAGGATAATCGATGTCGTACGCTACGAGCCTTAAGCTATTTGAGAGAGGGTTGCTGGAGGGTCACTCTTCAGTAATCTGATTGCTTAGTGTGCTACCCTTAGGGTGACATACGACGTAGTCACCCTCAAATCATAGTCTCTAGTGCGTCAGAGATTGCAAACATCATAAAAAACAGTTCTTGCGTAAAAGACTGAAAACAAACATCAAAGTGTCATTTTTGTCCGCTTGGACTCTTAATCAGAAAAAAAAACTCTTTCATAAGGAGATAAAAACATTCATACAAGCTTGTGTCTTCTGTAGCCCGAACTACGTTTGCTCTGATCTTTCATGCCGTATGAAAGTACGTAGGCATAGGATGCGATATCCTAGCGAGCAACCTTCCCCTCCTTTCTAGTAGGTAGGCGAACTACGTGGACTCTGATTTCTCGTTCCAGACGGGAATACGTAGGCATAAAGTGCGATACTTTGCCGATTCATTTTATTTTCTTGTAACCCCAGACCTGTAGAGTAGATAGAATAACAATCCGTACTAGAAAACAAGCGTGGATCCCGTCGAGTACGACGGACGTGAGGGGTGCTAAGACCTTCCCCTTGCGTAACCGACTCCCGAATCCAAGATTTGGTTGCGATGACCATTCCTTTCCCGTCTTTGCGTTAGGTTTACTTCGAGCATTTCCTTTCCCTCCTTTGGGATAAATAACGCACGGTGGCGACTCTTCTGTCATAGCCGGCGCCGATTTTCGCAGTAGCGACACTCTAGTCCCTACGGGTGCTCCTAGGAGATAAACTAATAATCAAAGAAATACGAAACATACATCGGAATGGGAGAGGGGTACATGTAAGTTACACGGGATTGCACGAAATAAAGGGGTCTCATTGTCAGGTAGCCCAAGAGAAAGTCGTGTGTGTGCATTGTGTCCTAAACTACGCCTTGAGCAAAGTCGGGCACGACTTAAAATTAAGATACCTGCAAATAACCAATGATACAACAGTCTACCAATTCGGCTTTTAGGATTTTGATAGTTTGTTATGTATTTTTGATTATATGTGAGTGAGAATGAATAAATATGATAATAATATGAATAAAATGGATAAAAATCGATAAATATAGAAAATGAAAAGTTTGAAAAAGGTTGGTCTCGGGTTTGTTATTTTTCATCAATAATTTGACAGAAAAATAACTTTGGGGTATCGTCATCGACCAATAAAATGAAATGAGAAATATGAAAAGGAGAAACAAATTGAGAAAATTTAAGAAATTAAACAAAATCCCATTGACAATTTCTAGAATAAGTTATTAAACATGAAATTCAGAAACCTTAATAAAATCTATATTTTTCAAATAAAAAACTAGAAAACAAAGTAATAAAGGGGTATTGTTTTTTTCATTTTAAAAAAAACTGATGGGGGGAAGTGAAGGAACCACACGGGCCTCAGAGCCCATCATCCTACAACCTGTATGCCAAAAAAGAAGTAGGGACAATGGACAGAAAATGATACGGGGCGTAAAGCCCAATGTAACCACGGTCAAACCTAAACACAATCAACAAACTAATTTTTAAAAAAAAACAAAGAAAAAGAATCTGAGTTTAAAGAAACAAAGCCACGATGTACACCACAAGTCTCTCAAATAAATCAGAAGGCATGGCCAGTAAGAAAATTCAACAAAACGCATCGAGTAGCAAAAGGGTGATGAATCGCTTCCAACCTTCTCTCGTGTTCGACCTATCGTTCAGTTCATTCAGGTTTGGTTTTGATCTTGGTTGTGAATCTTTTCATTTCCATTTTGTCTCTTCTTTATCTCCCATTCTAATTCGGTGATGCTTCTGTTGGGTTGGAGATTGGTATACGGGTTTGATTTGGTTGAAGGTTGTGGTTGGGGATGAAGCTCGGTTTGTGGGTATTTGTTGTAAACGGGTGGGGAAAAAACTGTGAAGAACAGGTTTGAAGGTTTTTTGGTGATATTGTAAAAGGGGTAAGTTGAAAAAGGATTTATGGAAGTTTGGTGTTGAGAGAGGTTTGGAGAAGGAAGGGTTTTGAATAATAGAGAGGGGATGGTGATGGTCGCAGAAGAAGGATTGTGGCGGAAGTTTGGTTTTCAAGAGGGTTGGAGAAGGAAGGAGAAGAGATTAGGTTATTGTTGTTTTATCATCCATGAGTTAAATGGTTGGGAATGGAGGTTGAAGAAGTGGGAGGAAGGTTGAAAGTGTGGAATTTCCTGAAGGTTGTCAATTTTGAAGAAAGAAGAAAGGGTTTTTTCGCTAATGGTTTGAGAGTGAAGATTGTTTTGAGGTTTATGCGTTTGGGTTTTGCAGAAGGTTTGCTTTGATGTGTTGATTGAAGATGGTGGGGTGTGTTGTTTGTAGTTGGGATTTTCGGTTTTGGTGTTGGGGTGAATAGAAGGAGATAACAGGATTGGTGAGGGTTTCAATTTTGTTGATGAAGGAGGTATGAGAATAGATTGTGGATTTGAGGATATGAAGGTTGAAGAAGGGTGGTATTGTTGGGTTTGAGAAGAACTAAAGGTTTGGGATTTAAAGAAGAATCAGGGGTGGTTCTGAAAGGATTTGCGGTTTGTTGGTTAGAGAAACTTAGGATGAGTTGGAGAAGAAAGTTTTTTGGGCTTTGAAGATTGGAATGGCTTCGAGGTTGAAGAGCTTTAGGTTGCAGATTTAGAGATATTTTGAAGGAGGGTCCTTGTTGGAGGTGAGGTTTGGAGTTTGGGATTTGAAAGTTTTGTCTTCCCCTTTTGCTCTCTGATTTCCACCCCTTTTATCATTGTGATGGCTTTTGTTATTTTCTGATGTAACTTTTCTTTCAATGTTGCAGAAAGTTGCTTTTCATTGCTGCCTGATTGCAGTCTGGGGTGTACCCGCATATAGCCTTGTACATAGACTTATTGCTGCTTTTATGAATATTGAAATATGCTTTTGTGAAGGTTGTTGTGTTGATGCCATTTTGTTGTATGCTGCAGACTGTCCTTTTTTGTCTTTTTTCAATTAGCAGTTTTTTGTATTGTATTAATTTTGTTATCATTTTTGGTATTCCAGGTTGGGATGTATCTTATGCGGGACCGTGAAACGGTAAATTGGTGTGTTACAAATTGCTGGCTGAAAATTCTCATTGAGCTTGTATTTGGCATGGTTGTACTGCTATTGACTATGATTTTGTTCGCTGGCTTTTCATGGAGCCTTCTCTATTTTATTAATTAATTATTTGAATGATGAGCCTTTTGTTGGTATATGGATCTCAGGATATTATAATTGGGCCTTGTAACAACTTTATGTACACACTAGTTTTAAATAAGCAATTTCCTTCAAAAAGAAATCCAATGATCTTAGACCATATTTCCATACTTAATTTCCACAAAAATCACCTTTGAGTAATAATCAAATTATAATCCTTTAAACGAAATTGTGAACACTTGAATTAACTCTTGAATATATACTCTGGGTTGAATAGAGATCTGACGCCATATTGAAAAAGCATGCTTACTCTTGCCTGAAAGGTTTTGACATCATTTGATTACACGAAGACTCCATATGATGTGAATTGCGCACTAACCAATTCTTTGACCATTTCCCAACCCAAAAGATTGCATCTTGAAGAATAAATCCACGAATAAATTAACCATGATCAACCTGTGGAATTTCCTGAACAACATTACAAATCGACTAGCATAGCCTGTCCACTAGACCCACACGGGGAATGAGATCACGCTTGCCTGACCAAGGAAGTTAGGTCAACGCCACTTATCTTTACTCATCAATTGCCTGAGTCATTTTACACAACCTTTGAGCCACAAGCAGAAGCAACATATTTTTTAGATTTTCTGGATAACAGTTGATGGATGGATATACAAATGCAAGTTATCTACAGGGTAGGACAAATTTAGGGTATGACACTCACCTTTTTCACTTTCTCTTCTCCTCCAAACGATTTTTCAAGAATCTCCCACGCTTCCATCACTGACTTTACATTACTAACCTTTTCAAAGTTCTCTGGATAAACACATTGATAGATTATAAAGAGATTTTTATAATCTTTCTTCTTAAATTCTTTGTGTGCAGCCTTTTCTTAATCCGTCGCATTTTCTGCAAGCGGCACTACTCCTTCCTTCACAAGATCCCAAAGATCTTGACAACAGAAAACCACCTTAATCTTGTTGCACCAATTATCATAATCATCTTTCTTGATAATTGGAAGATTTTCCAGAAAGTGCCTGTTTGGATGATTCATCTCCATCACGGTTTTTCTTCCTTGAGTCGCAACCGGAGCTCTAGATACCATATGTTGGAATACAACCATAATCTGTGGAGAATTTTACTCAATCTTGATCTCAAAATTATTATCAATCATGCTGTTGTGGTTAGAATATGATATCAAATTATTAATTAATTTGAATCGCATCGTTAGTTCACAACCGCTCTTTGATTTATCCGAAGGAAAAGGTCAAAAGAGGAAAACCTAATTTTGCATCGTAAATACAATGCGGGGAGAGATCTAGGTAAGGGGTTGGTTAAGCTCAGGGAAGGTACTAGCACCTTAAACTTCTGTAGTACTCTACAGGAACCTTTTGTTTATTGTATGCTTTTTTTATTTTATTATCTGCTTTAATATATATTGCTAAGGGATAGAGTGACCTAAAGACCTAAGGGTTAGTCCTAAGTTTACTCGGCAAGACATCGCATCTTGTGCCTGCATATCCTGACGGGAATGGAATCAGAGTAATTGTAGTTCCCCTTGAAAGGGAGGTTAGAAATTTCTTGACTATGGTCAAGGTTTCAAGGGGAGTAAAAGTATCTTAAGGACACGCTTACGTGGAGTTTTGAAACTCCTATTTCTATGTTGAATTTGTTAAATGAAATTAGGGTTAAATTAGGGATTCCACGGCGGGAAACCCTAAACAGAGTATGACGACTCTTTGACCTAAAGCTAGGGTAAAGGGCGTTTTCGTCCACGGCGGAACACCTAGACTATTAGGGTTTGAAATGATCAAAAATTAGAGTTATTGACTCGGCGGTCAAACGGCTAAACCTAAGTCCTTCAGAGGGTTTTAACGGTAAATTATGCAAACATGGCAAGATATTATATGGCAGAAATTAAAATGCAGAAAGTAAAGAAAGCGTCGCGACGATCACTCGCGTAAATTACAAATCCCCAAAAAAAAAGAAAGATAAAATAAAACCGCGACCATGGCCTCGCGTAAATTACATCCATGGAACAAAATAAATTGAAATAAATATGAATCGGAATCTATGTATAATATTTCAGTTGCCGGTTGGTGATGCTTTCGCTTGTTCTTCGCCGGCGACAACGGTTCTCGACGAACTTCTTTGGATCTCTTTTCCTCTTTCTCAAATGGAGGTGATGATGATGAGCTTAGAAGCTCTTTTGAACCTCTAGATCTTGACGGCCGCCGTTTTTCTTTTTGTCTCCTTCTCCCCTTTTCTCAAATGCAACTCATGTTTATATAGGTAACAAATTAGGGTTAACTCTAACCTAATGCACACTTTAAAGCCCAACTTAAAGAATTAGTCAAAACTAAATAAAATTTAAACAAATTAAAACAAACTTAAAACCCTATTTATTTACTAAACATTAAAAATATTATAAAAAGAGTAAAATCTTTTCTAATATTTTTAATTTTATGATTTTTGGATGTTTTTATGAATAATATGAAAAAAAGTGAAAAAAATAATTTAAATAAAATACGAAAATAATAATTAAATAATAAAAAAACTATTTTGTTATTATTTTTTTTTATGAAAATAGAAAAGTTAGAATAAAAATAAAAGAAAAACAAAAAATGAAGAAGGTGGGATTCGAACTCTCAACCTCTCACACTCATAACTCCTCACACACAGTCTCTTGCCAATTGTGTCATTTTATTCATTCAAAATAAAGTGGCACTAGAAACCATGTAAAGGTAGGACAAATTTGGGGTGCAACAGATGCCCCTATTTAAATAGCTTCACCGGATGATTTGAGCAGCGGAGACTCGAGAAATCGCGGTGAAAGGGATTTAAATACAGATAACCAAAAATTTGGTCCCTATATGCAGTGATATGCAATGATATGGACAAAATAACACGAACTATAATGCTGACAATGCCATAAATCTAATATGATGCGTATGATGGAATGATGAATGCTAGGATGCAGACGACACAACGACATAGGGGACAGACGCGACGAGTAACTACACTGGGGAATACGACGCACTGGTGGAATAGCGCGACAATTGTCACTTTAGAACGAATGGTAACACAGGATCCACACGGCGGTAGGATCAGGTAAACGACAAGTGTTGGAATTTCTGGGTCATTCCTTTAAACGAAGAGATCGAGCGGGATCTTCAGGAATCATCGGAAATTATACAGAGAGAAACAAACACCAGAGATACTCGGAAAAACTATCGAATAACCTCGGGGTCAAAGAAACAAATTTCAGGGACATCCGGAAGAACATCGAATGAACTCTAAAACATACCAGAGATACTCGAAAAAACATCGAATAAACCCTGGGCTATATCCAGAAACAAAAGGACGACATCTATAGGAGCATGAGATGAAGACAAGTTTCTAAAGGTAAATCCGAAACATTTAGGAAAGCAATAAATGTACGGGGCAAGTTTTGAAGACCTATCTGGAAAAACATCAGATAAGCAACAAAGGGGTTCTGGAAGAATATCAGAACAAAAACTCAGTCTGAAAAAACCTCAGAAAGAGAACAGATCTGGAAAACCATCAGATAAGATTCTGGAAAACCATCAGAATCCCAGGGGTATATGGAAAATCGTCAGATAGAGTTCTGGAAGAACATCAAAACAAAGACTCGATCTGGAAAACCATCAGAAGGTGGAATTTATCCGGAAAACCATCGGAAAGATTCTGGAAAACCGTCAGAATCGTAAAAGAATATCTAGAAAACCATCAGATAAGAGATACTCAATCTGGAAAACCGTCAGAAAGAGAAACAGATCCGGAAAACCATCGGATAGATCCTGGAAAACCATCAGAATCGAAGGAAAATATCTGGGAAACCATCAGATAAAAGATACTCAATCTGGAAAACCATCAGAAAGAGAAACATATCCGAAAAACCATCGGATAGATTCTGGAAAACCATCAGAATCAAGGGAAAATATCTGGAAAACCATCAGATACGTAACAACGAAGTTCTGGAAGAACATCAGAACAAAGAGACTCAATCTGGAAAACCATCAGAAAGAGACATTAAAATCAGGGTACCAGACATCCAATAATGGCTTTGAATGAAAGGTATAAACACAATATATGAGAATAGTATTGGACATAAAAGGAACAGGCATATCCGGAAAACCATCGGATAAGAAAAATGTCATATCTGGAAGAACATCAGATGGACACGAAACAAAGTTGTTTGGTAGGTGCCAAGTAAGTTGGACTTCGACCACAAGGTAAGACCTGGATAAAACACGACCTCGGGAGAAATGCAAATGAGGATGAAACACTCATGTTATGCATAGGTATGATATATATATATATATATATATATATATATATATATATATATATATATATATATATATATATATATATATATATATATATATATATATATATATATATATATATATGTATACGAATGTTATGAGATATGATCAAATGCAAATGCAGATGTCGACGACAAGGCTCGACTCTTCTGGTAAGATGACAAGACTGGAAAACTGATTCCTCAACCCGGAGATCACTGCCACTTGCTAAATTGTAATCAGGTTGATGGTCCTCGTAGGAAGGATGGAAAGCCGCTTGGAGATCTTTCAAGTAAACTGCCCCAGATTAAATTTTCCATTACAGATGAACGGATAATTTCTTCAGCTTGTCTGATTCTGAAAATGATTGTTTTACTGTACCCTCGGAAGGTTTGCCCCAGTCCGAGTCTTGAAAATCTCATGGATAAACCAGATCTGAGAAGATTTTGCCCCTGATAGGATCACTTGACCAAGTTTCTCGATTGTTTGAAAATTCCTTAGAGGAAAGCCAGTTTGCAAACAAAAATATTCATACAAACATGGTAATGCAAAGTTCATGCAACTTTAAATCAAAATTATTTTTGAAAGATGAAAAATAAATGAGTCATCGGTTAGAACGCGGCGGTACAGGATGCTCAAAGTTTAATACAGGTATACGGCCAAAATAAATGATTCACAAAGATCTTTAGGAGTCAGCTTACGCAATCTTGCTGTAGCATGCTTTCAAAATATCCTTGTTTCAATTAGGTCTTTTGAGGGTTGTAACTTGGTCTGATTCACGGTTTATGAAACAAAGGATAAATGCTCAAAATTTGTTTGTTCCCACCCAATCTACGTGATAATCTTCAGTCCTACGCTTGATCAACTCATATTATGCATTCAGGTTCCTATAGGTTAGGAATTGCACTGATGGTAGCAGGGATGGCTCAAAAGTCAAGGGACCTACGAAAAGGCAGCCACTGCTTCTTTACAACATATGGTTCTTTTGACATTGAGGATTTTCAGGGTAAGGATTTAAAGATCTCCTCTTTTTATTATCCCTAAATTTTGCCTGAACTGTTTTTTTTGTGAAGATTACAGTCAACGGGATGCCTCAGTTTTGCCTAAGTCTCCTTCATTGGTTTTGACTTAGCGGGCTTTTTATATTTTGTTTTGTTTTTTTCGAAAGAAAGTGACTGCCTATCTTAAATGATTACGGTGAACCATCATTGGCGTTTTGGCTTTAAAAAAGCATCTTCGACACTTGTTGTGTACGAAGGAAAATTGTGAGTGCGACCTTTATATGAAAGGCGTATTGTAGGAAAACACAACCAAGTTAACTGAGAGCTACCCATGCCCCAACGTTAAAATTGCGGTTTTTTTGTAAAGAAAGAAACTCCAACTTCTAAGCTCGAAGGGGGTGACAAGGAGATAACTTCCTTATTTCTCCAGTGTTTGGGGATCGAAACAATGTCTTACATCGTCAACAAAGTTTGATTGAAAGCATACTGACAGAAGTTATGGGTATAACGTTTTCGTCATCCTCCCTCCAATCTTTGCATACCAAAAATTCGGACAAAAGTAAATATTTGAAAGATAGAGCATAGAGATGAAAATAATAGATAAAACAAATTAAATCAAAAGTTGCAATGCTCAGTTCATTAATATAAAAGTGCAAACATAGTTTGAAAGCAAACAGCTAATAAAATAAGGAAAATACAAACAATGAGAAACAAAAGCCTAATGACTAAATCAGTGAGCCATCCTCTGGGGTCAGCCCGAAGCTTCACTTTTGATGTGTTGGCAACGGATTTTTTTGGATATTTGGAGGATTATCTTCAAAATCAAGTATTTCATCCCTAATTAACTCACGCACTCTGGCTTTCAGTGCAAAACAATGCTCCAAGTCGTGGCCTAAAGCACCCTCATGAAAAGTGCACTGGAAATCAGCCCTGAATCCAGCTGGAAGATGATTAGGAGGTGGTAAAGCCCTGGTAGTAATCAGCCCTCGTTGAACCAAGTACGGATATAGCTTTGTGTAAGTCATGGGAATAGGATCAAATTGGTTCCTATTTCGAGACTGATCTTGTCTAATAACTGGACGTTGAGCGGTCTGAGCTGGCTGTGGAGCAACAACTGGTTGAGATCCCTGGCGAGGCTTTCTTGATTCAGTCATGACAGCATTGGTCTGCTCGTCCTTCCTCTTATGGAAATTCCCATAGGATTTCTTTGCACCATTAGAAGATTCGGCAGATTTGGATACCTTCCCATTTTTCAAACCTTCTTCTAACCTTTGGCCAATAGTCACTAGATCTGTAAAGCTTGAAGAGACACTCCCAATCATCTTTTCCCAATAGAAAGGAGACAAAGTATCCATGAACATTCCTGTCAGTTCCTTCTCGGCTATAAGGGGTTCGACTTGGGAAGCTAACTCCCTCCAATGCTGAGCATACTCCTTGAACAAATCTTTTTCCTTCTGAGACATACTTTGAAGCTGACGACAATCGGGAGCCATATCCAAATTGTATTTGTATTGCTTCATAAAAGCGTTAACGAGATCTTGGAAGCAGTGGACACTGTTATGCTCTAAGTTCATATACCATTTAAGAGAAGCACCACTCAAACTATCCTGAAAGCAATGGATGAGCAACTTCTGATTGTTGGTGTAAGCTGCCATCTTTCGGAAGTACATGACTAGATGGGCTCTTGGACATGAATGACCTTGATACTTCACGAACTCAGGAGTCTTGAACTTGGCAGGAAAAATAAGACTAGAAACTAGGCACATATTATCGGCATCAACGTTGAAGAAATCAGTACCCTCGACAGCTTGGAGTCTCTTGTTTATGATCTGAAACTGTTCACGGGTGATCTCAGGCTCAACAAAATCTTCTTGACCACCGGCAACATTGTACTCATAGGGAGGATTCTCAACGGGAGCTTGGACAGTCTGATTAACCGTGTGGACCACAGGTTGGGCCTCGGTAAGGACAGGAGCTTGAAAAACCGGTCTGACAGCCTGACCAATCATAGCAGCAGATGCAACAGGTGGAGAGTAGTTAGGAGGTAAACCAAACTCAGGCCAAGTAGAGGGCGGCACTGAAACAAGAGGCGGATCAACACTTGAAACTTCCTGAATGACAGTCCTCTGAGGTGGCTCTCCTCTGGCAATCAACACTTGAAGCATCTCGGTAAGCCTGGTCATGCCTGCTTTCAACTCATCAATCTCCATTCGGACCTCCGCATTATGTTCCTCTTGTTCTGACATTTGGTGTCTATAGTTAGCTCTAGTCTGATATTTGTGTCGAGGAATCAGCTTGACGACTCAACGGAACACTGGAAGATAAAGACAACTGGACATGAGAAACCCAGGGAAAGATGCCATGCAAGACATGATGCTAATTCAATGCAATAGTTTCAAGAAATTCAACGGTCGATTGCAAATATTTTCTAAGAAACCTGGAAAATGTTTTAGACTTTAAAATGTGAGACTTTTGAATTTGAAAGGGACAGTTGAATTCCTTGAAACTAGGAATGGTGTTTTATGAATGCCATGCACAAATACATGCAAGCAACAAAAGTCCTAGGTTAAAAGTATAATGAGCGGAGCCAAGGTCTACCCATTCCAAAAGGTATGTACTATAGGGTTAATTGTACCTGCAGAACAAGGGTTCTAAAGAAGTGCTCAAAGTCATCAGTTCATCCTTCAGATATTATCAACTTTCCGACTGACTCGGAGGTCGATAATATTCTCAAGAGAACCTCTTTTAAGTGTAGCATCGCGTAGCAACTATTGTAGGACTACTCCTCCATAGTTCCCGCACTACGTCCTATATAAGGCCACGGTGGTGTTAAGGTACTACGGTCCCCAACATCACAGACTCCAATCGAAAATAGTAAAAGTTTTCACGGCTATACTCGTTCAACCGAACCATTTTCGAAAGGGTCTCAACTGAGCGGTGATTCTCGAGTCGACTTGGTCGGGACTCACTCCCGGCAAACCTCGTCGAATATCTCACCTTCCTATAATAAGGTCACTCAAGTTCGGGTTAGGACTTATCTCACAATAACAGGTATCCCCACAAGGTACAATGATATATAAAAATAATTAATAAAATATCATACAATAAACAGAATAGGGGTAACCCTTAAAAATTAGGAGGATCCCCAGTGAATTCGCCATTTTCTGTTGCGGTTAGAATATGATATCAAATTATTAATTAATTTGAATCGCATCTTTAGTTCACAACCACTCTTTGATTTATCCGAAGGAAAAGGTCAAAAGAGGAAAACCTAATTTTGCATCGTAAAGACAATGCAAGGAGAGATCTAGGTAAAGGGTTGGTTAAGCTCAGGGAAGGTACTAGCACCCTAAACTTCTGTAGTACTCTACAGGAACCTTTTGTTTATTGTATGCTTTTTTTATTTTATTATCTGCTTTAATATATATTGCTAAGGGATAGAGTGACCTAAAGACCTAAGGGTTAGTCCTAAGTTTACTCGGCAAGACATCGCATCTTGTGCCTACATATCCTGACGGGAATGGAATCAGATTAATTGTAGTTCCCCTCGAAAGGGAGGTTAGAAACTTCTTGACTATGGTCAAGGTTTTAAGGGGAGTAAACGTATCTTAAGGACACGCTTACGTGGAGTTTTGAAACTCCTATTTCTATGTTGAATTTGTTAAATGAAATTAGGGTTAAATTAGGGATTCCACGGCGGGAAACCCTAAACAGAGTACGGCGACTCTTTGACCTAAAGCTAGGGTAAAGGGTGTTTTCGTCCACGGCGGAACACCTAGACTATTAGGGTTTGAAATGGTCAAAAATTAGGGTTATTGACTCGGCGGTCAAACGGCTAAACCTAAGTCCTTCGAAGGGTTTTAGCGGTAAATTATGCAAACATGGCAAGATATTATATGGCAGAAATTAAAATGCAGAAAGTAAAGAAAGCGCCGCGACGATCACTCGCGTAAATTACAAATCCCCAAAAAAAAGAAAGATAAAATAAAACCGCGACCATGGCCTCGTGTAAATTACATCCATGGAACAAAATAAATTGAAATAAATATGAATCGGAATCTATGTATAATATTTTAGTTGCCGGTTGGTGATGCTTTCGCTTGTTCTTCGTCGGCGGCAACAGTTCTCGACGAACTTCTTTGGATCTCTTTTTCTCTTTCTCAAATGGAGGTGATGATGATGAGTTTCGAAGCTCTTCTGAACCTCCAGATCTTGACGGCCGCCGTTTTTCTTTTTGTCTCCTTCTCCCTTTTTCTCAAATTCAACTCATGTTTATATAGGTAACAAATTAGGATTAACTCTAACCTAATGCCCACTTTAAAGTTCAACTTAAAGAATTAGTCAAAACTAAATAAAATTTAAACAAATTAAAACAAACTTAAAACCCTATTTATTTACTAAACATTAAAAATATTATAAAAAGAGTAAAATCTTTTCTAATATTTTCAATTTTATGATTTTTGGATGTTTTTATGAATAATATGAAAAAAAGTGAAAAAATAATATTTTTTAAAAAATAATTTAAATAAAATACAAAAATAATAATTAAATAAAAAAAACTATTTTGTTATTATTTATTTTTATGAAAATAGAAAAGTTAGAATAAAAATAAAAGAAAAACAAAAAATGAAGAAGTTGGGATTCGAACTCTCAATCTCTCACACTCACAACTCCTCACACACGGTCTCTTGCCAATTGTGTCATTTTATTCATTCAAAATAAAGTGACACTAGAAACCATATAAAGGTAGGACAAATTTGGGGTGCAACACATGCAATGACAATGAAATAAAATGTTAAGAAAGAAAGAAAAATAACGTTGGAGAAGAAGATGAATATTTTCTACAGAGTTTCTCTCTGCCCACAAACTATGGAAACTTTCTTATTGACTTGCAACTGAAAATTGTGAATACAATATTATGAGTTGTGTTGTTTACAAATAAGGGTTATTCCCTATTTATAGATTTAGGTTAGCTTGCACTCCAAGTCAAAGCTCAAAACTATAAAAGCCCAAAATAACTAACAATACTAAAATATGCCTAAGTCGAAATCCTGTGTGAAGCAACTTGCTTCAACACTTCGACACACTAATATAACTCGACACACACATTAGGCTAATTCGACTAGACCTTGTTTCTGCCGAGCTATACTACTTCGGCACAATGAATTACAAACTCAGCAATAAATAATATCAACCTGCAAGGCAACTTCTATCTCAGCATAAATAGAACAAAGGTGAGTGTCAGTAAATGCATCACAAGTCTAAGTATCATCAAAATTAGACAGGGATGGAATATCAGCTAAAAAGACTCAAAATATGTTTCATGAACTAATTCAGAAAGCAATTCAATTTGAAAGTATAGTTCTCTTCCATGGGATATTTCATAGCATTAAAAATTTTAAATTTTGTAGTAATATCACCAAATTTCGTGGACATCGTTCCATCTCGACGTCTATTTTTATTTTTGCCATCTTCAAGAATGGCCTACCTAAAATTATGGGTGTCTTGCTTGCATTTGAATTTGTTTCTTCTTCCATTTCTAGAATGTAAAAATTTGTAAGAAAAATTAAATCATTAGCTTGAATAAGTACATCTTCCATTACTTTGACAGGGCGGGCATTGCTTTTGTTTGCCGCCTAGATGGTCAAACTTGTATTTTGTAAAGGAAAAAGATCAAGATTATTAAAAATAGAAATATTCATAACATTAATAGAATCTCTTAAATCTAGCATGAAATTTTCGAATTTACTATCCCTAATGGTCCACAGAATAGAGAAAGTTCGTGAATCTTTGTACTTTTGGGGCATGGTTTGAGTGAGAGCTGAAACATTTTGCCCATTTTTTTGCTGTTTCAGGTATAAGCATAGGTTGAATTAAATCTTAAACATTTTTTCCTATATTAACTCTTGAATTTCCCTTTAACCTCCTTTTAAGTGTGCACAAGTCCTTCAAAAAGTTGGCATATTTCGGAACCTGCTTAATTACATCAAAAAGTGGGATGTTCACCGTCACCTTCCTGAATATGTCCAATATTTACTTATCCCTATCTTCCTCGTCCATTTTTATTTTTATTTTTCACTGCTCTCAGCGGGAAAGGAATTAGTGCTACATATCATGTCTCAGTATCAACAACAACTTCAGAATCATACAGCAGCTCAACAATTTTTTTTATTTTTCTAGGGCTGGCTCAATACTTTTTACTGACCTTAGGAAAATTTCACTCACATTAAAGGTGTTTGGATTCAATGTTATTTGTACAAGTAGTTGCTTTAATCTTTGATCCTAAAGCACTAAACTATTTAATCCATTTATAATGCACCACTAAACAATTTTACCTTCAAAGGGCCACAAGCATCATAATGCATCAACTGAAGTAACTCTGACTTCGTTAAGAGTGGATGGATTTTGAAAAAATAATCGGGTATGTTTATCAACTATAAAATGAGAAAATTTATTCAAAATTTTCTTTTTAAATCTTGGAAGCACATCCTTTTGGTCTAAACAATTCGTCTCTTTATTAGTGTTATGGATAAGCCTTTAATGCCACACAAAAAATCTTTATATATCCATAACATTTACATTATTTTTAGTAACTAAAGTTTTTTTCCAATAAAGTTTATAAATTTTCTCCTTTAAGCAACAAGCATATGCCCAAAGATCAAATTAAAATGAACATCTTGAGCACACTTAACTCCTTTAAGCAACACCTACATTCCCATGTTGGTTTGTAAACAAATATCACCGATACCAATCAACTTAGATACATCATCATTACCTATCTTCAATACTCCAAAGTCACTCAAAGTACAAGAGGTAAAGAACTTTTTCCTTGACATAACATATAGTGTAACACCATTATCAATTATCCACATGTTGTCATGGTCACGAATAATAACAAGATCATCACTGGTTGTAGTAGTAACGAGGTCATCATCATTGCAACCTCTTTGTTTCTTTTTACTCTTCTTACCTTCGTTGTCCTTTTTCCAAAGAAAAGCATTCTTCTATATAATCCATGTTATATGACAATAATTACACTTCACATTCTTGTATTGACCTTGAACTTGTTCTTGTTGTTATCTCTACCTCCATTTGGTTCCTTTTTCTGACTTATGCACCTATTTTAAGTGAAAAGTATTTCAAATTAAGATTACTAACTTTATGTATTCCTTATCATATCAACATTAAGAACATCACCCTTAATTGTTTTTAAAAAAATAACACCTTTAGAAGATAAACTCATTATATAAACCTAAAATGTATCCCAAGGCTCTAGTAAACATAACAGCAGAAATAGTCTTAATAGCTCCTCATCAAATGAAAATACTCATTTCTGATATTTGATCGAGGAATCATTGAAAATCACTCAAGTGATTTCTTATCCTTCAAACTTATAAAGCCATTCACCAAGAAAAACTTATTATTCTCTAATTTTGAGGCATACAAAGAATCTTTCTTCTCCCACAAATTATTTGCATTTGTCTCTTTAGCAATATGATTATGAAAATTATATTCCATATATTTCTAAAAGAACCCACACACTTGTTGATGTTCAAATTCTCATTCTATATTAGACTGAGAATCTGATTTTTTAGAATAAGAAATAGGAAGATGCATTTTCTTCACATATAATAAATCTTTTATCTTTCTCTTCCACAAATTGCAGTTAGTGTCATTCAAAGGCACCATATTTATATTCATATTTGCCTTCATAATTCAAGCGAGTCAAAATAGCCCTAACCAAGAGCATTTATGTCAATCTAATGAGAAACAACACAAAAACACAATAAAAAAACAACAAATATTGGATATAAAATTTCCAACATGGAAGAATGTTTGAGGATTAATAATAAATATTTATAAGCAAATAAATCAATTGAAAACAAATAAAAAAACACCAAATATTTAACTTGGAAAACCCCCTCAAAGCAGGGATAAAAATCATGAGTCACACAGACTAAAGAAATAGCTCCATTATATCAAATGAGGTTACATGAGAGTATCAAAGTAAGGCATAAATAGTGTCAACAACTATCCAAAATAACAAAGAACAAAAGCTTAAAATTTGTGGATGAAAAGCCAAAAATTTCCCAAAAACTTGATGTCGTGCAAATGTGATATTTATCTTCTTAGACCTTGTTTAACTTGAACAGCGAAAGCGTAGAACTATGTCGTACGAACCTTCTATAAAAAAATTTAGCTCAATCCAATGATTAACAAATCCAAAATCACTATTTTTCTCAAACTAGTTTGAGAAAATGGGAATGAATTTTCTCACAAGCAATTGATTTTCTCTTTTGTTTTCTCTCTATATGTTCTCTCCCTAGAATGACTATATCCATTTAATATAAGTGAGACACAAATGGACTAACATGTTTGGGTCTTTCTTCGCATGAAAAGAGATCTTAATATCTAACAACTATTAGTGGTGCTAAGCATTTTTTTTAGGAATTTCTTTTCCCACTCTTATGATGTGACTCACACCTCTAAAAACCCGAAATTTCCCTCAGGTGTTTCAAAGATGCATCTTTGGATGCACCTTTAACCACCTTACCCTTCGTAAATCAAAGAGCTACCCCATTTTGCAAAACATTCATCGAAGATGCATCTACGAAACTTTTATGAGGTGTATTCGGGATGCATCTTCGAAATTGCATTTTAAGTAATAAACGTGAACATCATAAAACAAGGTAATGTATTAATTAAAAAAAATACCATAATATTACAAACATTGTTCTCAAAGTATGGAAAATAAAACTAAAACATCCCAAGATACAAAAAAAAAACACATAACCTACTGCATATGCCTAATCCTAACCTCTGGCTCCTCCTCTGTCGCCGGTAACCCAAGACATTATGTGACTCTGTAAGACTGGCATGTGCGAGGGAAACTGCATCATCGTCACCTCTCTCAAGCAGTCCAGACTATATTCCCTCACACGTAATTCGCATAATATTTTAACAGATCAACGAGACATCAATGGCATGGTCAACCCTGGTCTCCTCATTCTCTAGGATCTCCTCGTGAGCAATCCTAGGTGGACGTCCAAGAGTGTCTGGTATCATGACAGAGTGTGACACACTATAGAACCAAGTCATGTAATTGTCCATATAAGATCATTGAATTGTGGCTGACATACTTCGATACTCCTCTAGTACCAGATGACTCTCGTAACCCGCCAGTATGTCATCTAGATGTCTATTGACGATGTTGTTAGGAGTAGACTCGAAAGGGGATCTCAGAATGATCTATACATATCCAAACTGATGCATTTGTCGCTCCGAAAGATACCTGCATATCACATTCCTCCCACATGCTATCCATTTGGAGTAAAATAAAATGGGGTTGAAGGAAACAATATCCTAGTGAGTGGTATGTGGTGTCCATTTGATGTCATCGTGTTGAGTCTGGTCAATATACACATGGAACGACCATATAGCATCATTCCCTCTGTGCGGGAAATACATGCAAGCATGTGACCAATCCTCAGTATACTCTACCACACGATCAAACTCGTGTATGCGGTGAAAGTGGGATACGATTCATCCCTTAATATGAATAATAAAAACATTAGTAAAAAATGCTTTTAAAATTAATATTGGATATGGAAAGTATCGCCAACAGGGTGCAGGAGCCTGTCATTTTCCTTGTCATCCATAGAGAGAATGTTCGCTCAGCTTGAAGTATAATTATACCAAACAAACGGCCCCCGGTTTCACTCGTGAATGGTTGAGAAGTTGATGAAGTACTTACGGTGTACCACATTGATGTAGGTTGCACTTTTGACCACAAACATGGACGTGCCAACCAAGAATAGAAGGAAATACCTCAAAGTGAACTCGTGGTGGTAGGTAACCTGTAGATAATTGTTGTCAACATCATCAACCATCTCCAAGTTTTCTTCATAAAGCTTCTTCAAGTATGAAAATTTGGCATGAGCACCTTTCATGCTCTAACACTGCATCAGGGCATCCATTGGGTTAGCTCCTAAATAAATGACCATCATCTTTTGGGCTTCATCGTGTTTGATCCTGGAATGATCAAATAATTTCCCTCTGATGGGAAGGTGTAGAAGGCTAGCGACGTCATTTAGTGTAATTGTCATCTCGCCAATGGCGAAGTGGAAAGGTGATGTTTTTTATGCCATATCTCAACAAAATCCCCCTACATGCCATGGTCAATGGTCTTGTACCCGAAGCAACACAAGTCGGAAAGAACAGAGTATAAATGATACTTTGGAACCAATCATCTGTAGGCTGATAAAGCTGCAAAATCTTGCAATTGTAGTTAACAGACTTCAAACATTAGCGCTCTTGTTAAAGAAATATAAAAATATCAGTCGCATGGAATTTGTTTAGTATATCAGTAAGGAGATGTCAGGCAAGACATGCCCAATAACATGATTTATATAGTATATCAGTAAGGAGATGTCAGAGGGTCCTTCTAGATAAGGGTCTCCATATGCAGAGACACCATCATGTGCAGCAGGAGCTTTCTCCCGGTCTTCGTGAGTAGGGGAGATGTGCCCCTGTGATTTTGATTAGGGGTGTGTTTTTAAATCGATTCGTCTAATTCATAATCATAAATTTGGTTTCTAAAATTAAAAAATCAAATCATTTATATTATTAACTAATTCAGTCCATAAGGGATGGCAACGGGGCGGGTTTAACTATTCCCGCACCCGCACCCGCCTCCATATAACACATTCGCGCCCGCCCCCAAGCCTAATTGGGGGTGAAAATTTACCACCCAGACCCGCCCCTAGTGGAGAACGGGTGCACCCGCATCCGCCCCACCCCCACCCGTAAAAAATTAATTTTTTTTAATTACAATAAAAATTAATGTAATTAAAAAATTGATTATTTTAATAAAAATTAATTATTTAATTAAAATTTTAATTAGTAAATAAATATTAACTTGATTACTTTGATTATTTTAATTGCAAGAAGGACATTAATAATTTAATTAAAAATATAATTGATAAATAAATATTAAAATAAGTAAAATAAGAGAATTAAAGTAAAATACATTATCTGAGGGCGGGACGGGTGTGGACAGGTCTTAGTGTCTTCCCACACTCGTAGTTAAAAACTGGATTTCTCCTGCATCCGCACCCGCACCCAATTAAATCGAATTTTCTCCGTTAATTTCAGGGCAAGTCCGAACTGGTGCGAGCGAGTCCGAGTTTGTTTGTCCTCCCTGTCTATTTAAGAAAAATCAATAATATTGGATAACTAAACTAAAAATCAAATTATTTATTAAAATTTAGTTCCTATTCCTGATCAAATTCACTCAAATGTTAATATATTTTTCTCTAAATTTTCAACCAAACTAAAAACATCACTCTAAATCTCCAACAAAACTAACACCATTTAAATTGAATAACTAGAATGACTGTTATTTTTTAGTACAGCAGTAAATATTATTCTTAATTTTAAAAATAAACTATAACATAAATTAAATTTCATTATAAACATAAATCACTATGTTGGAATTAAAATTTCATAACACCATAATTTAAATTTTATATATATATATATATATATATATATATATATATATATATATATATATATATATATATATATATATATTCATTCGGGAAATTTCCGACACAAGGATTTCATTCCTTCGGACTTGTTTAGTCTTCCATTGGAATGACGGCAAAAAAAGTTATTCGATTGAGGAGGCCCCCGCTTCCTTTATTGAAGTAAGTACAAATGATTTGATTGAATATTTTCTAAGAATTGACTTAATAAAATCGAATACTTCAGATATCAGGAAAGGCTACCTTTGGAACACCTGGCATAAAAAAATGATAAAATTGTCTGACACCAGCATGTTACTTTGATGTCAAATTGTGCAGATTATATATATATATATATATATATATATATATATATATATATATATATATATATATATATATATATATATATATATATATATATATATATATATATATATATATGAAAATATTCATATAGACAACATTATATTTACATAGACAACATTATTAGAAAATAAATAAAACAGTAAAATTAAATCAAATTTTTTGAATGAAAATTTCAAAACAAGTTTAAAAAAATGATTAAAACAAAAAAATTGATGTAATTGGTTTTTAAAAAAATCCAATTGTAAAACTGGATCAAACATTTTGTTATACCATATAATAAATATTCACTACTAAAATGCAATGTTCATATAAGAGATGAATGGCGTAATCAATAAAAATTAAAATTTTATTTAAGTATTTTAACAAAAGGTATGATCGTGATATTACAAATTTGTATAACAATGTCAATGGAACCATTGATTTTGAATGCAAGATGTATTATGATTGCAATTAACCAATTTATCATTAAAACAAATATACAAAAATACCAAATTTTTAGCATGGATAAAAGCAAATAAAAAATATGAAAAAGAAAAAAAAAACCTTACTTAACAATTAATTTTCTTTTAAAATTTGTTTGGAGGGATTTTAAAAAAGAAGTGTCCCCATAAAAGAATTTTTAAAATTGGTAAATTTCATTTTGGACCACCAAGATTGGACTATATAATTTTTTTTTAAAATATGAACAGAATATCCTCTACGCATAACTTTAAAAATTAATCGGAAGTCAAAAAAACAATAATAAACCACAAAGTTTCCACTCAAGAGATTTAACAACATTATGTGTTCAGAATTAAATTCGAACTCAAAACTCCTAATTAAACCAAAATCCTAAAATATCAAAGTTTTGACAATAGGGGAATGAATGTGTTTTTTCTTTTGCCATTATTTGACACAATTTAAGATAAAAGATGATGTGGAACTTTCCCTAATAATAATCCACTTTGTATTGATAATTTTGTGATAATTATTATTACTGCATTACCTCGGTATCCACAAAGGGAACTGGTCCAAAAACACAACGCATGGAAAACTAGCAAAACACTGATCTCTTTTATAAACAAAAACCAGGGGTACGAATAAATAACATATGAAGACCAAAATTTCATACCATACATCAAACTTTGTCTCCCGTCTTAATTGACTTCTTGGTTAACTTAAATGCTTGGAACACAACAGATTCATTTTGCTGAACTACGGTACTAGGGACAGAACGCTCTGTATGAATAGAAGACCTCCTTAATACCTCCAACAGTGAGACACTTGATTCTTGAGGTTTAGAACTTGAAGCGGCATATTTGTTCTGTGTGTTCCTTTGGAATTTGGCAGAAACAACTTTGGGTGCTTGACTCTCTCTTACAATCTGAGTTACATCCGAACAGAAAGAAAAAACAGCAGTGAGTCAGTGACATTGGAATATAAACAACCAATATTTATAAATGTAGAGTTATTAATGGCATTTCATGCTAGTTTTCTAGTTTCTGATAATCATTACCGCATCTGAAGAATCCTCTGATATCAACGCCGAAGGCCTGCTGTTGCTGTCATCTCGCCCAAATATATATGATGATCGGACCTTGTTTGAGCCTTGTTTTTTAGAAGCAGGCATAGACTGATTTGAAGTATGGCGGATAAAAGATGACTGAAATATTTACAAGAGAACTCAGAAATATCACTTTAAATATATAGTTTTGTATTGATGATAAGCGCAGTCATGTGGTTCAAGTATACACTGTAGTGTCAGAAAAACCATCTACAATACAAAATTGCTGGGATAAAGGAGCATTTCATCAGGTAAAATAGCTATGTTCTAGCTAGTTAAAAGCAGCATACCTTTGATGATATATTTGTGTTTTGTCCTATGTGTGGCATATCAAATATGGCTGCAGCATACATTAATGGAAGAAACCATTAGCATTATCATAATTTTGAAGCCTGAATGAAGTACATTACATAGCTTTGGTGAAATGCTGAAGTTTATTTATCTTACAAGGAGTTCTTCCCTTTCTCTTGTTATCTGGCACAACATTTGTTTTCTTTATGAGATTGAAAATTCCCCTGCTGTTTTCATCTTCAGCTGGTGAAAAAAATTGGGCTTTCTTCTCCTGATTCACATTATAATATTGAAAACAGCCAAACATATCTTAATTTCATCATGTGCAAAAGATGGAAATGCAATAAACTTCTGTCAAAATCAAAGTGACAGTAATACATTTATTGTTGTAGTAGCTGAGAAGTGAGAACTTACAACTTTATAAGAGAGGGACTGTTTAGCTAGTCTCTCCTCGGTTTCCTCATCAGATGATACATATGCATCCTCTTTATCAGTAAACATCTGCGGGATCATCTGCTTTACCTTTTTCAGATTGATCTTCACGGCATCAGATTGAGCAACAAAGTCATCAATTTCATCATCAGATTCATTTTCAGTTTCTTTGCTTTCCCCATCCTCCTCTTCATCGTCAAGTGATGTTGATTCATTCAATCTTGAACCACAATTAAGTTTTTGGAGTAGATTATCCATCCCAGTTGTATCCTGCTGCTCAAGCCATTGCTGGTGAAGTTGGTCACGCTTTTCTCTATCAATTGGATCTTCTTCATATCCAGTTGCTATCATATCATTAAGTTCCTCAATATCATCATCATCCTCATCTTCATCATTATCTCGGAAGCGTTGTAGATCATTGTCACTGTCATCTTCCTCTTCAGCTTCTTCATCAACAAAAGCCTTAACAGGGTCGCCACGTGAAGGTAAAGTCACATCAGCTGACCCTTGTAAATGTGGTACTGTGTTCTCCTTGTTATTGTCCTCCTCGTCAGAAGAGCTGGAGAAAAGGAGTGATTGTCATTTTTTAACTTCGAGAAGAATGGGAAGAAAAGTAATGAATTGTCCACTATGGACAAATTAAAAAGCCACAATTTGTCAAGGAAAAAGATACATGTGTCATGGTTACTTATCAAGGTTTTACAACATAAAAATCCAAACTAACAACCACATAGTTAAGCATATCCCACTGTAAGAATGATAATTTTATAATACCATCAACAGCAATGAAACAAATGGTGGCGATAAATAAAGCAATGAAATGTTTATGTGAAGATAGTAAGTGAGTAAATCTGAAGATAACAAAAGAAGAAATGTCTAATAACTTACACATCATCATCAATAGGAGCAGAATCAAGTGTCAAGTTCATTGCTAGCATAGATGGGGCAAACACTTCTTCAGAAGGGTTACTCAACTTCTCATTTACAGCCTCTTCTTTAATATCACTCATTTCAGAATCAGAAAAGAGATCCTAGAAATCAAAGACAAACAAACACTCAGTGAACAAATTCTACATTTATGGGAAAGCATCTAAAGAAATGGGTGACAGAAAACCTGAGTATCATCAACAGGAGCTCGAAATGCATTAACAGGTTCTGAAACCACATCCTGAAACTCAACAGAAGCAATGATTTAGATAGCAATACCAACATGATGAGAACCAATATACCCTGTGTAATAAACTAGCACAAAGATTTCAAGGGCAAAGATTACAATTATATTTGATACTTATATAGATTAGAACTTATGAATTTCAAATATCTCAATTTATAGGTTATTATCACATCTCTTAATATACTCAACAAATAGTGATAGCAGATACGGTTATATAAATATAAGTCCCCGCTCAGATATCCAAAATCAACACATTAGTATAACATTCTCTACTACATTGATATGATGAAGTACCGAACAACATTATATAACAAGCTGAAATGATGACTAACCACAGGAGAAGGAATGTTTTCAACATTCATTTTATCTAAGGCATTGTTAGATCCACCATTATCTGGTTCACTTAAATTATTCTCTGTGACTGCAGGACAAGTAGCTGGTGTTTCTTCAACCTCGGCTTCTTCAACCTTATTAGTCATCTCTTCCCTCGGACATGAAGGTTCAGAATCAATATCCACAATGAAGCCATCATTATCATCAAAAGAAACATTAGATCTGAAACCCAACCCAAGTATACATTAGTGTTTGACTAAAATTAGTGCATGCTAAAACAAAATATTGATATAGATCCACCTACTTCTTTAAGAACTCTAATTTTCTCTTTCGAATTTTATCCAGTATCGATGAAATTGGCTTCTGAACCTGCGGAACAGGTTTAAAGGCGGCATCTCTCGTTTCTACCCAAAGCATAGAAAACCATGTAAGTAATTAGAAACACAACAAAACAATAGAAGAAAAAAACAAATCCAAAAAACATCCCTACCTCGTAGAAGTCTCTGAGACTCTGCTCGAAGCTGTTTGAGATTCTCCTGTCTTTCCTGATAAATCAACAAATCAAACAATCAGTAAATCAAAAACAAAGCAAATCAAATCAAAATCATTATCTACAAAAAAAGTGTGAACCTTCTCAGCTTTTCTTTTACTGGAGATAGATTCTTTCCGCAGCTTCTTCTCGTTCCGGTCACCGTCCTCAATTTTCTTCTTCTTTTTCTTCTTACTATCTTTCTTCTCGGAAACATCTTCTACAGTATGTTGCTTTTTTTCTAACTCATCAGTATTTTCCTCCGTCGTCTTCTCGGTAAACTTCCCGTCAAGTTCATCGTCCAGAGAGTCAAACTTCAAAACCCTCCTAGCACCCACACCATCTTCCATGACAGTTTCAGTGACATTGTTATCAACCAGAGCTTCAATTTCGTCGACTGATTCTCCGTTTGACTCCTCCAATCCTGAATTGTTTTCGAATTCGGGCAATTTGATAGGGGAAGATGAAGGTAGAGGGTTTTCGGAAACCCTAGGTGGAGATGAATGTATAGGGTTTTCGGAAACCCTAGGTGGAGATGAAGGTTGGGGATTTTCGGAAACCCTAGATGCTTTCTTCAAACGCTTGAGCTTTCGTTCGACGACGGGAGGAGAAGGCAAGGGTTCGAAATCGTCGTCGCTATCCATGTCTGATTCTGAGATCTGAAGGAAACACTTTTTGGAGTTGGAAAAAAAATGGCTCTAACCTTGTGGAATGAAAACGGAACGTGCTATGATTCTAATCTAAATAAATGGCGGTAATTTGTTTGAAATTTCTATAAAAATGCGCCATGGAATTCGCTTTTATATTAGCGCCATTTTTTATTTTCATTTCATTTTGTATAGGTTAATATAGCAAGGTATATTAAAAAAATAGAAAATTTAGTTATTGAAAATTGAATCCACATATAATCTCCTAAACAGATATTAATTAAATGAGAAAGACAAGTAGAAAATACTTTTAGTTTTTAAACAAGTAGAATTTTCAATTTAATTAGTATTTCTTTCGCGTAAAGTGTGAACAATGATAAATTATCACTCTTTATAAATAAGAGATTGGATATAATTTACTAGAGATGCATAAGAATGAGTGGAATGCATACTTTTTTAAATAAAATTCAAAGATGTTTGAGAGTCAGACTCGCAAATCACATTCGACAAAACGATGATTCCAAGCCGTAGCAAGACCATGAGAAATGGTTTGAAGCTCGACATTAATATTAGAGGTGAAACCACAACTTCCTGCAAAACCTATAATGCAACCTCCATAAGAGTTTCTCAAAACACCACCAATGGAACTGCCATATGCATTGACCTTTATTACATTCTTTGTGGGAGGGTTCCAAGACATGCGTCTACGGGGTGATATCTTATTAGAATCACCAAAAGCTTGATTGGTATATTGTAAAAGAGTAGTTATTTGGATAAGAATATTCCAGAGAGTGATTGTTGTCTTTGGAGGATTCTTCGTTACGAGATATCTAAATCATCCAACAACGAATGATAAACAAATGGTCATGACTAGTGATGAAATTTTGTTCTTCAGGAGACACATGTCGAACACGATGTCCTGGACAACTTATTTGACAAGATAAATCAGAACTACAACAATAGTACAAATTAAGTTGTACAAAGATGATGGAGAAGGAAAGCAATAAAGAACACAACAATTGGTAACACAATTCGATGCAAACAACACCTACGTCTGAAGGGTTAGCTTCCAACCCAAGAAAGTAAATTTATTATTAGTATCTTAGTACAATTAGTCTCACGGGCCAACAACAAACAGTATGTTGTTAAATATCTCTTCATAACACTACCCAATAATTTTCAATTTAGGACTCCACCTAAATATGAGAACTCCTCTCGCTTTCTCTCAATCAATAAACCCTAGTGACTGGTGATTCACCAAATTATTGATGTCGAATATCACAACTCAACTAGACAAACCTTCTATGTCAAGTTACTAAAACATAGAGGTGTAAAGATGTTGAATATATAACCCAACTATACTAACCTACAATTATGTCAAATTACTGGAATATAATGAGGTGTACATATAAATAACAATGATTCTTGTAAACCTTATCACTCTAAAATCTTCAAAATATTTGCTTTCCAGTATATGTTTTAGCTCCTTATATAGCATAATAACTTTAGGCTTTTCTCCTAAGATATTTGCTTTAATTCCGTCCATAATTAATGCATAATTTGTTGGGTATTATTTGTTCCATAAATCTCTCCAGCAATATATGATTTGTTTTAATTTAAATCTTCAATTAATTTGAATCAAACTTCGTCCAAATGTCAAACAAAACATCTAATCGTATTACTAAATCAATTAGCAATAAAATATGATTCAATCTTTGACTAGAGAGTCTTCCAAAATGCAGCAACAATGACCTGTTGCACAAGTCCAGATGTCGTACCAACATGTTGTGACATTGCGTCTAGCATGTATCCCTTTTGCATCTCTGTACACCTTAAGCAAGCTAGATTAATCTTGAACACTTTGAACACTTCTCCATGTTATTGTTTTGCAAAATGTAGTCAATCCAAAAGGAACAACAATTTTTCCCTTTGATAAACTGTGGCAAAACAAATCTTCGAGATATAGCACTTATTCAGACCATAACAAGTAGTCGACTTCAAAGTATACAATCATTAAAAGCAACTTTCATCAGATTTTAGCACATCACAGGAAAACTAGTAGAATTCATTATAAATGTCACACAAAACAATGCTCTATAATCAATCAGACAGACATGCAATCACTCACAACTTAGTCATGCATGGCGCTCAGTCAGCTTATAGTTAGTAGCATACAATCTTACTAACTAACAGTTATCATCATGCAATCATTCACAAACTTAGTCATGCATAAGAAAAATAGTTAGTAGTTAATAACAGGATATACAACATTCTAATAACACAAAAGCTCACATCAAAAGGGTTATATGTCTTGCCTGATGTTGTAGCATATGAGAACAACATTAGCACTTACCCATATGGTTAGCACTAAACAAATACATATGTTACCTCAGTAACACCAATATTACTCCTTTTTTTTGCCATAATTTGGAAAAGGGCTAGCATATCAAAATAGCACCTAGATGTATGTTAGCACATACACAACCGAAATATGAGTAAAACAACCAGAACAACATCCAGAAATGCACAAGCATATATATGTTTTATTGTACAAAAGTTAAATGAGGCTATAGAGCCTTTACAGATCCAAAAAAAAAACAGATACAAGGGCCATAAACAACTAAGCTAGATCACTTGAACTTATTTTTTAATTCATCCTTTACAGTTCTTGTAAGCAATCCAGTCTTCATTGGCCTTTGAGTCAGAATCGGCCTCTAAGTCAGAATCATGTTTATGAACATGTCTCTTATTCAAACTCTTCACTTTGGTGACAGAATCCTTACCAGTTGTTGATGATCCAACTGAAGTATTACCTCTATTTGCAAAAGAAAAGGAACCAATCCTCTTGTTTTTCCTTTCCTCAGACTCATGGAATCATTCAATATCCTTCGCGATATAGATTCCCTTGTTAGAGGGTCTCTTCTTTGAATTTACATGTTTATTACTCATATTGAATGAGATAAATAGATGTGGGAGATAAGAGAAGGTATCAGGATAAATATAACATAAATTTGAGATTATTTATTGTAATGAAGGTCCGTATAAAATGAGGTTTAGATACAATTTAATTTTGAATTGTTTCATATGCAATAGAGAGAGAGAGAGAGAGAGAGAGAGAGAGAGAGAGAGAGTTCCATTGATTCTCATAAATGCATACTCTTTTTAAAAAGTGGATTTCATCTAACGTATTAGTAAGAATGTACCAAATAAGTGTCAAGACATCTTATCCCACATTATACTTCTTCAACATCTGTTTCATCTAGAGTAATTTCTTACCACTGCTCTCTGCAGTAGTGTATTTAGCTTCATCATAAGACAAAGTTACACAAATTTTTTCCTTGTTGACCCAAGATATTATGTTATTGACGAAAGGGAATCATTTATCACTATTATCCTTACATTGTATCTTATCATGAGGTTATCCTTGTTTGTCACACAAACTTCCTTTAGTGGCAATACCATTTCTTCAAATGTCAAAACTTCTTTTGACATACTCCTTTAAGGCCTATCCTTATGTGATACAACCATATCCCCAACTTTCTCTGGATGATAAACACAATGACCAGGCACTAGCTTTCAGTATTTGAATTTGATCTTATCATTCCAAAAACTTGTTCATCCTTTCTCTGAGTTGGAACCTTAGTTACCACTATGTTACTCATGATGTATAGCACGTATTAGAAAACATATCCCTTATCATCTTTGATAACATATTTGTGCATTTGGTTACTCCACATAAGTTGAGAGAAATTTCTTTTAGTATGCAAACCTTAGGAATCATTTGTATAGTCGTTTACTTAAAACTCATAAAGGTATCTAACATCTTCTATTATGCTTAACTCAAGGTCAAACTGCATCTGATGAACAACATGATCCACTGTGTTGTCTGACAAGTCAATATCACACATGAGAGCTTTATCATTTTCTTTCATGATGACTTCCTCTAGTAGTTGAACATCCTCTTAAAGGATCAATGATTATTTTGGAAGCATAATTTCAAGATCTATCCTCATTTGACATAAATACTTCAACATAATATCCTTATTAAGGAGATACATGTCACCAATATAAACACCTTTAGTAACACCTTCATTGACTGGTTCAAACATATTCTAAACATTCTTGTTCATAAGGATAGAACCTTCACCAACACTAACAGAGCTATTAACAACATTATCAACATTACTCAAATTATTCTCCATGATTTCCTTATTATGTTGATAAAAAAGATTTTTAACTTCCTCATTTAAGTACCTATTGAGATAGGCACTATGCACATCCGACTTATAGAGTTTAAACTTCATAAAACATGACAATTTTAAACTTAATCTGATGATTCCAAAAGGTGAAAAGGGATCAAATATATGTCCATCTTCATCAGCAAATACCAAAGAGTTTCTTGATTCGATAGCAACAACTTTCTTAACATTTTTTCAATATGGGCAGACATATCCTTTATAGAATAAGTGCATGGAGTAGTAAATTTATATTTGTTGTTATTTGTTGCACATACTAGAAGAATGCTATTGTTCTTTCTTATCATTCATTCATTTAGTGTACGATCATGGTTATGCATACCACCGTCCCTAACTATTGTTGCATCAGCCTCACCATCTTTATGAACTTAATCATTATCTTCCTTATGCTCTTGTAACTTTGTCAACATGTCAGACAGGATGTTTGGCACTTCGTCATCACCATTTGGGGTACTCAATTTTTTCCCTAGGAATCTTTACCACAAGACATTAGAATGTCATTATGGTTTCTCATAGGTCTAGACTTGAGTGTAACATTACTCGTATCTCCACCAACAACTTTAGCAGTTCCAACTTTACTAACTACCCTATCATGATTTTCACAAATCATATGAGAAGGAACTCTTGAATCAGAACCACTGATTTTTTGAACCATCGTAGGTTGTTCAAAATTGGGTGGACCTCAAACCTGAGCATCAACCTTCCCTTTAGTGACACAATCCTCATGATATAATTCAGACTCTAGAGTACAATGTTGAGATATATTATATGACATTTTAGAAAGTCTTTCTTTATCAATCTTGAAACCTTGTAAGCCATGTATATCTTCCTCAAATATGACCTTCTTTATAATAATTTCTTTACCTTTGTTGGTGACATCATATTTGGAATTGTAGAAGTTTATATTCCACTTTTGATCACTCACGTGGTTTATGTCGATCCTTTTGACAAATGTTCCTTTTCTCAATAATACTTGACTATGATTTGACAAGTTCCTTAAGTCCTTTAATATTCCATTTGCTTTATTTCTAGGAGTGACATGAATAGTTTTTTCCTTAGACATGTCTTTGGTACCCCCATTATTACAATATTGTCATTCAATTTAGAACCTATTTACGTTGTATGAGATAAGTGGCTAGTTGAAGCGACATTAGATGACAACTTCTTCTTTTCTTGAACTTTCTTGTATATTATGTTCATTTGCTTTGACGGACTATCAAGCCAGAGATATCCATGTAGATCTCAACAATAAGACTTTATATATCCAAATTTACCATAATGATGGCATTTTAGAGGTAGTTTCATGTTACTATTGTAAAGAGGGGACACATTTTTCACACGGAGTTGTTTTATGTTGTCTGACCTTAGAACCTCAGTCTTTATTTCTAGACAAACAATCTTTGATGAGGTAGTCTTCATGCAATTCTCTTTCATGCTTTTCCCAAGATTTATTCTCTCTGTGTCTCTAAAAAATTATCCACATTCCATTGTTACAACAAGCATATTACTTTTAGATTGACTAATGTGATTTAGTTTGGAGTTTAGAGATGAAATATATTTTTCTACACATGTAATGGTTGAAGAAAGCTTATATGTTTCCTCTTGAAGCACATCTACGACTTTCTTTTGATTATCTATGGTTAAACACACTTGTTCCCACTTAGAGAGTAAGCTGTAAGATGTATCAAGATCTTCTTCACATAGGTCTTTAGTATTAGATTCACCTTCAGACTCATATAGACCATAATAAGACATCACAATGTTGGTAGTTTCATCCTCACTTTCATTATCACATTCAAAGCATCGAGTACCCTTGCCACCATTGGGTTTGTCTTCACTTCTGCCTTTGATATGGGGACTGATGTCGGACCTTTTGTCTTGGACATTCGTCCTCCACTTTTTGTTTAGATATGTCAAGGAATTTTTGAACTTCTTACTAAGAAGAGTTATATAAACTAACAAGTTCTCTTATGTATCCCTTTGACTTTCTTCAGTATTGGAAACAAAGGTTATAACTTTGTTCTTCTTTTCTGACCTTCGTTGATGGGCATCTCAAAGGTTTGCAGGGAACCAATGATTTCATCAACCTTAATGCTACTCAAGTCCTGAGCTTTTTCAATAGCAGTTAATTTCATATCAAACTTCTTAGCTAATGATCTAAGAATTTTTTTGGCAAACTTTTATTTAGACATCTTTTCACCTAAGGAAAAGAAAGTTATCATGAAATCTGATATGGAATTCATAGATATGTTCATCTCCATTCATTCTCAAATTATCAAAATTAGTTGTAAGGAGATGCATCCTTGACATACAGATATTGGAGATGCCTTCATGTGCAGTTTTAAGAATCTCCCATGCTTTTTTAGCTATTGAACATGTATTGATCAACCTGAACATGTTCTTGTCCACACTATTGAAGATAACATTCAAATCCTTGGAGTTTTCAAGAGCTTCCACATATCCAACATCAGTTCATTCAACTTCTAATTTTAAGTTAGTATTTCCATATTTATAAAAGACCACTTGATGTTTTCATCCTTTTATCACAGCTCTTCATGCTTTGTTGCCCATGGATTTGACAAAGACCACCATCATATCCTTTTAAGGGACAACTGTTAAACATGATGTCTTAAACAATTGGTTCAATAAGAAAACCATAGGTATAACAATAATACACATTAAGTTGTACAAGATGATGAAGCAAAAAAATTATAAAGAACACAACAATTGGTAACCCAGTTTAACACAAACAACACATACGTCTGAGTGATTTGCTTTCAACTCATAAGAGGAAAATAAATTCCTTTGGTTATGGTTGTATGGCGGAAATTTTGACGGTAGAAAGACTTGGGAGCTAGAAATCCAAATGAAAGAGTCTCATGCAGACTTGTTTGTTTCGAGTAAATTTTCAAGTACGAAAATTCAATAAGCAATGGAGAGTTGTAACACCCCAATATAATTAAAATATTATTTTTTTATTTCAAATTTTATTTTATTTTATGAATTTTACTATAAATATTGTATTATTATTATTATCATTATTATTAATATTATTTATTGAGAATTAATTATTATATTAGAAAATGGTAGAGAATGAGAGAAAAATACGAGCAAGGTATAGAAAAAGGAGGGTCTGTGTGTGTGTATATGTGTTTGTATGTATGTGTGTGTGTGTGTGTGTGTGTGTGTGTGTGTGTGTGTGTGTGAGAGAGAGAGAGAGAGAGAGAGAGAGAGAGAGAGGAGAGGGATGATAAAAAGTAATGTATTCTCTAAGAAAACCTTATCATTCCAAAAACCACTAAAATAATTCTCTTATTCTCCAAAAGGCCTCACTTCCTAAAAAAAGTTACAAGCAAGTGTTTTCTTAGGAGCTCTACGGATAAAATTCTGCAATTACAAGATAAGGGGGGTTGTTTTACAATGAGACGACGTTTAGGGCATTGGGGTTTTCCTTAAATCCTGACTTTAGCCTAATTTCCATGTGGGTAATTTTCCCATGATCTGACAGTTTATTGTTAGACGCGGGGCTCATAGGATTTTGATTGGGAATAGAACCATTAGAAGTAACACATGTGGGGATTAACTACTCGTATATTGTGTTTGATTATATTAAATTCTTGATTTTATGTTGCATGCCCGATTTCTACCCATAATATGCCTTGGTTATGAAATTTATGTTATGTGGGTGGTTAAAGTTGACGTGAGAGGTTTTGGAAATGAGTTATATGCAACAAAAAAACTGGGTATTTTTTGGTCTAGATATTATGATAATTGATTACCATATATTGGTACTTGATTCCCTGCATAAAAATGGGTTAAAAGACCGTTATAGGGGTAGGTAATCAATTGTCATGTATTGATAATCGATTGCAACTGACTAACATGGAAAACTTTGAAGTATAATTGAAAATAGCATATCGTGAGTCTCGTAACTCAAAATGAGATGCGGTCGAATGCATTGGAAAGATAATTCAAAGAGATATCCTATAGTGAAGTAAGATAATTCCTATGTGCATGTTTTCTACTTGTAATTTGACAATGATTTTATATGCTTATGTGTGCCGAGTTTCTTTGATAATGGAAACATAATGAATTGTATGTTATGTTTCTTTGATAATAAAATATCAATTTATATGATTGTATGTATGTTGGATGCATTGTGATTATTAAATGATTGTGAGATAAATTAGGTCATGAGTCCAACATTTGGTAAAACAAATCTGAAGCTCTAATGTGGCAACTAATGCGAACGTGATAATACAAGTTTAGTTAAACTATTACAAAGCCCTAACGCGATATTGCAAATTTGATAAACCATGATGAAACCCTAATATGTCAATCAACGTATGTGTGTTTGATGACTTCTCGACAAGTGTACTGATAATATTGCGGTAACAAAAAGATTGAACCCACAAGGAATGTGTTCGAACGAGACAATGATTTGTGCAATTTAAAGTAAAACAGTAAAAGTGGGGGTTTTGCAAGTTTCAGCGTGAAAAGTAGTTAAATGAGAAAAAAATGTCACATAAGTTGTCGGGTTGTGTTGTAGAATCCTATATTCCTATATTGTTAATGTTTGATGCCCTGTATGAATGATCCAATCACTATAACCCCATGACGAATTAACAAAACCGTTAAAGTCGATCCCTCATAAATTAACTCACTAACCACTACTCAGAGCTTTCTATCCCTAATCTGCTCACGTAAGTAGGGTTAGGCGATGTATAAAACGTTAATTCTCTATGCCACTACTCGGGGTCTCCTATCACTATTCAACCATCGTAAGTAGAACAATTTCCCTAGGTCTAACACATAGGCTAAGGGTCAGTAATCCTTATATGTCCAAAATCAGACTAATAAAGTATCTCAAATAAAAAGCAATAAAATTAAGTAACAATTGAATATAATTATAGATCAAAGGTTCATACAAAGGTCAAATCAACATATAATCCAACAATAGAAAAATAGGTTCATCATAACACAACCTAACCTAAGAGAATTTAGCTATACATTATCTAAAAAAATAATATCACAACTGATAGATGAAAATAACATAAGAAGTCCCTTTAAGAGATGGCCTCAAATGGATTCAAATGCTTTAAAAATCTCCAATTGTGCTCTCAAAATTGTGCTCTAGCCTCCAATTTTTATAACCCTTATCAAACAACTGAAAATCCCCTTAAAAAGCACCCAGATCGGGTCAGAACGCGTTAGAAAAAGTCCAGAAAAACACCATTGTGTGCATTATATAAGCATCACACGCACAATGCAACTCTTATTTCTCTATCACGCATGTGATAGTGCGTGATGGTGCGCGTGATTATTCAAGTATTTGCGTGTTTTTCACCCTTTTTGCACCAGAATCTCCACTAAGTCCCATTCTTCCATACTTGGCTATTTTCACTCATTCTTGGGTATTTCTTCATCATTTTGACTCATCTTTCACTCGTTTTTCCCTGATTCTTCGATTAATTAGATGCAACGATGGACTGTCATCACAATCCCAAACTTGAATCTTTGCTTGTCTTCAAGAAACTTACCTGCAATTGCACATTTCAATAGGTAATAAGTCGTGCAATAACAATTGAACATCACCATAATTTTTCTGTTACCTGACTGTTATTCTGGCTTCCAACTTCCATCCGGCAAATTCGAAAAATATCCTCAACATTGACGAGTACTCAAACTTTCTCTCAACTCACTTAACCCGCTCAATGGACCAAGTTAACACTTAATTAACATGCAAAATAAATTATATTTGGGTTGATCATGTTCTAATACAGTTTGTCATAGAAATTATAACACGCACATAAGAGGACTTTTCTGGTTGTAACTTGCCTTATGTTCGAATAGGATGTTTTTAGGAAAGTTGGTTTAAACCTTTTGAGTTAAGTGCCTAGTTCTCCTTTTTTTTCATACCCATTTGTTCCTTCTTAATGGTATTAGAGATTTAGTCGTTCTTTTTTATTCTTTCTCTTTTTTTGAAGAAGCGACTTTTTCCACTTATTTATTTTCAAAATTTTTAAATTTTTTACCACTTATCTCTAGTACCCCAACCCCAAACTTAGAACTTTGCTCACTTCCAAGAGCAACCCCAAACTAATTTTTTTCATTCAATTTTAAGACCCAAATTTCTACCTAACTCCAAAGAAAGGATGGAAAGAACAAATCTTTCAAGAAAAATGGCTAAGAGTTGTAGGTTATGTCACCGAAAGAAAGGCTTAGGCTCAAAGTGGATAGAAAAGGATATTCCTAAAACTACAGGTTGGCTACAAAGGCTCAAAGTTATAAACAAGGAACATACCTCATGTGTGTTAATCATACTAGAAAACTTAATTGGATATATATCAAACTAGATAAAATAAAGTTACATGGATACACTCTAAGAAAGAAAAAATGAACAATGAAAATATTTAGGCTTAAACCTTACCAAATGAGGTATCTAAAGGTTGAGTACAAGTCTGTTAATTCTTTTCTCTTCCGTTTCCTTCAAGTCACCAGTTGCTTTCTTTATGATCAAGTCACTTTTTTCTTCTTCTCTTGAATCATGTGTTCAATGATAAAGTTAAAACTTGTAAATCTGGAGAAAAAAACAGTCGCAAACAAGTTTATTAAAAACAATATGGATCTTAATGACATGGTTCTTCTTGAGTAGCTAATTTCTATTGTGGATGGTCTTGAATAAAACAAAAGTAAATTATGTAAAACAAAAAAAATTAATTAAAAATTGATTAATTGCCTCCCATCCGATGCTTTTTTCTGTCATTAGCTTGACGGTTCATGCTCAAAATACGCTAGGCACCAGGAATACCCTCACGCCGGTAAAAACTCTTTTTCCCATTCTTTCGTCAACTCTACCACCTCTTTCTTCCAATCTGTAGCATGTCTCTAGATCCTCAACATATGATGCCCATTCATATGCCTTGAAAACCACTTTATCTTTGTTGAGTTTTGAAATAGGTTCACATATTTCAACGTTGATATAAGCTTTCCCAATCACCAAGAATGGGCGTCCGAGCCTTCTCTATTTTGACGTTTTATGCCCTGTATAAATGATTTAATCACTACAACCCCACGACAAATTAGCAAAACCATTAAATTCGATCCCTCACGGATTAACTCACTAACCACTACTCAGAGCTTTTCATCCTTAGTCCGCCAACGTAAGCAGGGTTAGACGATGTATAAAACGTTAATTCTCTATGCCATTACTTAGGGCTTCCTATCCTTATTCAACCAGCATAAGTAGAATAATTACCATGGGTCTAACTCATCGGCTAAGGGTCAGTAACCCGTATGTGTCCAAAATCATATTAACAAAGCATATCAAATAAAAAACATTAAGACTAAGCAACGACTCAACAAAATTATATACCAAAGGTTCATACAAAGGTCAAATCAACATATAATCCAACAATAGAAATATAGGTTCATCACAACACAACCTAACCTAAGAGAATTTAGATACACGTTATCTAGAAAATAATACCACAATCGATAGATTTAAATAACATAAGAAGTCCCTTGAAGAGATGGCCTATAATGGATTCAAATGCTTTAAAAATCTCCAATTGTGCTCTCAAAATCATGTTATAGCCTCCAATTTTTGTAAACCTTATCAAACAGCTGAAAATCCCCTTAAAAAGCACTCAAAACATGTAAGGAAAAACCTAGAAAAGCATGCATCACGCGTATTATACAAGCATCACACACACGATGCAACTCTTCTTTCACTATCGTGCACACGATTGTTGCACCCCAGAATTTGCCCAACCTATTTTCTTTACCTAGCTTATGTTTCATTGCATTTCATATGTGTCGCACCCTGATTTTTGACCGTAAGATCCACCCGTTTCTTTCGTTTTCTTTACTCTAATTTAATATTTATGTTTCACAGCTAACCAGTTTGTGCAGATATAGTGATGTCAAGGCATAATTTCTTACTAACAAAGAAACACAAGGGTTGAGTGTTACTTTTGAATTTAAAGTTCGCCATTCAAGAACTCAAAGGGTGAATACCTCTGGCTAATGGGTATCTTGAAATTAAGTACGAATATATCTTCATGTATGATTTCAAAGGACGACAACTGAGGATGTTACTACACTGGTCTAATTTTGTTTCGAGTTAATTTCCCCGTTTCAAATATATATTCTATTGAGGAGTTTGCAGAATAGGACTCTAAGGAGCCTCGAGGCGACAATCGAGACATTCAGTTCATTTACGACTGATTTTCAAGTAAAGGCTGAGGAAACAACTAACGGCAATATTGTCAGCTCGAGGGTCTCTTCTTATTTGGCTACGACCACATACCAGTTCCCCCGACATAAGACATTACAAGTCAGCGAGAAATTCGATTCATGATTTAAGCTACAGGTTAAAGTGGGGGTTTGTAAGGAAATTGGGACTATACGGAAGAAATCTCAAATTGCAAGAGCAACTCACTCTTTGTTTTTCATGATAAAACTATATTCAACTTTGATCCAAGGTTTACAAGTTTGAAAGTTACATGGTGTTAAACTTTTTACAAAGCCAAGGATATTCAAAACTACACGTAAACCATAACCATTGCAACGACAGAGAATTACAAAGGTAACAGCTACCACAAATCCATAAGTCCTAACTCTAAGCAACCAAATGTCTCTTTGTGCCGCTCCTATTTCGTTATGAGCATACCACGCCAAGATCGAAGGCTTTCGCATGTTAACCCGCTTCGTGTGTCCACCTGTGACAAACAAGAGCGAATCATTTAGAACACAAACAGAGGTAGCAAGTCAGAGGTAACCGTAAAAATCGCAATTGAACAACAGCAATGGTAAGATACCCAAGGAACTCGCTTCAACGACACGACACTAAAGCCACACAAACAGAGCACTCTCTTGTCACATCCCCAACCTGCTATGGATGTGTCTCATTTAGGATGAAACTGGCGCTCTGATTACCAGTATTGCTCTGTCATCGGCACACAAGTTATTAACTCTGGACGTAATTGATCAGACACTGTCAATGTTGTTGATACTGCAAGATATGGCTTGGGTAGAACCGACAAGTCCTGTTCAGTCAACGAACATCCTGCAAAAAAAAATACATCAAAGGCAAAGCAAACAATTTAGCATATGCAGTCAAAGAATCAACTTCTACTGTGGGAGTAATTAAACCGCTAGAGTGTGGTTTTCCTGCTACGGGTACAACGATTTCAGAGGTGCAGAGGGTTCTACTGGGGATCTCAGAAATGGAGTGGAAAGACAAAGAGAGGCAGCACCTCCTTACCTTAGTAACGGAGATGATAAACACGAATTTGATGCCGGTATCGTAGTTGAATCAAGTTATGTGTTAAGGTCGAGCATTACCGCAAACCTTTCATTCTCACATGTGGCCAATTCGTGCTCAGGATTGATCCTTGGTTCTGAAAGTAAGCATGTATCTGCTGGAGAGCTTTGTGCCTCAGCATTATCCGTAAGCAATTCTCGGGCCACTGCACATTCATTGTTGCTAATTGTTGTCGCTGCTCCATGAGAAAGAACAGTTAGTCAAGATAGGTTGTTTTCCAATTGCGATTTTCAAAGGTAGAGTTGCGCGGCATCACCATATTGACAACATTCAGCCAGATAATAAAGTTGTAATCCACTTACAATACAATAGGAAGCTCCGACGTGTGATCGCCACCAAAATATATTTTCTAGCTTGAGAGAGCATTGCACTCATGGAAAAGGTTTAGAGCCTTGAAATATATAGTCACGGGTAGCCTCCATTCCACAAATCTCGACGGCAGTCGCGTAGTATGCCCAAAGACCCTAAAGCTTACTACCACCTACCAATCTGATGGAAGATACCTGATTGAGACAAAAGAGAATGGAAGCCCTATTTTAGAAGTCAAGACAACATATGTAAAAAAAGGAAATCACCATTTTAGAGTTAAAGCTGATAATGCAATCAATGATACTAACCTTGCCTCAACTCAGTACAAACAGTGGAGCTAGCAAGATCTGAGTGGACTGTCCTATATGCAAACTAGTCTTTGGTTGAAGGTGAACAAAGCAGAGAGCTACATAACATTGCCCCATTCCCAGACCTCTGCTTCCAGATTACCAGTAGCTACTGAGTTCCACACGTTCTCGTAGCTTGAATGCCTCAAGGATTTTAGGTAACAGTGAGCTGGTAGACTATACATTGGAAGTCCTCAATTCGAAAGACGGTGTTGAGAAGCACACGGTCTTCCGCAAATTCCCAAGACCATGATTAAGCCTGCAAGAAATAGGTGTATCAGTCGGACATTCAAAGAACAACAACCAGACCACTACCTTCTTCATGTGATAGTTACAATTTGTAACGTTGGGCCGAAACTATAGAAAACCAAAGGAAAATTCAGTTAAATAACGCAAACATAGTTGATTACGCCATGGACAGTCACAAAATACCCTACCAAGTTGAAGATGTGCCTCTGCTAGTGATGACAACACCTCTGAGCCTCTCCTTAATGAAGTAAAAATGCTACCGAATACAACTTGTTTGATTCTCGAGAAATTGATTTCCAACGCACGGATGTCCAGCAGATACATGAGAGGAAGCTCCTTGAACTTAAATCAAGCTCGTGCATCAGTGATCATTTGCCTCCTTTGTTCCTCCGATAAGAATGTTGTAACTCATGGATTTATGCATTATGAATAAAAGCATGTTTTAAGAGAGTTGGGGAAACTTCAGAGGGAACTAATACCTCTTCTCATGAAAGGATTTTAAATGAAAAAGGGACGAAATATAATCACCTATCAGCTGGAAGTATGTAAAACCATATTTGCTCCCTGCATTATCAAATGTGGACCATGGTGAGATCAGATACCAACAATCCTGTTCAATCATCTGCGACAACAGCAATCTATTGACCATATTAGAAGCAATTCAAACACAGGATATCGATTCGCCAATACCAAGAAATCGAAGCTTACCATCAAGTCATCATCAAGTTCGCAACTTTGAGTCCACCTGCGAACACTCTGGGCTGCTAATGACTCTGGGCCTAAAATATCTCGCTATCCACACCTGCCAGAATAGCAATCCAGAGTTAGTAATTAAGTAAGGAATATGCTTTTTTTCGAAAAGGATCCAATCCCAACAGCTATCAGATTCCTCAGCATTAATCAAGAGATCCTTCGAATCAAATCATACAAAAAAAGGATTACCATCAAAACGAGAAAGGAAACTTTTCAAATCTTAACCAAACAGGAATGAAAGGTCTACAATCAGCAATCAAAGATTCAATCAAGGTTTTAAAAGATTCAAAGCCCACAATCGTGTATAAAAAGGGGGATTTGGATCGAGGAAATCATCTTTTCTTTTTAAGCAATCCGAAACTCGACGAAAAAGAAAACCACGAAAAACCCTAGAGCTACCAAAAAATCAAACTCAGAAAGTTCGAGAAACGGAGAAGAAACACGTATCCTGTTGACGAAACCCTCGTGCGTCGCTACGAGCCTCATCGACGGAACATCCATCTTCGTCATTTACCGTCGCCACTAATCTTCGGTAAAACTCCATTCTTGTCAGGATTATCGAATCTTTTGATTGTTTTGTGTTGTGTTTCAGGTTAAAGGAATGACAAAAGATATGAAGGAGATGGAAAGTGACGAAGGTTGAACTCAGGGGAGATCGAGAGCGGAGAATCGAGAGAAGAGAGGGCTTTCCGATTTAGGGATTTGGGTTACAATTGGGATTAGGGTTTTTGCTGTTTTTTTCATCTTTTATTGCAATATAATCACATGTGCACACACACACCGTGCTTATCATACACCCAAGCACTGCCACCCTTCGTTGCTGATCACACGATCTGCATACGCTCACCCACCGTGCGCCTTCACTGCCTCACCACACAGAATCACTCGCAACCCCAATTAGCCTCATTAATCACCATTAACAATCTTTAATCTGCCATCTATTTAACCTTTAATTAATTTGGATTTAATTAATTATAACTAATAATTAATTTTTTTTAAATGACTAATAACCTTTTAATTAATCATAACCAGTTTTTATCTTTTAATTTAATTATGTGGTTAATTCACCTTTAATATATAAGTTATTTATTTTACCATTTGTCTAATAATTTCAATTAAATTAACCTTTATAAACCTTTTTTTATCTTAATAACTAAACTCCTTTTTATAAAGTCCTATTTATCTAAATTAATCCATATTTAAAATCTTTTCTCTAATTAAATTAAATTAACCTTTTTCAAATCAACTTAATAACATTTCACTTAAATAAATATTTATTCAAAATCTTTTATAAATAAATTACATCTAAATGCCAATTTATCTAATTAATAATAAAACCTATTTAGTATTTAAACAACTTTTAAAACAAATAATAATAAAAACAACCTTTTATTTCATAATCAATGTAATGTAAATTAACTTTAATAATAACCATAACTTTTATTTAAAAATAAAAATAAATCAGTTCACATTTAAGTTAACCTTTCAAGATAGATAAAATAAAAATCACTTATGTAGTATATTAGAACATTTTATTTAAAGCCTTGTCTGTTAGAAATCTAATTTATATTAGTCTCGCGTAAAATCAATCCGACTAAAAATCAATTCAACCTCGATTAAAAACAATCAATATCGTAATGTAATTCAACCGCGCACGCGTACACCTCCTCACACATTCACGATTCACATTTGCAGCTCACACCCACACCTTAGCGCTTTCATGCGTATATATAGTTTTATTTATCTGCCTTTTATCATTGCAATTTATTTTACAGCAATTTACTTTTATCGCATCACATTCCGTCCAAAGGAAGAATCTGCGCATGATCCCAACAATCGTGCGTATACATTCACATTTGCATCATTCTCCCTTTGATCCTAGATCCCATTCAAGTTGATCTTCTTAAGTTTAGGACCTACCCCATAGGAAGGACCTTTATCTTACAACATAGACAAAACAATCAAAACAATACAACACAATTATTCAAACACATTAAAGAATAGATGTTAATCATCTTAAGTGAGATAGAACCTCCAGCCCCACAACAATACAATCAAACATGTAGGGACTTTGCCTTAAGAGAGATAAAGGCATACTCGTCAAGCAATCCGAGTACTTAAGCCCTTTTCTTAAGATGATGCAAAGACTATTTTCCTACAACCTGTGGCGGTTACATCTCCCTTAAAATGATAAAGCATCTCTTCTCCTAAACCTAATCAATCAACTACCCTAAACCCGTAGGAACTTTGACCACAATCAAAGAACTCTTCTAACCCTTTAGGGGAACTACAAATACTCTGATTCCACTCCCGTAAGGATATGTAGGCATAAGATGCGATATCTTATCGAGTATACTTAGAAATAAACTCCTAGGTCTTTTAAATCATTAAGCATATAAACACTTAGCAATAAACAATATAAAACAAGAGGTTCCTGTAGAGTACTACAGAAACTTAGGATGCTAGCACCTTCCTTAAGTTTAACCAACCCCCAAACCTAAACTCTCTAAACCTTGCATTTGCATTGCATTGTGGGAATTTCGATCTTTATCCCTTCCTTTGGATAAATCAAAGTTCGGTTGCAAAATGAATTAAAGATTCAAACTAATCAATAGTTTGATATCCGATTTTCACCGCGACAGAAATGGCGACTTCACTGGGGACACTCAGTGGGTCTCCCTATCTTGTTTTATTTCTTTATATATTCGTTTATTTGCTTACTTGCTTACTTGCTTATTTGTTTGCGTTCTTTATTCCTTTGGGTTGATACTTTTGAGTGGTGAGACAAAGTCCTACACCCGGACTTGAGTGAACTTAAGATAGGACAGTGATATGTTCAAAGAGGCTTATAGGGGGTGGAATCCCGACCAAGCTGACTTGAAAATCACGCTCAATTGAGGCCCTCTCGAAAGATGTATTGTTGAACGAGTCTTTAATCGTGAAAACATGCACTACATTTGATGTTGGAGCCTATGATATTGAGGACCGTAGTTACCTTAACCCCACTTTAGCCTTTATTAGGACGTAGTGCGAGGCTATGAGGGGGTACCCCCGAAATAGTGATACGCGATGCTACACTCGAAAGAAGTTCTATTGAGAATATTATTAACCCTCGAGTACTTGGGAAGTTGATAATATCCGAAAGATGGGCTAATGACTTTGGGAACCTCATTAGAACCTTGTTCTGCAGGTACAATCAACCTTTAGTCCAAATCCTTTGGAAATGGGTATACCTTTGCTCCATGCTCGTTGCAAGCCTAGGGTCCCCTTTAATTGTTTATCCTTATGTTTCTATGTGCCTACTTGTGTTTGTTGCATTCATAAAGCATCATACCGCATTGGACTTCATAGGATTTACCTTTGTTTATGAACATTGTAAGGTATTATGGATCCCAATAGAAGACACACTTTGAAATACACTTTTAAAAGTCCCAAATTGGATGACCTAAAGAAGTTGGTGACCTTGATTGAAGACCAAGAGAAGTTCAAGAGTAAGTATGAGAAGTTGATATCCTTATTGAGTCGGCAAGTAGACGAAGGACTCCTCTCCACTTTATTGCAGTTCTATGATCCGCTATATCACTATTTTACGTTTTCAGACTTCCAACTACTACCCACATTGAAAGAATACTCCTTTTTGGTTGGTCTACCTATCTTAGAAGAGTCTCCTTTCCCTTTCCTGGAAAAGGACCCCGAAGAAAGAGAAATTGCTAAGGCCCTTTGTCTAAAGGTATCAGACGTCAAGGGAAATCTGATTAGTAAAGGCGGTATTTTTGGTTTGACTACGAAGTTCTTAATCAGTAAAGCGATGTTTTATGCCGATTATACGAACAAGACTTCATTCGAGGCAATCTTTTCCTTACTTGTTTATGGAGTGTTTTTGTTCCCAAGTTTTGAAGGGTTCGTCGACCTCAACGCAATTAATATCTTTTTGAAGAATAATCTAGTACCAACTTTATTGGGTAATGCTTACCATTCTATACACCTCCGGAATTTCTATGGTGGAGGAATGATCACCTGTTGTGTGCCCCTACTCTACAAGTGGTTTATTTCGCACTTGCCGAGGTCTACTTCCTTTTTAAGTCTCGATAGAGGGCTTTAGTCTCCAAGAGTTATGGCATTGACTCACTCAGACATTATTTGGTACAACCGTGCATATGATGGAACCTTAATTATTGATGGTTGTGGCGACTTCGCTAATGTACCATTACTCAGTTTTAATGGAGGGATCAGTTACAATCCGGTCTTAGCTCGTCGACAATATGGATTTCCATTGAAGGAGCCGCCTAAGAGTGTCCAAGTAGAGAATATTTTCTTTAGGGAAGACAAGGAACTCCTAGACAAGGTTTTAGTTGCATGGAACCACTTGCACAAAAAAGGGAAAGAAAGCCTTGGGAAGCTTAATTGTGTGTCTTTGGAACCCTACCTTCGGTGAGTCAGAGAAAGGGCAATCAAGCTAAAGATGCCCTATTCCCGTCAAGATCCCATAGCTCCAAGAAGAGAGCCCACCTATGTCTTTATGTCTGAAGCCGAGAAGTTATAGGTGTCCTTAAGGAAGTCTCAACATGAGTTGGAATCCTGGAAGAATAAGTACCATGTAGCGGTGGCAGAAAATGATGAATGTCAGAAGCAGAAGGCTGAACTTCAAAAGGAAAGGGATGAACTTCAGAAACAACTACAATTGAAGGATGAAGAGCTACTCCCCTGCAAGAAGAGGAAAGTCATGGAGGATTTATTTTTCTCCGACCCACAATGCACTATTTGGAAACTAATTGTGGACAACATTATCCATGAGAAGACGCAATTAGAAGAGCAGCTCAAGCAGCAGAATTCGAAACTTCTTTAGTGCCTTTACTAGCTTTTATTTAGCTTTTATTTGAGACATTTAAAAGCAATAATTTGTATTCTGTTTCGAAATTAATAAAAAACATTTTCTTTTATTACAATGCTTATAAATAGTTGGGGATCCCATGAAGTCCTACTCATCTTGCATTACATTCTTTCTTTATTCATTTCAAGAAACTCAATTTTATTTCTCAGGTATTGTAACCATGGATTTCAAAAGAGAAGCATTGGAGTACACTTTTCAGAGCCCTAACATTGAAAGCTTGAGAGAACTAGCATATCTAATCGAGAATCGTTACGCCTTCGCAGCAGAATATGGGGAAGTCTTCCGTTTTCTCAAACTCAAGATGAAAGAAGGGCTGTTGGAGACCCTCGTTCAATTTTATGATCCGTTGTACCACTGTTTCACTTTTCCGGATTACCAGTTAATGCCGACACTGGAAGAGTATTCTGATTTCCTGAGGATGCCCGTAACGGCCCGTCCCATATTCACCGGCCAGGAAGACGCACCCAGTCACCAAGAAATTACCAATGCTACTCATCTCAGTTTGGCAGATGTGCAAGCGCACTTAATCACCAAGGAAGGAGTCCTTGGATTCCCTGCTGACTTCTTGATTGAAAAAGTCCGCTACCATGCTGAAAGAAAGGAAGTCCTTATCGTGGAAGCCACCTTTGCTCTGTTGGTCTATGGGATTTTCTGGTTCCCAAAGATAGATGATTTCGTTGACATGGATGCAGTTAAACTTTTCATACTCAAGAATCCAGTCCCTACTTTGTTAGCTGACACATATTACTCAATTCATTCAAAGAATGCTGAGGGAGGAGGACATATTGTTTGTTGTACCGCTCTGTTATATTCATGGTTCATTGCTCGCCTAACTCGGCACCCGTCTATTTGGGAAGAGGAAGAGTCGCCCCGTTGGTCTGAGATAGTTATGGCCCTTACTCACTCCGACATTGTGTGGTACGACCCTACCTATGGAGGTATATGTATGACCCATAGCATCGGAGAATTTACTAACATACCACTCATTGCGAGAGAAGGATGCATAAGTTACAACCCTGCGTTGGCCCGTCTCCAATTTGGTCATCCCATGATTGAAGTACCTGACCAGACTCTGTTAGAATGAATCTTTCTCAAAGAAGGAGAAGACCCAGACCTGAAGACCGTCATAATTTACGCATAGAGATACATCAACCAAGAAGGAAAAGCTGCTTTAGGATACCCCAATTGTGCTGTCTCTGAAGAATATCTACATTGGGTGCACGAAAGAGCTCTCGGCCTCAAGATGCTGTTCCCTTTCCATGAACCTATGGTATTGGCTTTTCATGATCCAGATTGGTTTGATGTGAGTGAAGTAGATCAATTGAAGGCTGCTTTAGACGAAGCTCGAAAACTGAAAGTCGCTTGGAGGAACAAGTTTTTTATACTCAAGGTAGAGAAAGAGAAGTCCCAGAGGTTGCCAGAAGTAGAACTTGCAAGGAAAAGAAAGGCGCGAGAGGATTTATTTTCCTCTCACACCTCTTCAAGAGCTGTCACCAGTGACGTTCTTCCCCCAGATACTGTGGCTTGGAAGGAGTGTGTCGACCGACTCATCAGAGAGAAGGCCGAGTTGCAAGAACGCATCAGTCAGCTAGAAGGAGAACTTCGCACACAGAAGGAGCATAAGGAGTAGATCTCCGAGTTTCTCTTTTGCTTTTGATTCAATGTAATAAACTCTTAAAAGAGTACTCCGTTTTGTAATGCTTCGATCATCAAAATAAAATAATTTTTTTTCTCTCCAACGTTACAATATCGAAATAATTTGAGTTTCTTAAAGGTTCATACTCATTTGCATTTTGCATAAGCATAGCATCGTTCGCATTCCAGGGTCTCACTCTTGCTTCATCTCCGCAGAACAAGCTGAATCACCGGTACAACACTCGAGCTAGTCAACGCCAGAAGATGGATCAATTAGAGCAAGAGAACAAAGTACTCCGTGATGAAGTTGCAAGTATGAAAGAAAGTTTGGAGAGGTTGAATGGTCTAGTGGAAGCTTTGTCCAATCAAGCCTCGATCAATAACCAAGAAGTTCCAAGGACTGTGATCTCTGAAGTGACGCTGACACCGATCCCAGCGGTGTCTTCTGTTGCTGAAATATCCTACAGTATGCCTCAAGGTTTCCCGTGGGGATTGTCTCCTAATTTCTTTTCGGCCGGTTACCGCCCGTCTGTATCTGAGATCCCTGTTGTGACCACTGTTCAAGCTGCTCCTGTAGTTTTTGCTGTGATGACTACCGCATCTCCACACGTGAATGTTGTTCCGTATATCCTGGATGAACCAATTTTACATGGGTCGCCGGCCGAAACTGTGGGTTTAGAAGAGAGGATAGACGGATTTCAAGACCAGTTTTCTGAAATACAAAAGGAGTTGCGAGCCCTTTGTGGGAAGGATTTGTTCGGTAAGAGTGTTTCTGAGCTATGCTTGGTTCCAAATGTTAAGGTCCCACCGAAATTCAAGGTCCCTGATTTTGAAAAGTACAAGGGAAGTACTTGTCCTCAGAGTCACCTTATTATGTACGCCAGGAAGATGTCTGCCCAAACTGATAATGATCAACTACTTATTCACTACTTTCAAGACAATCTGACAGGCGCTGCACTCAAGTGGTATATGGGGTTGGATAATACGAAGATTCGAACTTTCAATGATCTAGGAGGAGCCTTTGTCAAGCAGTATAAGTACAATGTGGACATGGCGCCCGATCGAGATCAGTTGAGAGCAATGACACAAAAAGATAAAGAGAGTTTCAAGGAATATGCTCAACGTTGGCGCGAGCTGGCCGCGCAAGTCACACCACCATTAGAAGAAAAGGAGATGACTAAGATTTTTCTAAAGACTCTTGGTCCTTTCTTTTATAAGAAGATGGTAGCCAGTGCACCCAGTGACTTTACTGAAATGGTCAATATAGGGATGTGCTTAGAAGAAGGTGTTCGCGAAGGAAGATTGACCAAAGAAGAGAGTGCTCCTAAAAGGTATGGGAGCAGTTTTGTGAAGAAAAAGGAGCAAGGTGTAAATGCCATTCAAAAGGGACAATTCAGAAAGAGGTACATGCCACCACACCAAGTTGCAGCGGTATCACCAGTGTTTAATGCTCCGGCTTATCAACTATAGTCTCCACAACCCTATCAGCAACCTCAGTCTCCCGTTGCTCAACAGCCACAACCTCAGCAAAGTCCACAGTACCCTCAGCAGAATCGGCCATCCAGCAATCAAGGTCGTGTGTATAGAAAAATAAATTTTGATCTGATCCCAATGACATATGCTGACTTATTCCCCGCTTTGATTAAAAAAGGTCACATTCAGACAAGAGCTCCACCTTTGGCCCCCGCGAATCCTCTTCCCTCTTATAGAGCTGACAAGTTTTGTCCTTACCATCAGGGTGCTCCCAGACATGATATTGAGAGTTGTTTCGGTTTGAAGATGGACGTCTAGAGGCTCATCAAAAATGGAATCTTGTCTTTTAGGGATTCTGACCCTAATGTACAGAAGAATCCATTACCACCACATGGTTCGCCCTCTGTTAATGTGATTGAAGATTGTTTGGAAAGTGATGATCAGGAAGTTTCAAATGAAGAGGCTGAAGAAGTTTGTGTCATAGTACCCCACTTTAAGGAAGTGGAACGTATAGAGATTGTTTACAATAGCAAGAAGCCAGCTGTTACTCCTTTGGTAATCAATGTGCCTGGACCTATCCCTTATACTTCCAGTAAGGCTATCCCCTACAGGTACAACGCTACGATGTTGGAGAATGGAAAAGAAGTGCCTTTGCCCACTGTACCCTCAGTAGTTAATTTTGCAGATGTCAGTAGAGTAACAAGAAGCGGTCGAGTTTACCCAACTTTGCCACCGAAAGAAAAAGAAGTTTTGTTCAAACCATCAGGCTCAAAAGACCCAACTGTGGGGCAATCTGGTGGATCTAATTTATCCAACTCAGATGAATGTTTGAAAGTAATCAAAAGAAGCGAGTATAAGGTTGCAGATCAGCTTCTGCAAACCCCGCCGAAGATTTTTGTGTTACAATTGTTGATGAGTTCCGAGGCCCATAGAGAAGCACTTCAGAAGATTTTGGAACAAGCCTATGTCGAGCAGGATGTAACCATGGAACAATTTGATAACATCATTGGCAGTATTACTTCGAGTGATAATCTGGGTTTCAATGAAGACGATCTCCCAGAGGAAGGAAGGAAACATAACATGGCTCTACAAATTTCTGTGAACTGTGGAAATGACTCTCTGTCCAGTGTGTTGGTTGATACTGGATCGTCTCTAAATGTAATGCCTAGAACTACTCTATCTAAGCTATCGTATCAAGGACCACCGATGAGTCCAAGTCGCGTTATTGTCAAAGCTTTTGATAGGTCAAGGAAAACGGTAATTGGTGAGGTAGATTTGCCCATGACTATTGGATTACAGACTTTTATGATCCCGTTTCAAGTCATGGACATTCGTGCCGCTTATAGTTGTTTTCTAGGGAGGCCATGGATACATGAAGCTGGAGCAGTTACTTCTACCCTGCATCAGAAGTTGAAATATGTTTTTGAGGGGAAAATAGTTACAGTTTGTGGAGAAAGAGCTTTGGTGGTAAGTCACTTGTCATCATTCTCATATGTCGAGGCTGAGGAAGAGGTCGGCACGCAATTTTAAGCTTTGTCTATTGTGGGCGAGGGTGCCCAGAAGTCCCAAGCATCCATGTCATCATTCAAAGACGCACAACAAGTAGTGAACAGTGGTCATCAAACAATGTGGGGAAAGGTGTTGTCTTTGCCAAAGAACAAAAATAAGGAGGGTCTCGGTTTCACCAGCAGTTCTGCTCAACAAGGCACCAAGAATCAAGGGTTTCCGTTGATCAATGAAGTGTTCCGTAGTGGAGGAGTCGTCCATCATCCTCAAATTAATGTTGTGTTAGAGGACGAACTTGAGAGCTACATATCAGATGGTTCTACAAGGTCCTCCATTCCTTACGAAGACTATGAGCTCTATATGGAAGACCCAGGCTATGTTTCGGATGAATTTGACTATACCTTTGGAGTTTATGCCATCACCGAAGAGGATCTCGATGAAGACATCCCAGACTTTGTGACCCCAGGCGTCGTAGTCAAGAATTGGAGTGCGGTTGAAGCCCCCTACCGCCATTCATATATCTAAGTAAAGCATTTGTTTTAAAATTTTTTTGCTCTGCCCAAAGCGAAACTGCATGTGTTAGGGCTTATTTTCAATAATTCCCTTTGCTCTGCCCAAGGCAAAGGTGACTTTGTTGGGCGCGTCTTTTTGGTTTTGCTATCATCAATAAACTACTTTCATTTACATTGGTGTTTTATATTTATTCACGATGTTGGAAAATAATAAGTAGCATCTCGCGTACACACACTTTCCACTTTACAAAAAAAACTTATCGAAAATCACATCACTTGCGCAGATTGCTACATAAATTACATCCTGGGAATAATGATCTGCTACCTTCTCCGAATTTTGAGTTTCCTGTGTATGAAGCTGAGGATGAAGAAGATGATATCCCAGAGGAAATTTCCAGACTGCTTGAGAAGGAAGAGAAAGCTATCCAACCTCATCAAGAGCCGGTGGAAGTGATCAACTTGGGATCAGAAGAAATCCGTAGAGAAGTGAAAATTGGAGCTCTGCTTAAACCCGATGTGAAGAAACGGCTGATTGATCTGCTTGGAGAGTTTGTCGATGTGTTTGCTTGGTCATATCAGGATATGCCTGGATTGGACACGGCTATAGTTGAACACCGTCTGCCATTGAAGCCAGAATGCCCACCAATAAAACAGAAGCTCAGAAGGACTCGACCTGACATGGCTCTAAAGATTAAGGAAGAGGTACAGAAACAGATTGATGCAGGTTTCCTTGTTACTGCCGAGTATCCACTATGGTTAGCTAACATTGTGCCCATTCCAAAGAAGGATGGTAAGGTTCGCATGTGTGTAGACTACAAGGATTTGAATAAAGCCAGTCCGAAAGATGATTTTCCGTTACCTCACATCGACATCTTGGTGGACAGTACTGCAAGATATGAGGTTTTCTCCTTCATGGATGGTTTTTCAGGTTACAACCAGATTAGAATGGCTCCCGAGGACAGAGAGAAAACGTCATTCATCACGCCCTGGGGCACCTTTTGTTACAAAGTTATGCCGTTTGGATTAAAGAATGCAGGGGCAACATATCAGAGAGCTATGACTACTTTGTTCCATGATATGATGCACAAAGAGATCGAGGTGTATGTGGATGATATGATAGCTAAGTCGAAGACCGAAGATGATCATGTTAAACACCTGGCTAAGCTGTTTGGTCGTTTGAGGGAATACAAGCTTCGTTTGAACCCCAACAAATGCACATTTGGAGTATGATCAGGGAAACTATTGGGTTTTATTGTCAGCCAAAGAGGGATTGAAGTGGACCCTGACAAAGTGAAGGCTATCCGGGAAATGCCAGCTCCCGCCACCAAGAAACAAGTTAGAGGATTCTTGGGACGTTTGAACTACATCTCCAGGTTTATATCCAACATGACCGCTACGTGCAAACCTATATTCAGGCTTCTGAGGAAAGAACAAGGGTACGTTTGGATTGAAGACTGTCAAAAGGCTTTTGATAGTATCAAAGAGTATTTGCTTGAACCACCTATCCTGATACCGCCGGTTGAAGGACGACCTTTGATTATGTATTTGACTGTTTTAGAAGATTCAATGGGTTGTGTACTCGGTCAGCGAGATGAAACAGGGAAGCAAGATCATGTCACTTATTACTTGAGCAAGAAATTTACTGATTGTGAAACAAGGTACACTATGTTAGAGAAGACTTGTTGCGCTCTAGCGTGGGCCGCCAAGCGTTTGCGCCAGTATATGTTGAATCACACTACTTGGTTAGTTTCAAAAATGGATCCTATCAAGTATACTTTTGAGAAGCCCGCTTTGACTGGGAGAATTGCTAGATGGCAGATGTTGTTGTCTGAATATGATATCGAGTATCATACTCAAAAAGCTATTAGAGGAAGTGTTTTGGCTGATCATCTGGCTCACCAACCCATTATGGATTATCAACCCTCAAACGATGATTTTCCAAATGAGGATGTTATGTTTTTAAAAATGAAAGATTGTGAAGAACCCGTATATGGTGAAGGGCCAGAGCCAGGTTCTCAATGGGGTTTAGTTTTTGATGGAGCTGTCAACGCTCATGGAAAAGGGATAGGTGCTGTTATTGTGACTCCTCAAGGGACTCACTTCCCGTTTACGTCCAGATTAGCATTCCAGTGTACTAATAATGAAGCTGAGTACGAGGCGTGCATTATGGGTCTTGAAGAAGCAATCGATCTGAGAATTAAGAATTTAGATGTGTTTGGTGATTCTGCAGTGGTAATCAACCAAATTACTGGAGAATGGATAACTCGGCATGATAATTTGGTCCCATACAGGGATTATGCTAGAAGACTGTTACCGTTCTTTGATAGGGTTGAGTTTCATCATATCCCTCGTGATGAGAACAGAATGGAAGACGCGTTGGCCACTTTGGCCTCGATGATTGTGGTAAACTTTTGGAAGGAGTGTCCCCGGATTGAAGTAAAACGTCTTGATAGACCTGCCAACATCTTTGCTGTCGAAGAAGTTGAAGATGGCAAACCTTGGTACCATGACATCGAAGTGTTTCTTAGAACTCAAGAATATCCTTTGGGAGCTTCCAACAAAGACAAGAAAACTTTGAGAAGGTTGGCTGGAAATTTTCTTCTGAGTAACAATGTGTTATACAAGCGGAATTTTGACATGGTCTTATTGAGATGTGTTGACAAACAAGAAGCAGATACGCTAATGACGAAAATTCACGAAGGATCTTTTGGCACTCATGCCAACGGACCTGCTATGGCTAAGAAGCTTTTAAGGGCTGGATATTATTGGATCACAATGGAATCAGATTGTTACAAGTTTGCTAGAAAGTGTCACAAGTGTCAGATTTACGCAGATAAGATTCACGTACCTCCAACTTTGTTGAATGTTATCTATCACCGTGGCCATTCTCTATGTGGGGAATTGATATGATTGGAATGATAGAGCCGAAAGCGTCTAATGGACACCGATTCATCTTGGTATCCATTGATTATTTTACCAAGTGGGTCGAGGCAACTTCCTATGCTAATGTAACTCAACATGTGGTTGTCAAATTTATCAAGAATCAGCTCATTTGCCGATATGGTGTGCCAAGCAGAATTATTACAGACAAAGGTTCCAATTTGAACAACAAGATGATGAAAGAGTTGTGTGAAGAATTCAAGATTGAGCATCATAACTCTTCCCCTTACAAACCAAAGATGAATGGGGCTGTTGAAGCCGCCAACAAAAATATTAAGAAGATCATTTAGAAAATGGTTGTTACTTACAAAGATTGGCACAAAATGCTCCCATTCGCCTTACATGGATATCGTACGATGGTACACACATCGACTGGGGCAATTCCATTTTCACTTGTCTACGGTATGGAAGCAGTACTCCCGATAGAAGTTGAGATTTCTTCTATGAGGATCTTGGTGGAGGCGAAGTTATCAGAAGATGAATTGTCAGAACAGATATGATCAGTTGAACCTAATCGAAGAAAAGAGGATGGTCGCGCTATGCCATGGGTAGTTGTATCAGCAGAAGATGAAGAAGGCATTTGACAAGAAAGTTCGACCCCGTGCATTCAAAGAAGGTGACCTCGTGCTTAAGAAGATTCAGTCTTTCCTCACCGACGTCAGAGGAAAATGGGCCCCGAATTATGATGGACCATATGTAGTAAAGAATGTTTTGACAGGAGGCGCTTTGATGTTAGCAACAATGGACGGAGAAGAGATCACTCGCCCTGTTAACACGGATGCTGTTAAGAAATATTTTGTCTAAGAGAATCAAGTCACTATTCCCTTTATGTAATCGCTATTACTTTCCAACATTGTAATATTAGGGGTCACGCCTTTCTGCTGACCACCATTCAATAAAAAAGTTTTCATTTATCATAAATCTGTATTATTGATAGCAAAATCCAAATTGATTTAAACCTTTTCAAAACTTTGTTCTACTTGATATATGAATAATAAAAGGATGACCGGGGACGTTTATTTCGTCCGGAAAAAAAAACAACAATGTTATGTGCTTCTCCAGGGCAAGAGGATTTATTCTATCCAGATACGAAGGTTGCCTTTGTTCGAAGACTTTCTTCACAAGCGATAAGGGATCTACGAAGATTTTGCTTGAGTACCTCTCCGTCCGAGAAGTTCATTTCACTTCTCCCAGTCCGTCAGCATACGCACATCATATAAGTAGATAGCATGGCATACGCATTTCGCACCTTTGCGTTGGTTTGTTCTGTCTCTTTGGTCGTGTTTATCCCCGAGTGGTTGGGCGCGTCTCCTCTTTCCAATTAGAGTTGTCAGCCCTAGGCAGAAAAAGCGCAATATTTCTAAATCCCCATGAATTTCGATCCTCGTGGAAGGCGGTTGTTTTAGTACATCCCATTTGAGTTCATACCTCAATGGTCGAGTCTTGCTTGACAGTTTCTTTTCGGCTACTCCCTGAATCGAACTTCAGTTTTTGGCAATTACATCATGGATATAACATCCTTTGAACATGGATTAAGTGGGCATTTATTTTGCGCTCTATTCCCCAGGCAGAATGGACAGACATTTCTTCAACAATAGCATCACAGGATTTTCCACAAACAATCTCTTTATTTGAGCAACTCGTTTTAATCAGGATCTTATTTCAAAACGACAAACGACGGTTCCTGCAAGACAATTCATTCACCCTCAGTGGGTCCTTCAAATTATCAACTCATCGAATGGCATCTCTTCGTTTGCCGAAGACATTACAAGACACTTCTTTTTATTTGAGAATTCACAGAATATTTTACAACTACAACGAAGACACTCCTCAGGAATGTTTTCCCCAGTGAGTTCACTACACAAGTCTGATTTTATTAAACGGCATCTCTTCCGAAGATCCCCGATAAATCTTTACAAACTCCAGTACATTATAGCTTACAACCGAAGCTCTACAATGACATCTACAATCTACAAAATTTACAACCCCCTGTGAAGATGCTCTCACGAGTTTCCATCATTTCGGGAAGAGACTGAGACCAACTCATGATTCCCATATCATGACACTCGGGGAAGTTCTACAACAGAGACTGAGACCAGCTCATGATTCCCATATCATGACACTCGGGGAAGTTCTACAACAGAGACTGAGACCAGCTCATGATTCCCATATCATGACACTCGGGGAAGTTCTACAACAGAGACTGAGACCAGCTCATGATTCCCATATCATGACGCTCGGGGAAGTTCTACAATAGAGACAGAGACCAGCTCATGATTCCCATATCATGACGCTCGGGGAAGTTCTACAACAGAGACTGAGACCAGCTCATGATTCCCATATCATGACGCTCGGGGAAGTTCTACAACAGAGACTGAGACCAGCTCATGATTCCCATATCATGACGCTCGGGGGAGTTCTACAACTACGATAACATCTACAACGACATTTACATCTACAATTACAAACTACAGTGATTCTACCATCTACAAAATTTTGACATTTCAGACAGAGACTGAGACCAGCTCGTGGTACCCTTATCATGACGCTCGGGGAAGTTATACATTTTACTATTTCAAGTTGAGTTCCAAAAGAAAAGAGAACAAAATAATATATGAAGAAAAAGAAGGAAAAGAGAACAAAATAATATATGAAGAAAAAGAAGGAAGAAAATACAAGGTGAAATTGAATTATGAACTCGATCAAGAAATCCATTTGGATTGTCACCGACCACCATATTATGGTAATAAGCATATCTTTCGACTACAAGCTTCTTTCCCATCGCCATATTCCTGGTGTACGAAGTACTGTTATACTTCTGGAGTTCCCCCCCCCCCCCAGTGATGTTTGTTTCCTGTCCCTGTAGGGGTTACTTGTTGTCAGTCCTGTTCTTCCCTTTATGTCGTGCCTAATTGCTTCTCTGTGACACTTTTCCCTCACAGGGTCGTCTGTTTTGCGTTCTCATATCATTGCATATCATCCGCACTTGGTGGCTTCTTAAGGCCAAAAATCCGTGCAGTGTTTGTATTTAAGTCCCTCTTATCTCGTTGAGACGGAGATTTCAATCTCCATATCTTCGGATAGAAGTAACTTAAATAGGGGCATCTGTCGCACCCTGATTTTTGACCGTAAGATCCACCCGTTTCTTTCGTTTTCTTTACTCTAATTTAATATTTATGTTTCACAGCTAACCAGTTTGTGCAGATATAGTGATGTCAAGGCATAATTTCTTACTAACAAAGAAACACAAGGGTTGAGTGTTACTTTTGAATTTAAAGTTCGCCATTCAAGAACTCAAAGGGTGAATACCTCTGGCTAATGGGTATCTTGAAATTAAGTACGAATATATCTTCATGTATGATTTCAAAGGACGACAACTGAGGATGTTACTACACTGGTCTAATTTTGTTTCGAGTTAATTTCCCCGTTTCAAATATATATTCTATTGAGGAGTTTGCGGAATAGGACTCTAAGGAGCCTCGAGGCGACAATCGAGACATTCGGTTCATTTACGACTGATTTTCAAGTAAAGGCTGAGGAAACAACTAACGGTAATATTGTCAGCTCGAGGGTCTCTTCTTATTTGGCTACGACCACATACCAGTTCCCTCGACATAAGACATTACAAGTCAGCGGGAAATTCGATTCATGATTTAAGCTACAGATTAAAGTGGGGGTTTGTAAGGAAATTGGGACTATTCGGAAGAAATCTCAAATTGCAAGAGCAACTCACTCTTTGTTTTTCATGATAAAACTATATTCAACTTTGATCCAAGGTTTACAAGTTTGAAAGTTACATGGTGTTAAACTTTTTACAAAGCCAAGGATATTCAAAACTACACGTAAACCATAACCATTGCAACGACAGAGAATTACAAAGGTAACAGCTACCACAAATCCATAAGTCCTAACTCTAAGCAACCAAATGTCTCTTTGTGCCGCTCCTATTTCGTTATGAGCATACCACGCCATGATCGAAGGCTTTCGCATGTTAACCCACTTCGTGTGTCCACCTGTGACAAACAAGAGCGAATCATTTAGAACACAAAGCAGAGGTAGCAAGTCAGAGGTAACCGTAAAAACCGCAATTGAACAACAGCAATGGTAAGATACCCAAGGAACTCGCTTCAACGGCACGACACTAAAGCCACACAAACAGAGCACTCTCTTGTCACATCTCCAACCTGCTATGGATGTGTCTCATTTAGGATGAAACTGGCGCTCTGATTACCATTATTGCTCTGTCATCGGCACACAAGTTATTAACTCTTGACGTAATTGATCAGACACTGTCAATGCTGTTGATACTGCAAGATATGGCTTGGGTAGAACCGACAAGTCCTGTTCAGTCAATGAACATCCTGCAAAAAAAAAAAATACATCAAAGGCAAAGCAAACAATCTAGCAGATGCAGTCAGAGAATCAACTTCTACTGTGGGAGTAATTAAACCGCTAGAGTGTGGTTTTCCTGCTACGGGTACAACGATTTCAGAGGTGCAGAGGGTTCTACTGGGGATCTCAGAAATGGAGTGGAAATACAAAGAGAGGCAGCACCTCCTTACCTTAGTAACGGGGATGATAAACACAAATTTGATGCCGGTATCGTAGTTGAATCAAGTTATGTGTTAAGGTTGAGCATTACCGCAAACCTTTCATTCTCACATGTGGCCAATTCGTGCTCAGGATTGATCCTTGGTTTTGAAAGTAAGCATGTATCTGCTGGAGAGCTTTGTGCCTCAACATTATCCGCAAGCAATTCTCGGGCCACTGCACATTCATTGTTGCTAATTGCTGCCGCTGCTCCATGAGAAAGAACAGTTAGTCAAGATAGGTTGTTTTCCAATTGTGATTTTCAAAGGTAGAGGTACGCGGCATCACCATATTGACAACATTCAGCCAGATAATAAAGTTGTAATCCACTTACAATACAATAGGAAGCTCCGACGTGTGATCGCCACCGAAATATATTTTCTAGCTTGAGAGAGCATTGCACTCATGGAAAAGGTTTAGAGCCTTGAAATATATAGTCACGGGTAGCCTCCATTCCACAAATCTCGACGGCAGTCGCGTAGTATGCCCAAAGATCCTAAAGCTTACTACCACCTACCAATTTGATGGAAGATACCTGATTGAGACAGAAGATAATGGAAACCCTATTTTAGAAGTCAAGACAACATGTGTAAAAAAAGGAAATCACCATTTTAGAGTTAAAGCTGATAATGCAATCAATGATACTAACCTTGCCGCAACTCAGTACAAACAGTGGAGCTAGCAAGATCTGAATGGACTGTCCTATATGCAAACTAGTCTTTGGTTGAAGGTGAACAAAGCAGAGAGCTACGTAACATTGCCCCATTCCTAGACCTCTGCTTCCAGATTACCAGCAACTACTGAGTTCCACACGTTCTCGTAGCTTGAATGCCTCAAGGATTTTAGGTAACAGTGAGCTGGTAGACTATACATTGGAAGTCCTCAATTCGAAAGACGGTGTTAAGAAGCACACGGTCTTCCGCAAATTCCCAAGACCATGATTAAACCTGCAAGAAGTAGATGTCTCAGTCGGACATTCAAAGAACAACAACCAGACCGCTACCTTCTTCATGTGATAGTTACAATTTGTAACGTTGGGCCGAAACTATAGAAAACCAAAGGAAAATTCAGTTAAACAACGCAAACATAGTTGATTACGCCATGGACAGTCACAAAATACCCTACCAAGTTGAAGATGTGCCTCTGCCAGTGATGACAACACCTCTGAGCCTTTCCTTAATGAAGTAAAAATGCTACCGAATACAACATGTTTGATTCTCGAGAAATTGATTTCCAACGCACGGATGTCCAACAGATACATGAGAGGAAGCTCCTTGAACTTAAATCAAGCTCGTGCATCAGTGATCATTTGCCTCCTTTGTTCCTCCAATAAGAATGTTGTAACTCATGGATTTCTACATTATGAACAAAAGCATGTTTTAAGAGAGCTGGGGAAACTTCAGAGGGAACCAATACCTCTTCTCATGAAAGGATTTTAACTGAAAAAGGGACGAAATATAATCACCTATCAGCTGGAAGTATGTAAAACCATATTTGCTCCCTGCATTATCAAATGTGGACCATGGTGAGATCAGATACCAACAGTCCTGTTCAATCATCTGCGACAACAGCAATCTATTGACCATATTAGAAGCAATTCAAACACAGGATATCGATTCGCCAATACCAAGAAATCGAAGCTTACCATCAAGTCATCATCAAGTTCGCAACTTTGAGTCCACCTGCGAACACTCTGGGCTGCTAATGTCTCTGGGCCTAAAATATCTCGCTATCCACACCTGCCAGAATAGCAATCCAGAGTTATTAATCAAGTAAGGAATATGCTTTTTTCCGAAAAGGATCCAATCCCAACAACTATCAGATTCCTCGGCATTAATCAAGAGATCCTTCGAATCAAATCATACAAAAAAAGGATTACCATCAAAACGAGAAAGGAAACTTTTCAAATCTTAACCAAACAGGAATGAAAGGTCTACAATCAGCAATCAAAGATTCAATCAAGGTTTTAAAAGATCCAAAGCCCACAATCGTGTATAAAAAGGGGGATTTGGATAGAGGAAATCATCTTTTCTTTTTGAGCAATCCGAAACTCGACGAAAAAGAAAACCACGAAAAACCCTAGAGCTACCAATAAATCAAACTCAGAAAGTTCGAGAAACGGAGAAGAAACACTTATCCTGTTGACGAAACCCTCGTGCGCCGCTACGAGTCTCATCGACGGAACATCCATCTTCGTCATTTACCGCCGCCACTAATCTTCGGTAAAACTCCATTCTTGTCAGGATTATCGAATCTTTTGATTGTTTTGTGTTGTGTTTCAGGTTAAAGGAATGACAAAAGAGATGAAGGAGAAGGAAAGTGACGAAGGTTAAACTCAGGGGAGATCGAGAGAGGAGAATCGAGAGAAGAGAGGGCTTTCCGGTTTAGGGATTTGGGTTACAATTGGGATTTGGGTTTTTGCTGTTTTTTTCCATCTTTTATTGCAATTAATTACATGTGCACACACACACCATGCTTATCATACACCCACGCACCGCCACCCTTCATTGCTGATCACACGATCTGCATACGCTCACCCACCGTGCGCCTTCACTGCCTCACCACACAGAATCACTCGCAACCCCAATTAGCCTCATTAATCACCATTAACAACCTTTAATCTGCCATCTATTTAACCTTTAATTAATTTGGATTTAATTAATTATAACTAATAATTAATCTTTTTTTTTTTAAAATGACTAATAACCTTTTAATTAATCATAACCAGTTTTTATCTTTTAATTTAATTATGTGGTTAATTCACCTTTAATATTTCACTTTATTTAATAAGTTATTTATTTTACCATTTGTCTAATAATTTCAATTAAATCAACCTTTATAAACCTTTTTTTTTATCTTAATAACTAAACTCCTTTTTATAAAGTCCTATTTATCTAAATTAATCCATATTTAAAATCTTTTCTCTAATTAAATTAAACTAACCTTTTTCAAATCAACTTAATAACATTTCAGTTAAATAAATATTTATTCAAAACCTTTTATAAATAAATTACATCTAAATGCCAATTTATCTAATTAATAATAAAACCTATTTAGTATTTAAACAACTTTTAAAACAAATAATAATAAAAACAACCTTTTATTTCATAATCAATGTAATGTAAATTAACTTTAATAATAACCATAACTTTTATTTAAAAATAAAAATAAATCAGTTCACATTTAAGTTAACCTTTCAAGATAGATAAGATAAAAATCACGTATGTAGTATATTAGAATATTTTATTTAAAGCCTTGTCTGTTAGAAATCTAATTTATATTAGTCTCGCGTAAAATCAACCCGACTAAAAATCAATTCAACCTCGCTTAAAAACAATCAATTTCGTAATGTAATTCAACCGCGCACGCGTACACCTCCTCACACATTCACGATTCACATTTACAGCTCACACCCACACCTTAGCGCTTTCATGCGTATATATGGTTTTATTTACCTGCCTTTTATCATTGCAATTTATTTTACAGCAATTTACTTTTATCGCATCGCATTCCGTCCAAAGGAAGAATCTGCGCATGATCCCAACAATCGTGCGTATACATTCACATTTGCATCATTCTCCCATTGATCCTTGATCCCATTCAAGTTGATCTTCTTAAGTTTAGGACCTACCCCATAGGAAGGACCTTTATCTTACAACATAGACAAAACAATCAAAACAATACAACACAATTATTCAAACACATTAAAGAATAAATGCTAATCATCTTAAGTGAGATAGAATCTCCACCCCTACAACAATACAATCAAACATGTAGGGACTTTGCCTTAAGAGAGATAAAGGCATACTCGTCAAGCAATCCGAGTACTTAAGCCCTTTTCTTAAGACGATGCAAAGACTATTTTCCTACAACCTGTGGCGGTTACATCTCCCTTAAAATGATAAAGCATCTCTTCTCCTAAACCTAATCAATCAACTACCCTAAACCCGTAGGAACTTTGACCACGGTCAAAGAACTCCTCTAACCCTTTAGGGGAACTACAAATACTCTGATTCCACTCCCGTAAGGATATGTAGGCATAAGATGCGATATCTTATCGAGTATACTTAGAAATAAACTCCTAGGTCTTTTAAATCATTAAGCAGATAAACACTTATCAATAAACAATATAAAACAAGAGGTTCCTGTAGAGTACTACAGAAACTTAGGATGCTAGCACCTTCCCTAAATTTAACCAGCCCCCAAACCTAAACTCTCTAAACCTTGCATTTGCATTGCATTGTGGGAATTTCGATCTTTATCCCTTCCTTTGGACAAATCAAAGTTCGGTTGCAAAATGAATTAAAGATTCAAACTAATCAATAGTTTGGTATCCGATTTTTACCGCGACAATATGGCATCAGCATTTTGCATATCATTGGTTCTCGAGGCAGGGGACCAAAGTTCCCGTGGCTCAAGTTTCATTCCCGTACAAGCAACTGAACATCTAGCATCAGAAATGACATTTATTTTGCCCAGCGGTCGAGCGACCGATTTTATTTTGCAGGTTATGCTCAGATCAGGAGACAACATTTAGTCTATATCCAGCATTATCACAATCACAGTATTCAAGAGCAAGTGTCAAAAGCTTCGCAGAGCTCGAAATGGCGAGAAACAGACAAACGGGCAGGTTTCCCTCCAAAAGGCGCCAAATTCAAAATTTTGAAGGTGTTAATCAGTTAACACATATGCTTAACCGATTAACCAAAGGAAAATCAGCTCAGATTTGAAATTTTAACAGTGTTAACCGGTTAACGCATATAGTTAACCGGTTAACCATAACAGATTTTGCCCTGTACGTGATTTTGCAAGCCATTTGCACTTGGGGTCCAATTTTGATCACCTTGAGACTCATTTTTACCAAAAAGAATGATCTAGAATGTTCTTGAAAATTGGTTATTTCAATTTTCCCTCCAAATTCCCATGCCTAGTTCCAAACCAACTTTCCAATCCAAAGTCCAAACCCCACCTTTGGGATCCAAACCTATATGGTATTTAAGTGAACTACTCCAAACCAAAGGAAGCCAATTCTCATTTCTCACATTCATTTTTCAGATTTGATCTCAAATTCTTTCAATTCTCAAAATTCTCTCCATAACCAAAACTCACTTAAAGCTCTTTTTCATTAGGATTCATTGATTTTTCATTGAAATCAATGAATTCTTGAGCATAAACCTCCATTTACCATCATCATTGGATCAAGTTTCATAATCAATTTTCGTGCAAATTGAGAGCTGATTTTAGAGTTTGAGTTGGAAGTGATTATTTGAAGCTTTTTGACTCAAATTTGGTGGATCTTCATTCATACACCAACAATTGGCTTGGATCTTGAAGTTTTCCGGACTTATAGTATTGGATCTATTCAATTCAAAGCAAATCAACACTAACCGGAGCAAATCTCCGCTCCGAAGGTTGGATCCGAATCTGTTTTTGGCTTATTTGCTTTAATCATATCGATATTCATTTTTGATTGAATTTGTGTTGATTTAATCCATGTGATCTGTGAATCGATTGTGATAATCTGTTTCCATGCTATTGGATATCTGTTTTATGTTGTTAATTTCGTGCTTAATCGATAAGTTGATCTGTTGAAACCTTGGATAAGTTGTTTTGTGCTAGAAGTGACTTTCTGCTACTGTTTTTGGCTTCTGGTACAGTGTTAACCGATTAACGTATATGGTTAACCGGTTAACCAATTCAAATATTCACATTTTTCAAAGTTTTCAGGGTGTTAACCGGTTAACGCCTGGTGTTAACCGATTAACACCTACAAATTTCCAGATTTTCACTTGTTTTACACAGGTTAACCGATTAACAGTATGTGTTAACCGATTAACACTGCACCAGAATGCCATGTTTGTTGTTTTGTTGCATGTTCGCATACCGGTTCAATCTGAATCATCATAGATCAATGTGATACATTATGATTGAATTGTTTTGACTATTTGCCACTGTTTGTGGTTGATTAATCATGATGTTGTTGATATATATGATCATTTTTCAATTATTTGCATGCTTGTGTATGTGGTTCGAATTGATCATTCATTTGCATGTTTAATTGCTTGCATTTCTCGCTTTTCTCCACGTGTTTGCATCATTCTTGCATCGCTGTTGAGGTCAAGACGCGTTTGTGGTGACCGCTGCCCCACACATTTTTCCTCCCTCCCACCATTCTAAATTGTGCATTTTCATGTTTGCATTTCTCTACTTGTGATTGATTCTTCCTTTGTTCTTCTTGTGCTTTCTTGCCATGATCCCCATAGGATTCCTAGTCCCTCCGTTTAGGATGGGAGTAGGAGAGACATTAGGCGTTCAATCCAAGTATGCTAACATTAGGGTAGATGTTTCCCCTTTCAATCAAAATTTTAGGATCACTTTGCATGACAACGTTAGGGCCGAGTTTCCCTTAGACCTCTCGTGCGTCTTCTCTTCTCATCTTCATATAATCTTAACACACTTAATAAAGATAATGGATATTGTGCCATGAGCCTTATACTTGGGAAATGGTGATTGAGGGGATTCTCCTCAATTACCTAGAGTGTTTAGTATACGTCCTTAGGACGTTATGCGACGCATTCGATCCTAGGTTCTAGACTTTAGTACAACATACATTACAAACACTCGAATTCAAAACACTTATTCCCTTAAAAACACAAAACAAACTCAAAACTTTTTCCTTCAGGATTAATCAAACTTCTTTTTCAAAAAAGAGTGTTGTTAAACTTCGGTTCTAACGCAAACAGGCTTAGTCCCTAAGTGCTAGAACAAATGTTTAACCCTACTCGGATAAAACGCTTAATCAACCTATGCGTGTCCGCCCGAACTATGTTTGCTCTGATCTTTCGTGCCAAATGAAAGTACGTAGGCACGAGATGGCGATGTCTCGACGAGCAACCTTCCCCCCTTCTCTCCCGTAGTTAGCCGAACTACGTTGACTCTGACTTTCCCATTGCACGAGGGAATATGTAGGCACAGAGCAGCGACGCTCTGCCGAGTCTTTTTTTTCTCGTTTCTTTTCCTTTTTTGTCCTGCGAGCCTGTAGCGTAGATAGATAAACAACCCTTTTAGATAGCAAACAAGTGTGGATCCTGTCGAGTACGACGGACGTGAGGGGTGCTAATACCTTCCCCTTGCCTAACCGACTCCCGAACCCAGGACTTGGTTGCGATGACCTTGTCTTTTCCTTTTCGTCAGGTTTTTCCGATCGTTTCCTTTCCCTCTCTTTGGGATAAATAACGAAAGGTGGCGACTCTTCTGTTTTTCCGCCGGTTGTTTTTCGCAGTTGCAACAATGATAACACGCGATTATGCACGTGATTATTCCAGTAGCTGCATGTTTTCACCCTTTTTGCACCATAATTTCCACTAAGTTTCATTCTTCCATACTTTGCTATTTTTCACTCATTCTTGTGTCTTTCTTCATCATTTTGGCTCATCTTTCACTTGTTTTCCCTTATTCTTTGACTAATTAGATGCAATGATAGCCTATCATCAGTGTTTCAAAAAAGGAAGGAGGTTTGGGAGGAATTCATTTATGTATGATCATAATGTATCATACTAGAGTGGGATTAGGTTTTGCGTATAGAGAGTGTGTCATAATATTGACGTAGATCACATGTACTCTTAGACAGCGAGAGTTTACAGACATCTAGGGAGAGTCTTGTAGTGAGGAATATAACTCACATGTACTTCTAAACTATAAAACTCCAGAAGAGTGTTATGGTACAAAATATGGCCTTCATGTACTTCCAAAATATGCCATGAGTTCACTGACTGGTACCACAAGCCTATTGAGTAGAGAATAAGGTGCATTTCCTAACTACTCATATGTAAATTATGTAACATTGCATGGTTACAATATTCACTGTGTATTATTATTCATTCTACCATTTACTGTTTTTATACTGTATAATTTGTAGAATGTATTTTCACCCATTTGTTTATATGTCTCCATGGTTGAATCTATATACAGGATATCCTCATATCGAGACTGAGGAACAATGTAATACTTTTATTGAGGATGATGTAGAAGACATATTCATTAGTTTTCTTTCGTGTTTATGTTTGTTGAATTATTAAGTCAGCTAGTACACTTGGTTGTAATAAGGTTTTGGTATTGTGACATCGGGATCGAGATTCATGTTTTTCAAATTATTATGTTTGATTCAATGGTTGAAGAAATACTCATATATTAGAAACATTTTGCTATTTAGAGTCAATGTGGTACTCTATTTGTTATAAGAAATATATATTTCTCAATATTGTGTCTTATAAGTTATATAAAAAGAAACAAAGAATTTGGGCTTTAGGGTATCACAAGAATTCCGGGACTCATAGAATATTAGAGGTGTCCCAAACGAATTTCCCCCTTGGTAATCATAGCTACAATTGGACAATTTGACATCTCCCGGGTCCTCATTAATGACGACGTCTCTAGTGACATTATGTACTCGGAGTTGTTCGAGAAGACATGCCTTAACAGGGGAAACTTATGGTTGTATAAAGAGTTTGACCTCTAGGAATTCGACGAAACAACCACCCATCCTTGGGGATATATGGAAATGATGGTATCTGTAGGCGACATGAAGGAAATTTGGGCAATCAATTCACAATTCCTTGTTGTCCCTTGTAATAGTGTATATAATTGTATCTTAGGAAGACCTTTTGCAGACGCGTTGGACGTCATAGTTTCGCTGATGCATCTCAAATTCAATTATCACAACCTTAAGAAAGAGAGAACCACTATCAACATCAGGGGTGCTATCGAAGATACTTTATACATATGACTTCAACAATCAATTCCCCAACTAAAGTCAGGGGTGCTGTCAGAGATGTTTTGCATGTTCAACTACAACAATAAATTCCCCACTTAAATTCAAGGGCGTTGCCGAAGACACTATATATATACCACCATAATAATTAATTCCCCAAAGAAAATAATGGTTCACCCCTCTGGAAGCTAGCCACTATAGAGGTCGCAGTGGGTTGGCCACACGTCTACCCTTTACTGGGTTTTCATTTGATAGGGGAAGGGGGAACCGACCTTCCGGCATCAGTGACGTCCACACGGCATCAGACTCTTTTTCTTCAGCTTGAAGAGCTTTATTCTTTTCAGGTTTTCCTTTATACTTTAGAGCTACAAACTTCCCTTTCCTCTAGGGATCATTCTCTTCTAGCTCAATCTCATGACTCCTTAGCGAGCTTACAAGCTCTTCCAGAGTTGGGATAGCTCTTCCAGAGTTGGGATATTCATATCCTTTGACACCTTGAGTGCTGTCACCACTGACCTTCATTTCTTTGGTAGAATTTTGATGATTTTCTTGACATGATATGCATTAGTGTAACCTTTACTCAAAACTTTCGAACCAGCAACTAGAGTTTAAAACCTTGAGAACCCTAAGAAATTTCATATTCTTCCATTTTGAAGGCTTAATGTTTCTGGATCAAAGTAAAATCCTTTATTTCCTTTACTTGTTCATTTCCTTCACGAGTCATCCTCAAAGAATCAAATATAAACTTAGTCGAGTCTCTATTTGTAATCTTCCCATACTCAGTATAAGAAATAACATTCAGCAAGATTGTTTTGGATCTATGATGATTCTTGTTGTCCTTTTTCTTGTTCATCCATCTTGTGTAACCATCCATTATCATATCCCATAGGTCTGCATTATAGCCAAGGAAGAAACTTTTGATTCTATCTTTCTAGTAGTCAAACTTTTCTGCATCAAAGATTGGAGGTTTAGCGGAATAATAATCACTATTATTGTTAGTAGATGCCATACTATGTTTCTAAAGCAGATCTTTATCTGAAATGGGTAAGTTTTTGGCACAATATTCAATACCAGAACCAAGCTCTAATACCAATTGAAGGTTCAAGAAACACAATAAAGGGGGGGGGGGATTGATCTAGGTTTCATATATGATAACTTTTTGAAAATGAAAGACAATAACAACAATGATAGAAATACACAAGATTTTTATACTGGTTTAGTGTTAACTAAGCTAGCCCAGTTCACTCGTTAAAGTGATTTTTCCTTCTCACAAGTACTTAATCCACTAATAGATCAGATTAGAAACTCAAAGATAAATTATCAATGACTTTTTGAGGCTACAGACTAAACTTAGTCCCTTGAGAAATTTAACCAAACTTAAGATACAATCAGTGTATGTTTACAAGAGTGATTCTAAACAAGTAGGTACACAAAGTGAATATCATATTTTATACTTAAGAAAATATCCAAGAAATGGCTCTAAGTGTAATGAGTGTTGTAATTGTTGTTTCTCTTGTTTTCTCTTATTTCGTCGTTCTTCACATTTTCTTCAAAGTTTATTGTCCTTTTAAGTAGATGATTGATAAGTTCAAACTTTTGAGATTGACATTAATTTTGGTAAAACTAACTTGACAGTAAGATGTTGGACAAGATATCCTAACACGATGATTAGACATCTTTGTCTGTTACTTTGTAGTTTTGATACTGCTATTTTATTTCCAGATTTCAGAATATTATTGTTTATCCTAGGTGGTGCTCAAGATTGAAGAGTCATAGATTCTGTTGGAATCTGAAGATGTTGTTTTCTAAGTATGGAGACGTTTTAGGAGTCTTTGGATTGAAGAAACTATTCTTGAGGAGAATAAGCTGCAGATTCTGTGTAACAGAATTGCTGCATCTTTGAAGCCCAAATCCAGTCTAGTTTATGGTTATAAATACGATGGATTTAACCTAATCAAAGTGTGGAAAATACGTTATTACTTAGTAATTTTTAGGGTTTGTGAACTTGTGAGCCTCTCTTGTATCGTGTTGATATTAAAGCTGGACTGTTTGCATTGAGTTGCAATTTTTGTCACTATTGCGATTGAAAGAGAATTGAGAAGGTTCTCATACCTAAGAGAGTCTTAGGTAGAAATTAAGCACGGGTAGTGATTAAGTGATAAGTTGTAAACCAGAGGTTGTTTAGCTTAGAATTAATACTATATAGTGGATTTCATTCCTGGCTTGGTAGCCCCCAGACGTAGGTGTTGTTGTACACCGAATTGAATTAACAATTATTGTATGCTCGTTTACTTTATGCAATTTTTATTGTGCTTCTTCTTTTCATTGTGTTTAGCAGAGATCAAGTGTCTCGACATCTCTTAGGAAATTTGAGATCTGCATACAAGAATTTCAATTGGTATCAGAGCAGGCATTCTGCTCTGTATCTGGGTGAGATTTAGGAAGTTACCTTATGGTGCAATAGAAAATGAAGGAGGAATATTGAGCAGACCACACATCCTTGATGGATCCAATTATGAATATTGGGAAGTGTGCATGATGGCCTTTATTAAGTCCATGGATGGTCAAGCTTGGAAATTTATGGACAAAGAATGGGATCCACCAAAGGCTAAAGATAAGGAAGGTATAATCATTGATATTATAAAGCCTGAGAAAGACTGGGATGATGAAGATGACAAGCTAGATTAGGGTAATTCCAAAGCATTGAATGCCATATTCAATGGAGTGGACAAGAATATCTTTAGATTGATAAAGAACTGTATTGTTGCCACAGATGCATGGGAGATCTTGAAGACTGCTCATGAAGAAACCTCTAGAGTGAAATCATCAAGACTTCAACTTCTTACAACTAAGTTTGAGAACTTGTAAATGAAGGAGGATGAAAGTATTCAAGACTTTCAGATGAACATTGTCGATATATCTACTACTTCAAGTGATTTAGGAGAAAATATTCCAGAACCTAAGTTGGTCCAAAAAATTGTAAGATCTCTTCCAAAGATATTTGGCATGAAGGTGACTGCAATTGAAGAAGCCCAAGACATAAACACCATAAAGGTGTATGAACTCATGGAATCTCTTTAGACTTTTGAAGTGGCAATCAGTGAGAAATTTGAAAAGAAGAAAAGCATAGCCTTGGTGTCTAATCAAGGTGAATGTGATCCCAATTCCAATGAAGATTGTCTAAGGCTGTTAGGTTTCTTGAAAATAGTATAACCAGCTGTTGAAAAAGATGGACGAGAAGTCAAGATCAAATGTTAAGACTCAGTCATCCGACAATAACAGAAGGAAGGATTTTGGGAGAAGAACCAATAATGATAAGAAATTTCACAAAGGTAAGGGAATACAATGCTATGAATGCGAAAGGTTTGGACACACAAAAGATGAGTGTCCTACCTTTCTCAAGAAGGAGAAGAAAGGTTTGTCTACATCTTGGTCTGAAGATGACTTTTCAAGTGAAGGAGAATCTTCTAAACATGTTTCTGCTCTTATTGGTGTATATGATTCTGATAAAGAAACAGATGGTGAAGATCTCACTTATGATAAACTGACTGCCTCGTACAAGGAGTTGTGCATCAGAAGTGCAAAAGTTGTTTAACTAGGAAAGGATCAACAAAATATCATTGTTCAACTTCATGATGAAAGATTGAAACACTTGGCTGCCATATCTGACCTGGAGGATGGAGTTGTATCGCTTAACTCTAAACTTGACAATATAACTAAATATGTAAGAATGCTCAATAGCAGTTCTGATGTGCTAGATGAAATTCTTCGATCAGGAAGGAATACTGGAAATGTTATAGGGATTGGTTATAATGATCAAGTAGAGAATAAAGGAAAAGAGCCTGCCATGAGTTCTGCTCAACCCAAAATAAAGCAGAATCGAAAGATGTCAAGTAAGATATCCCAACATCAACAAATACATCAGAAGAATTCCTCAGGAAGAAAGAACCAAGACTGGAAATGTCATCATTTTGGTAAGTTTGGCCACATAAAGCCTTACTACTACAAGCCACATGGTTACCGTAAATCTGTGACTCAATCCAGAAGGAAAGAGGCTACTGTTAAAACCAAGAAGAAGTGGATTCCCAAGAATGACACTACTAGTCTCATAACACACATTTCTCTAAGAGCTTCTACTATAGAAGACTGGTATTTTGATAATGGTTGTTCTAGACACATGACGGGTGTCAAGAAATTTTTTGGGGATATTAAACCATATTCCACTAGATATGTCACCTTTGGAGATGGATCGAAAGGTGAAATAAAAGGAGTTGGGAAGTTGGACTATACTGGTCAGCCTAGTCTTGATAAGGTGTTGTTTGTTAAAGGGTTGACTGCTAATTTGATAAGTATTAGTTAACTATGTGACCAAGGTCTCAAAGTTAACTTTAATAAATCTGAGTGTCTAGTAACAAATGATAAAGATGAAGTTATCATGAAGGGAGCCAGATCTAAGGATAATTGTTACTTGTGGACTCCTCTAGAAACAAAGTGTTCCTCCATCTACTTGATGTCAAAAGAAGATGAGGTGAAGACGAGGCATCAGAAACTTGACCACTTACACTTGAAGGGAATGAAATAGGTCTTGTCAAAGGAAGCTATTAGAGGTATTCCTAATCTGAAAATCAATGAAGGAAGAGTCTGTGGTGAATGTCAAATTGGAAAGCAGACAAGGACGTCACATAACAAGCTTCAACATCTGACCACTTCAAAAACTCTATAGTTACTTCATATGGACTTGATGGGACCTATGCAGGTTGAAAGTCTTGGAGGAAATAAGTATGCTTACATTATGGTTGATGACTTCTCAAGATTCACCTGGGTGAATTTCATCAAAGAGAAGTCTGAGGTGTTTGAAGTGTTCAAAGAACTTTGTCAAAAACTTCAAAGAAAGAAGAATTGTGGCATAATTAGAATTAAAAGTGACCACGGGAAGGAATTTGAAAACAGAAAGTTTGATGATTTCTGTTCCTCTGAAGGAATTAGTCATGGGTTATATTCACCCATCACTCATGAACATAATGGTGTGGTTGAGAGAAAGAATAAGACAATTCAAGAATGCGCGAGGGTCATGCTTCATGCCAAGAAACTCCCATATCATTTTTATGCTGAAGCCACAAATACTGCTTGCTATATCCTGAATAGAGTAACCATCAAATCTGACACATCTACTACTCTATATGAGCTATGGAAAGGAAGAAAGCCAATTGTGAAGTATTTCCATGTCTTTGGAAGGAAATGTTACATTTTGGCTGACCGGGAGCAAAGAAGAAAGATGGATCCTAAAAGTGTTAAAGGAATCTTTCTGGGATACTCTACAAATAGCAGAGCCTATAGAGTATTCAACTCTAGAACTAATGTTGTGGTCAATGATTCACCTACAGAAGCTGATGTGATAGATGACATTAGATCATTCTTTCCCATGAGTGATGTTTCTAAAGATGTCACAGAATATGTTGGAACGTTGCATGATGTTCCTGAAGATATTGTAGACTTAAGTGTTAATCCTGAATCTATAGAAACTGAGACAGTAGATAAGGGACCCTCGATAAGAATTTAGAAAGATCGTTTTAAGGAGCTTATAATAGGAGATCCTAATGGTGGGAGAATGACTAGATCAAGAGAAGTTGTTGTTGGTGCTTGCTTTGTTCCTAAATTGGAACCCAAGAATGTCAAGGAGGCCTTGAATAATGAATTCTGGATCAATGCTATGAAAGAGGAACTAGAGCAGTTCAAAAGGCCTGAGGTATGGGATCTTGTGCCAAGACATGAAAGGTCAAATGTTAATGGTACGAGATGGGTGTTTAAGAAAAAGTATGACAAGTAAGGTGTGATCACGAGAAATAAGAATAGACTTGTCGCTCAAGGGTACACTTAACTTGAAGGGGTGGATTTTGATGAAACATTTGCTCCTGTTACTAGGTTGGAGTCTGTTAAATTGTTACTTGGAGTGGCTTATTTGTTAAAGTTCAAGCTGTTTCAAATGGATGTTAAAAGTGTCTTTCTTAATGGATACTTAAACGAAGAAGTATATATGGAGCAACCAAAAGGATTTGTTGGTCCTTCATTTCCAGATCATGTATTCAAATTGAAGAAGGCCTTTTATGGGTTGAAACAAGCTCCAAGAGATTGGTATGAGAGGCTAATTGAGTTCCTCATCAGCCATGGATACAGAAAAGGTGGTATTGGTAAAACTCTCTTTGTCAAAGAGAAGGATGGCAAACTCATGATAGCTCAAGTCTATGTGGATGATATTGTGTTTGGAGGGATTTCAGATGAAATGGTTCAAAATTATATCAAGGAAATACAATATGAGTTTGAGATGAGTTTGGTGGGTGAATTAACCTACTTTCCTGGTCTCCAAGTCAAATAGATGGAAGACTCCATATTTCTTTGTTAAGGGAAATATGCAAAGAGTATTGTGAAGAAGTTTCGTTTGGAGAATGCTAACCACAAAAGGACGCCTGCTCCTACACACTTGAAGTTATCTAAGGATGAAAAGGGTGTTGGTGTTGATCAGAGTTTGTATAGAAGCATGATTGGCAGTCTTCTATATCTTACTGCAAGCAGACCTGACATAACTTTTGTTGTTGGAGTTTATGCTAGATATCCAGCTGAACCTAAGGTCAGTCATATCTATAAAGTCAAAATGATTATGAAGTATGTGAATGGTACATGTGACTATGGTCTTCTATACTCTTATAATTCTAATTTTATGTTGGTGGGATATTGTGATGCTGATTGGGTTGGTAGTGCTGATGATAGAAAGAGCATCTATGGAGGATGTTTCTTTTTGGGAAACAACTTGATTACATGGTTCAGTAAGAAGCAGAATTGTGTTTCTCTATCTACTGCTGAGGATGAGTACATAGTAGTAGGTAGTAGTTGTTCTCAAATGATGTGGATGAAGCAAATGCTGATTGAGTATAATGTCACACAAGATGTCATGACCTTATTTTGTGACAACTTGAATGCCATCAATATTTTAAAGAATCCTATTTAGCATAGTAGAACCAAACATATTGACACCAGACATTATTTCATTAGAAATCTTGTAGAAGACAAAGTTATAATACTAGAGCATGTTGCCACAGAGAATTAGCTAGCTGACATCTTTAATAAAGCTTTGGATGCTAATCAATTTGAAGTGTTGAGGGGCAAACTTGGGGTTTGTCTGTCTGAAGATTTATAACAGTTAATTTGGTGTGGGAATACTATTTGAGTGAGTGTATTTGTGTTCCCACCAAATAAAAAGAGGTCTTCAAAGCCAATTCTCATTTGCTGCATAATTCTTCAACAATATCCTGATGTTTTGTTGATGATGATAAAGTCATGAAAAAGGAGTCTTCCTTGATCTTGCATCACAAACTGTTTCTGATAATGCTGCTAATTCTTCAACTTTTCTAATTATAATAATGGTTAACGTTTTTGAAGCCCATATTCAGTCTAGTTTATGGTTATAAATAGGATGGATTTAATCTAATCAAAGTGTGGAAAATACATTGTTGCTTAGTAAGTTTTAAAGTTTATGTATTTGCATTGAGTTGTAATTTCTGTCACCGCTGTGATTGAAAGGGAATTCAGAAGGGTTTCATACCTATGCGAGTCTTAGGTAGAAATTAAGCACATATAGTGATTAAATGATAAGTTGTAAACCAGAGATTGTTTAGCTTATAGTTAATACTATCTAGTGGATTTCATTACTGGCTTGGTAGCCCCCAGACGTAGGTGTTGTTGTACACCTAACTAGGTTAACAATGACTGTGTGTTCGTTTACTTTCTGCAATTTTTATTGTGCTTTTTCTTGTCATTGTGCTTAACGGAGATCAAGTGTCTCGACATCTCTTCGGACATATGAGATCTGCATACCAGAATTTCAATGATGAATAATACCATTGAATGATGGAATTGGAAATTTCTTCAGTTTCACATCTGTAATATTGGTACGAGGTTGAGTCGTGAATTGTGGAGACCTGTTGGTAGTACATTCCTTAAGAATTCCAACATATTTGTCCTTTTGAAGAAATATTTGATTTTACCGCTTGAATGTATCATCTCCAAGAATATATTTTTTCAATTATTCTCTAAATTATTGGCTTCATAGTCCAAAGTATGAGACCAGAGTCTGAGTTGTCCAGAGTCTAGATTTTGAGTCCAAAGTCTAAGTCCAGAGTCTCTAGAGTCTGAATCTAAAGGTTGAGTCTAGAGTCCAAAGTATGAGACCAGAGTTTGAGTTATCCAAAGTCTAGAGTTTGAGTCCAAAGCCTAAGTTCAGAGTCTGAGTCCAGAGTCTCTAGACTCTGAATCTAGAGGTTGAGTCCAGAGTCTAGAGTATGCTTTCATTATCTTAAGATTATGCACACTTAAAGAAACTAGTAGTGTACAAAATTGTTCTCTATATTATGTTATCATAAAAATTTAAGGATTGTAGATGTAGAACCAAACTTATTTCAACATTCAAACGCTATAGTGGTGCACAATAATAACTCAAACAAAGACTCAAAAATAGAAACGCTAACACAAATAATCTTCAAAATATCCACACCTCAAACTCTAGGTTTAAGTCTCCTTATATAGCTATTGGAAGAAATAGGTAAAAACTGTTGTAATTTTATGCCTCAGCCAAATGATGGTTTATATAATAAGAATGCAATAAAAGTACTTAATCCTCTCCTTAATAGAGAATAAAAGAAAATAAATGACAATAAACATAAACAATTAAATATCGGAATAAAATATTTTCCAACACCCCCCTCAAGTTGGTGCAGAGATATATATCATGCCAAACTTGTCTATCAAATGCTCAAAGGTAGGTTTTGCCAAACGTTTGGTCAAGATATCTGCAGTTTGCTGACTTGAAGTCATGAAAGGTAGACATATGATTCCAGCATCTAACTTCTCCTTTATGAAGTTCCGATCAATCTCAATATGCTTGGTTTTGTCATGTTGAACTGGATTATAAGCTATGCTAATAGCAGTTTTATTGTCAGAGTACAATTTCAATGGAAGCTCAACTTTCATCTTAAGTTCTTTTAAGACTTTAAGGATCCATAATCCTTCACAAATACATTGAGACATAGCTCTAAACTCGGCTTCTGCACTACTCCTTGTTACAACGCCTTGATTCTTGCTTCTCCATGTCACAAGATTACCCCAAACATAGGTATAATATCTAGAGGTTGATCTTCTATCAGCGACTGAACCTGCCCAATCAGCATCGGTGAAGATAGACACATTCCTTTCACTAGTCTTCTTAAAAAATAATCCTTTTCCAGGATTTCCCTTCAGATATCTCAGTATCCTATAAACTGCCTCAAGATGTTCTCCGAAAGGAGAATGCATAAACTGACTCACTACACTGATTGAGAAAGCAATATCAGGTCGGGTGTGTGACAAATAAAAATTAGTTTCCCAACCAATCTCTGATATCTTCCAGTATCAACAGGAACATTAGCTTCTCCCAAAAATTTAGCATTAGGATCCATAGGGGTATCTGCAGGATGACATCCACTCATTCCTGTTTCTTTCAATAAGTCTAGAATGTAATTCTGCTATGGAACCACAATACCATTCTTTGTCTGAGCAACCTCCATGCCTAGGAAATATCTCATGAATCCCAAGCCCTTGATTTCAAAGTCTACTGCCAATTTCTCTTTTACCCTTGCCATTTCCAATGTATCGTCTCTAGTAAGGACAATATCGTCAACATAAACAATCAGAACAACAACTTTCCCATTGTTTAAGAGTTTTGTGAACAAGGTGTGGTCAACCTGTCCTTGAATGTACCCTTGATTCTTCATGGACTGAGTGAATTTTTCAAACCAAGCTCTGAGAGACTGCTTTAATCCATACAAAGACTTGTTTAGTTTGCATACATTTGACCCAAATTTGTTTTCAACACTAGGAGGAATGTCCATATATACTTATTGTTCTAGATCACCATTAAGAAAGACATTCTTAACATATAACTGATTTAGGGGCCAATCCAGGTTAGTAGCAAGAGATAAAAGAATTCTTATAGTGTTTAATTTTGCAACATGGGCAAATGTCTCTAAGTAGTCTATACCATAGGTCTGATTGAAGCTTTTAGCCACCAAGCGAGCCTTGTACCTTTCAATTAACCCATCTGAATTATACTTCACAGTAAACACCCATTTACATCCAACTGTCTTCTTGCCATCTGGTAGTGACATAACACTCCAAGTTTTGTTCTTTTCAAGAGCTTTCATCTCCTTAAGTACAACTTCCCTCCACTTTGGAATTTCTAGTGCAACTTGTACACTTTTTGGAATTTCTACACTAGACAATTTTGAGGTGAAGGCAGACATAGATGGAGACAAATTTGAATATGAAATAAAATTGGACATGGGGTGTTTAGTGCAAGATCTGACAGGTTTTCTAATGGCAACAAGATCATCTATATTAGGATACAAAATACGACTCTCAGAAACAGAGATAGACTTGCCTTTCCTTTTGTTAGGAGGTTGATCATTTCCCAATTCAGATTCCTGGCAGTGTTGAGATGTGGACTCGTCCCTTCGTTTATGGTGCTTTTTCATAAAAAGCTTCCCTTTCCAAGTCCTGTTTCCTAATTCGAATATGTTTTCTTGAAGTTGTAAGTACAGAGTATGCCTAAGAGGGGGGGGGGGTGAATTAGGCTTTTAGGGACTTTTTCCGGTTTTTCGGTATTCTTGAAATTTTACTGGTTAGGTTCTTGGTGATGAATGCAGTAGAAAGAAAAACAAAGTGGACACCAAGATTTATAGTGGTTCCCCTTACAATCCGAGAGTACTCCACTCCCCTTTCAACACTAAAGAGAGTTTTCACTATTGTTTAATAAAGTACAACCTATCACACCATCAACCGGTGAGGCCTACTATCAAACAATACAAATCAATAAGTGTACAAGAACAATCCTCTTGTAAACACTCACCCTTGTGTCCAACAAACCTGGATCACAAGTCAAAATACAAGTAATCTGAATACTTTGATTTGAGAGTAATAATGGTAATATCAATGCTGAGATTGATCTTCTCCTTCTGATCAAAATTCACTCATTTAATTTCAACACAAGTGTTCAATGCTATGCATATGAAAGATATGATCAATATGAACACTTTTGAAAAGATTTGAAAAGTATTTGAAAGTGGTGAATTTGATTCAAAGAATTGTTTTGAAATTGATTATTGGAGGATTGTTTTTCAATTTGAAAAACTCAGAATTTATATGTGTAAACACACCTTTTCCAACAGGTATATTTGAGTATAATTCAAAATATGAACTGGTATAATTTTCAAACCATTTTTTGAACTTGAAACAAAGCCATTTTTCAAAATACGTTCAGTGTTAATCGGTTAACCTATATGGTTAATCGGTTAACACTTGAACGTTATACCAAAATATTCAAAATTTGAAATGGTTAACCGGTTAACCTATATGGTTAATCGGTTAACACTGCTATTTTTCAGAAAAATGTTTATAAAAATAGTGTTATACCAATTCTAATAGTTTAAAAAATATGCTAATGCAATGTGATCAAATGATAAAGATGTTGAACACTTGTATATCAATTAAATTAATGGATTTTGATATATCATAGCTTGTGTCCAAAACTTTAAGAGTTGATCAGTCCAATGTTCATGAAGCTTTGAATGTTGATCACTTCCAGTCCACTTGATCTTGGTCTTTTGAAAGCTTTTGCCTTTTTGCACAGATGAATTATTCTTGATCTTGATGTTGGCGTCATCAAAACTTTGAGATGAAGCTTGCTTCTACAGTCTCCCCCTTTTTGATGATGACAACCAAAATGATCTTGTTCAATTTTTGACGATGATTAGCAGTGATCTTGTTTTCTCCCCCTATGTCCATGAACTCCCCCTATCGAATACATAGGCAAAAATTCTGCACACATAGACATAAGAAAGCCAAAGCTCTTCTCCCCCTTTGTCATAAGCAAAAAGGAAGGAGCTTTCAAGAAAGAAAACTAGATAGACCAATAATGCAAGCAATCACAAGAATATGGAAGCAAAGCATAATGAAATTAAACGGCAGCAATACTGCAAATATTGTACGAGTTACAATGCCAAATAAAAATAGAGTTCAAACATAAATGAAAGCATAAAACATCAAAAACTAGAAAACAATGTAATAAAAGACATCAACAACAACATATTCTCTAAAGATCCTCATCAGGCATATCCACATCATCTTCTTCCTCTTCTTCACTATCATCCTCTTCTTCAATCTCTTCGTCCACAACTCGGGTGTTGGAATGTGGAGGGTTAAGAATAAGGTTTCGGAGAGAAGCAATGGCCCGGGAGGTTTCTCTATGCTGAGTCATTATAGTTTGGTAAAGGAACTCATTTGTAATACCTCCTTCAGGTACGGGATAGGCTTGGTTAGCATTGGCTCCTTCATCTGAATACTTATAAGTACCGTCAGTATCCTTAAAAATTCCAGTATTCTTGACAATTGTAATTTCGTTGATCTCATTGGTGGTTGATTTCATCTTGATGGTTGGTTCACGGTTAAGATCCAAAGTTGTCAGCTCCAAAATTCTTGATACCAGCCTTGCATACGGAAGACAGGTTGAAAGAGATAGTTGTTGTTGAAGGTGATACATGATGGTCAGAATCCAATTGACACGAATCTTGTTCTTGATGGCGAAAAGGAGTTGCATTTCCAGATCATTAATTTGGGCATGATTCGAATCCTTGGGAATCAGCACATAACAGATTATGTAATGAAGCATCCGATCAGAAACGGTAAGATTCTTTGCATAGCACAACAGACGAGCAATGCGTTGGTTGGCGATAATCATCTCCTTTAGAAATCTGCAGATCTGATAGTAGAACTCCATCTTGTCGTAGTTGGACCACGGCCCTTCCACGTGGTTAACTCCCTTTCTCAGAAAGTACCCAGATGATGGTATGTTCAGCATTGCAGCAACATCAGACAAATTTTCTTCCACAACACAGTCTCTAACAATTGTCTTCATAATATGCTCATCATTTGCATTTATAAACACAGACAGTTTATGCAAAAAGGATTTGACAAGATCCGGATAGCAGTTTCCAGAATCCGACACAAATTTATCGATCCTCTGATATTTGAGCAAAGCAGGAAAATCAAAAGATGATGCTGGAAAAGCCTTAAGATTCATATACTTTATCGGGAGGATGGAACGAACTCGGACTTTGAAATCCATTCTGCGCTTCTTGGTTGTTTCCATAGGGATATCTTCTTCATCAGATGCAGAATGATGTTCTGGTAGCTTTCCCTTGCCGCGATTTGATGCTGAAGCCATGGATGAAAGTTTGAGAGAACTGAAGTTGTGGGTTCTGAGGAAGTTAGGGTTTGAGAAGTTGTGGGGATGGTTATGAGGAGTTATCCAACTTTAGAGAGTGGGAGAGAGAAGTTAGGGTTTGAAGAGGGAAGTTCCACAAAACTCTTAAAGAGGGGATAGGATTTTGGATATGGATTTGGACTCTTAAGAGAATATGGACCACATAAAAAATGCATTTATCATATATAATATTTTCAAAAATTTAATTAATTTTCGTTTTTGATTTTTAGAAAATTTAACAGTGTTAATCGGTTAACCATATCCATTAAAAAATTGAGTCAGAATTGAAAATTTAACAGTGTTAATCGGTTAACCCATATGGTTAATCGATTAACACACTCGAATTTTTAAAAAATACTTAAAAACAGAATACATACACATGAAAACACAACACAAATAATGCATACACATATTAGAGAAAAGGTCAGATGTCACCTTCATCAAGAATCCCAAGTTCTCGCCGAATTTTGTAGAATGGTTCTTTCGCCAAAGGTTTGGTGAAGATGTCGGCGAGTTGATTGTGCGTGTCGACGAAAGTAACATCTACATCTCCATTCAATACGTGATCTCGAAGGAAGTGATGCCGGATATCTATATGTTTTGTTCTTGAATGCATGTCCGGGTTCTTTGTAATATTGATGGCACTTGTATTATCACATCTAAGAGGAATGCAGCCGAGATCTATACCGTAATCGAGGAGTTGTTGCTTGAGCCACAAAATTTGTGCACAGCAACTTCCTGCTGCAATATATTCCGCTTCGGCTGTACTAAGTGCCACACATGCTTGCTTCTTGCAAGCCCATGACACTAATGCATTCCCGAGAATGTGACATGTACCGCTTGTGCTTTTTCTATCGGTCTTACATTCTGCATAGTCAGCGTCAGAGTAACCAACTAAAGAACAAATACTACCTTTAGGATACCATAATCCGACGTTCATTGTCCCTTTGAGATACTTTATGATTCTCTTTACTGCTGTGAGATGCGATTCCTTCGGACTTGCTTGAAAGCGTGCACACAAACAAACGTTAAACATAATGTCAGGACGACTTGCTGTCAAATATAGTAATGAACCGATCATACCTCGATATTTTGTTATATCAACTGGAGTACCGAATTCATCTTGATCAACGTACGTTCTGGATCCCATAGGAGTGGACATCACCTTGCAACTATCCATATCGAATTTCTTTCAAAAATTCCTTGCAATACTTGGATTGGTCGAGGAAGATGCCATCCTTTGTTTGCTTGATTTGTAGTCCAAGAAAATAATTCAATTTTCCCATCATGGACATCTCGAACTCTCCTTGCATCATAAGTGAGAATTCTTCGCAAAGCTCTTTGTTTGTTGATCCGAAGATGATGTCGTCGACATAGACTTGAACCAATAAAGTGTTTCCTTTGATCTTCTTTATGAACAATGTCTTGTCAACCTTTCCTTTTGTAAATCCCTTCTCACATAAGAAATTGCTAAGGCGGTCATACCATGCTCTTGGTGCTTGTTTTAGTCCGTAGAGTGCCTTTTTCAGTTTGTAGACATGTGAGGGATTCTTGAAGTCTTCAAAACCCGAAGGTTGTTTGACGTAGACTTCCTTATTAATGTACCCATTCAGGAAAGCGCTTTTGACATCCATCTGGAACAACTGAAAATTCATAGAACAAGCGTAAGCAAGTAGTAATCTAATTGCTTCTAACCTTGCTACCGGAGTGAACGTTTCATCAAAATCAATTCTTTCCTCCTGGTTGTAGCCTTGTACGACCAATCTTGCTTTGTTACGAACTATGATCCCATTCTCGTCAAGTTTGTTCTTGAACACCCATCTTGTTCCTATGATGTGCTTATGGTCTGGTCTTGGAACAAGACTCCAAACTTGATTCCTTTCGAATTGATTGAGTTCTTCTTGCATTGCTACAATCCATTGGTCGTCGCCTAAAGCTTCATCAATCTTGGTTGGTTCAATTTGAGATACAAAAGCCATGTTGAGACAAGCATCCTTTAGATTAAGTCAAGTTGCAACGCCTTGACTAATATCACCAATAACTTTATCTATCGGGTGATCTCTATGCGTTCTCCATTCCTTCGGAAGATCTTGATGTTCTTCAATGATTTGAGTGACATCTTCTTGTGGTATTTCTTGATTCTTTGAAATCTCTTCTTGTTGTTGTGGAGAACCTACTATATCATCATCATCATTCATAATAATATTATCCTCTTTCGAGGGGTTAGTCTCATCAAACGAAACATGAATGGATTCTTCAATAGTAAGTGTTCTCTTATTAAAAATTCTAAATGCTTTACTATAGAGAGAGTAACCAAGAAATATACCTTCGTCGGATTTCTCATCAAACTTACCGAGATTATCTTTATTGTTGTTGAGAACAAAGCATTTGCATCCGAATATGTGGAAGAATGCTATATTTGGTTTTCTACCCTTGAACAACTCATACAGAGTCTTTTTGAGGAGTGGTTGAATATTGACACGGTTGCTTACGAAGCATGCTGTACTAACTGCATCTGCCCAAAAATATTTAGGAAGATTTGCATCGCTGAGCATTGTCCTTGCAAGCTCTACCAGTGATCTATTCTTCCGTTCTACGACACCGTTTTGTTGAGGCGTCCTTGGTGCTGAAAAATTATGAGAAATTCCATACTCTTCGCAAAATTCTTCAAAGTCTGAATTTTGGAATTCTCCACCGTGATCGCTTCTTATAGAGGCTATGGTGAGTGATTTCTCATTCTGAATTTGCTTTGCATATTTCTCCGAAGCTTTTTGTTCTTGATGGACTGAAAAGATCCATATGCAACAATTGAAGTGGCCTTGACATAGAAACCACTTGCTTGGATTTGAAAGTTGTCTTGGTCTGTTTTCCCTTTTGACATGCATCGCATAACTTATCCTTGATGAATTTTATCTTCGGAAGACCAGCAACTAGATCATGCTTTATCAACTTGTTTAAATACTCCATGTGAATGTGAGCAAATCTTTTATGCCAAAGCCATGCCTCGTTGTTGTTCGCCATAAGACATTTTACCTTTAAGGAAGAGTCATCAAAAGAAATCATAAAAATGTTATTATATCTTTTACCTTTTAACAAAATGTCATGAGTGACTTCATGTTCTATCAAGCATTCCTCCTTTGTGAAGTTGATTCGGAACCCTTTGTCACACAATTGACTTATGCTCAGTAGGTTGTGTTTAAGGCCTTCCACATAAAGAACGTCTTCGATGATAGTACATGGAGGTGCACCAATGGTTCCAACTCCAAGAATGTTTCCCTTATTATCATCACCGTAAGTGACGTATCCTTTGGCCTTTAATGATAGACTTGAAAATTTGTTTATGTCTCCCGTCATATGCTTCGAGCAACCGCTATCAAGATACCATTGATTAGTGGTTGTCTTCAAACATACCTACAACACAAAATTAAGTAGTGTTAGGTACCCAAATTGCTTTGGGTCCTTGGTAGTTAGTACCTTTTTCAACCCACACATAATGCCCTTTAGCAACACCAATATTGCGCACATAGCAAGCATTAGGTGTATGGCCTTTAATTCCATAATAAGAACATGTAGGTTGAAAGTGACTTCTATATCTAGGAACATAATTCTTTTTCTTTGCAATGCTTTTCTTGTTATGATTTTGATGCTGAACTTTAGAAGTGCTGGCCTTTTCTTTAACAATTTATTCACTTGCTCTTACGAAAACGGTCTTATTGGTGCTTGGTTTTGAAAATTTAGAATATCCTAATCCACTTTTATCATTAGGATATCTTTGATGTTTTAGAATTTCTTCCAAGCCAATTTGACCTTTTTCGTATCTTTCTAAAACTCTTTTGAGTTGAACAATTTGGAAAGATAAAGACTCACACTTCTTACATACAAGAATTTGTTTTTCATCTTCAATATTTTTCATAAAAATAGAGTTTTGTTCTTCTAAAGATGAGATTCTTTTCTTTTGTGATGAGATGTTTTTATACAAAGTCTTGCACTCTTTTAGAAGTTCATCTATAATTTCTTGTGCATCATTATCATAAACAAAAAAATTACTACTAACCTCATTTTCTTCATCGGAGTGGTGAGAGGCCATTAACGCCATATTTGCACATTCATCATTTTCCGATTCCGATGATGAACTTACTTCGTTGTCGTCCCATGCGACATAAGCCTTCTTTGTTCTGAAATCCTTCTTGCCTTTGAATTTTCCTTTATTTGTGAGTTTCGGGCAATCTGGCTTTATGTGACCTTGTTTCCCACATTCGTAACATGTAATTTCTTGGTTTGATGTGGGTGCTTCCTTTTTCCTGAAATGTCTATTCTTTTTAGAAAAAGAGGAAATTTTATTATTATTAAAAAACTTACCAAGCTTCTTTACTAGAAGCATGCAATTTTCGTCTTCGGAAGATTCGTCATTTTTGTCATCCCTTGTGTCAATCTTCAAGGCAATTCCTTTAGACTTCTTGTCTTAAATTTCATGCTTCTCAAGCCTAGCAAGTTCCAGTTCATGCTCTTGAAGTTTGCCAAATAATGAAGCGGATGTCATCGTTGAAAGACTCTTCTTTTCGAAAATAGCGGTCACCTTCGGTTGCCATTCTCTTGTTAAGGATCTTAGGACTTTCAAGTTGAGATCATCATTGGTGAAGGTCTTCCCGAGAGCAATCAGATGATTAGTTAGATGAACGAATCTCTTTTGTAAGGCAACAATGGATTCACCAGGCTGCATACGGAACATTTCATATTCTTGACTTAAAGTATTAAGTCTTGATCTTTTTACTTCGGCTGTCCCTTCATGCGTTTCTACCAGGGTGTCCCAAATTTCCTTTGCTGATTTACACTGTGATATACGGAAGAATTCGTCCATACTGAGAGCGCTTTGAAGTATGTTGATTGCTTTCTTCTCATTCAAAATTCTCTTTTTGTCATCTTCATCATATGAGGATTTTATCTTTGGAGTGCCTACGTTATTTATGACGCTCATAGGAACATGCGGACCAGTTTCTACGGTTTCCCATATACCATCTCCTTGAGCCTCAAGATGTGCCTTCATACGGATTTTCCAAAATTCGAAGTATTCTCCAGAAAAGAGTGGTGGCTTGTTACTGCTTCCACCATCTTTGAAAACCGGGTTAGTACTAGCGGAAGCCATTAGGATCGATAGGAACAGGTTACCTTAACATGCTATGATGCCAATTGTAAGTACAGAGTATGCCTAAGAGGGGGGGGGGGGGAGGGGGGGGGGTGAATTAGGCTTTTAGGGACTTTTTCCGGTTTTTCGGTATTCTTGAAATTTTACTGGTTAGGTTCTTGGTGATGAATGCAGTAGAAAGAAAAACAAAGTGGACACCAAGATTTATAGTGGTTCCCCTCACAATCCGAGAGTACTCCACTCCCCTTTCAACACTAAAGAGAGTTTTCACTATTGTTTAATAAAGTACAACCTATCACACCATCAACCGGTGAGGCCTACTATCAAACAATACAAATCAATAAGTGTACAAGAACAATCCTCTTGTAAACACTCACCCTTGTGTCCAACAAACCTGGATCACAAGTCAAAATACAAGTAATCTGAATACTTTGATTTGAGAGTAATAATGGTAATATCAATGCTGAGATTGATCTTCTCCTTCTGATCAAAATTCACTCATTTAATTTCAACACAAGTGTTCAATGCTATGCATATGAAAGATATGATCAATATGAACACTTTTGAAAAGATTTGAAAAGTATTTGAAAGTGGTGAATTTGATTCAAAGAATTGTTTTGAAATTGATTATTGGAGGATTGTTTTTCAATTTGAAAAACTCAGAATTTACATGTGTAAACACACCTTTTCCAACAGGTATATTTGAGTATAATTCAAAATATGAACTGGTATAATTTTCAAATCATTTTTTGAACTTGAAACAAAGCCATTTTTCAAAATATGTTCAGTGTTAATCGGTTAACCTATATGGTTAATCGGTTAACACTTGAACGTTATACCAAAATATTCAAAATTTGAAATGGTTAACCGGTTAACCTATATGGTTAATCGGTTAACACTGCTATTTTTCAGAAAAATGCTTATAAAAATAGTGTTATACCAATTCTAATAGTTTAAAAAATATGCTAATGCAATGTGATCAAATGATAAAGATGTTGAACACTTGTATATCAATTAAATTAATGGATTTTGATATACCATAGCTTGTGTCCAAAACTTTGAGAGTTGATCAGTCCAATGTTCATGAAGCTTTGAATGTTGATCACTTCCATTCCACTTGATCTTGATCTTTTGAAAGCTTTTGCCTTTTTGCACAGATGAATTATTCTTGATCTTGATGTTGACGTCATCAAAACTTTGAGATGAAGTTTGCTTCTACAGAAGTGACTCATTATTTTGTGGCATTTCAATTAAATCATCATTATCGTCGTTTTCAGGATTCTCAATTGTTTTCTACAAGAGAAAATGTAGGCACGGATTCACAAGGCTCTTTACTCGTAACAAGAGTAGGATCAGATACATAATCATGACCATTTTCTGCTGGTGCAAATGTAAAAGTCTAAGAGTTTTGTGGTACAGACAAAGATAAATTTTTCAAAAAACTCATGTCCTCAATTTGAAACGAGTCTTCCTTTATCTCCCCCCTTGAAGATGAGTGTCATCAAATAAAGGTTTATTTTTAAAAAATGTAACATCCATAGTGACAAACATTTTCTTGTTTTTTGGATCAAAACATTTATATCCTTTTTGGGTTGAGGAGTATCCAACAAAGACACATTTTATAGCATGTGGCTCAAGTTTTCCAACATTTTTATGTTCATGAACAAAAGTTGTGCAACCAAAGATTTTTAAAGTCAAATCAGTTAAAATACGAGTACTAGAAAAATATTCTTTGAAGACATTAATTGGAGTTTGAAAATTGAGAATTTTGAAGGGCATTCTGTTAATTAAATACGCAGCTGTTAAAACAGTTTCGCCCCACAAATAATTTGGTATTTTATTCGAAAAAAGTAGAGCTCTAGCAACCTTCAATAAATGTCTATTTTTCCTTTCGTCCACTCCATTTTATTGAGGAGTATTAGGACATGAACTTTGATGTACAGTCCCATTTTTTAGAAAAAAATAATCCAAGATAGTGTTAAAATATTCTTTGCCATTATCACTTCTAAAAACTTGAATATTTATTTGAAATTGGTTCTGCACCATTGAAAAAAATTCTTTACAGTCTGACAAACATCTGATTTCTCCTTTAACAAGTACACCTAACATACTCTTGTATAGTCATCTACAAATGTGATAAACCATTTTTTGAGAGAGAATGTAATATGAGATATGTTTGAAATGGAAATGAACTCTCTAACAATAGAAAATAATGTTTTATGAGATATGTTTGTAAAATTTTTATTTTAAATTTCAAAAGTATATATTTTTATTTTAAATTTGCAACTCATTCAACTTTTTTGGGTACCACCTACAAATTTAAAACTTTGACAAAATGATTGTCTTCAACCATACACAAGCAAACATTATCTTACATGATTTTTATTTATATAAAATTTGTTAAAAAGAACATCATCCCTAAGACTTTATTCATGTTTTTTTAAAATAAATAATCTCCAAATAAAACATTAAGAAACAATCCAAAATACTAATGCATTCCCATACAAGTCTATATCTCACACACAAGATATCAAAGGGAAAGAAACAAACAAAACTTGCTAAGGTTTATTGTAATCTACTTTTCTACTTCCATACTTTGAACATTTGTTTGAATATTTCTACTTGACTTAGGATTCCAAACAAACATTTGTTGCCAAATCTCCATGAAAGCTCTCACAATTACTCCATGATAATCCCTAGAATTCAAAGCCAAAAAACACTGCAATAATTGCTCCAAATCCTTAGCTTCTGACATCTCCATCTCTTCTATCATCTCCATCATTGATTTCTTGAAGTCTTCATAAGGATCCTTTGACTTTTTCACCACAGCAAAACTCTCTTTCACCTTCTCTTCCATTCTACTCCTCGTAACCTTAGTTTCTACTCCTCTTTGATTCTCTATAGTACTTTGAAACCTCACTCTTTCAACTTTCTTTACACTATTTATCCTCCTTCTATCCCGGCTAATTATTTCTTTACTCCCCGTGTTATCATGGATCGCGGTGTAGTCGTTGTCGTTGGAGAGTCTTGACAAGCAAGAAATCAAAGTTTCACTTTCTTCTTCATTGATTTTATCAATGAGAAACTCACTCTTTTTAGAGGGGACACTAGAGGTGCTTTTTCGGCCTTTGGATTTCGCTTTATTGATCTTTGAGGACACCTTGCATTGGTGTTCCGGTGAAGATGACGGCGAGATGTTCGGATATCCTATGTCATGTGCTTTGGAGTTTACCGGAGAAAGGCGGTATATGGCGGGGACTGGATTTCCGGGGAAGGAGGAAAGGTCATTGGAGCGACACATTTGAAGAGAAGGGATTGTGAATTTCATCTTGAAGCGTTTAGACATAGTGGAGGTGTGAAAAGTGATGTTGGTGCAAGTTTAATTAAAGCTTTCATGGTTTGAGGTTATTTATAATGGGAAATAAAATGTAAAGAAATAATTTAAGGCCGGCATGGAAAGAATAAAGACAAAAGAAAGTAGGACCAATGATGGTAATAAATATCTTAGAATTCTATTTAGAAAAATTAATTAAAGATTTAAATAATTTTAAAATAAGTAAGTAGAAAAATAAATGAGATTAATATTATGTTATTTGACTTGTTTTTACTATTTGATTAAAGATAAGTTTAGTCTTTTATTCATTACTCAACTAATTTTTGCATTGTGGTGTCTTACATTTCTATTTTATTGAAATTCTTATCAATTTACCAATGTTTTAAAATTTGAACAGACCATTATCCAATTAAGTTATTGATTGGGCGACATGAATTCTAATAATATTAAAATATAATTTTATTTTTCTTTGGTAACATATTTTTTTTTTCAAAATTTTTGTTAGCTTAAAATATTATTATATGGTTTTTAACATTTTAAATTTATTATATTGTATGATTAATAATAAATAAATTTAATGAGAATTGTAATGTTGTTTAAAAAAAATGAGAATTGTAATGTTCTAATTATAAAATATATAACTTTTATAAAATATTTACAACATTTGAAGATACAGAAATAGTATAATATTTAGAAATACCGATGAATAATACAAACATAATTACAAGAATTATAGATAATGTGATGTATAGAGGGTGGCAAAACATTAAGATTAGACGCCACTTTATTAGTTTTATGATGTAATTTTAGTTCTTTTGAAGAGTTAGATCATGCATGGATCACCTAACGTTGTAATGTTTTTTTATTTAATAGTTTTTTTTTTCTTTGATTCAAAATATATATATATATATATATATATATATATATATATATATATATATATATATATATATATATATATATATATATATATATATATATATATATATATGTTGGAAATAATAAAGATTTATTTCCATTAAAGTTGTTCCAAAATGACAAAGTGGGTGATATAGTTAATTGACAATAAATGTTTAGTCCCACATTGGAAGTGGAGTAAAATTAAATAGCATTTATAAGACCCTTGGAACAATGTACTTTCCAAAGGAGCCAAAGAGGATAAAGTGCCACATAGTCATATGTGGTGGTGCCAAGACTTATGTCACTTGTCTCATACAAAACACCGGCTCCGGAACCGAATCCGAGGGCGTGGGCGTAGAGGCGCTAGTGGCGGCTTGTAGACGGCACTTGAGCACTTGATTTTTGAATTTGAATTCGAAATATATGACACTTCATGAAGTGGTGCATGACATTTTATTTGAACCATTGCAAATGCTCATTAGAGAGTGTTGTTTATGAAGAGTTGCAAACTTCCGAAACGACACATGCATGGCTATAAATATATGTTTGATACTTCGAAATCAAATACTATGACACTTCATGAAGTGGTGCATGACATTTTATTTGAACCATTGCAAATGCTCATTAGAGAGTGTTGTTTATGAAGAGTTGCAAACTTCCGAAACGACACATGCATGGCTATAAATATATGCTTGATACTTCGAAATCAAATACTCCAAAAATCTGATATCCTCTTCTATATAATTCCAAACGTTTTCCTTGCATTCGATACTTCACCAGTCTTGTGCAGTTTCGAGAAAAAGGCTGACTTATCCTGGGTATTCAGGTCGTTCCAACTCTAAGACAATTTGAGAGTGTACTTGAAATACTTTTAAGAAAAGTGATTTCGTTCACGATTCAGTCTGGATCCATTCGACATTGAAGCATTATCTAAAAATCTTAAAAGTATTTGTATCATGGATTCCGACGCTACTGTTTCAAGCATCAAGGTTATGAATCAGGATCTTGTCAAATTGGATCGCTTCGATGGAAACAACTTTACCAGATGGCAAGACAAGATGACATTCCTGCTTACTGCACTCAAGGTTCACTACGTCTTGAATCCTGATCTGACGCCAATTTCAGAACCAACTGAAGATGATTCTGACGAACTCAAGAAGAAGCGCATGCTGCGAAGGGAGGATGAATTACTATGTCGTGGACATATTCTGAACACGCTGTCTGACCGCCTATACGACCTATACATGGACAATCCGTCCGCTAGAGACATATGGAATTCATTGGAGTTTAAATTCAAAGCCGAAGAAGAAGGTACGAAGAAGTTCTTAATTTCTAAATACTTTGATTTTAAATTTATAGATTCCAAGCCCATACTTCCCCAAGTGCACGAATTGCAAGTCCTGGTGAACAAAATCAAAGCGGTGAAAATAGACATTCCTGAAACCTTTCAAGTTGGTGCAATCATTGCTAAGTTACCAAGTTCGTGGAAAGGCTATAAAAAGAAACTGTTGCACAGTTCTGATGACTTTTCCTTGGAGAAAATCCAGAAACATCTTCGAATCGAGGAGGAATCGAAGGAGAGGGAAAAATCAGAATCTGCGGGTCTTTCCAAAGCCAATGCTGTGACCAGAAAAGAAAAGAAAAAACATGATGTCAAGAAAAGTCACATCGCACCAAAAAGGGAACATACCAAGTTCAAGAACTTTGGTGGTCCGAAGGGTCCGAAAAATGGATGCTTTGTATATGGAAAACCTGGACATTATGCTCGAGATTGCAGGCAAAATAAATCAAAAAGGGAGATCAATGCAGTAAATGCTAATGATGATATAATTGCTACTGTGAGCGAAATTATGGCAATCAAAGGCAAAGTCCAAGGCTGGTGGTATGATACATGTGCCACGGTTCATGTCTCATATGACAGGGATGCATTCAAAACATATTCTGAGACAAATGATGGACAAGAAGTACAAATGGGAAATGAAGTACGATCCAAAGTTGTTGGAACTGGAACGGTCGAACTCAACTTCACTTCTGGAAAGAAAGTTACTCTTGTTAATGTGCTTCATGTCCCAGACATGAATAGGAATCTTGTTAGTGGGGATTTATTGGGAAAACCGGGTATTAAATCTGTGTATGAATCGGGCAAACTTATTTTGACCCGTAATGGTGTGTTTGTTGGAAAAGGATATTCCGCTGAAGGAATGATCAAACTATGTATTACTTAACATGATTAATGAAATTTCTAATTCTGCTTACATGCTTGATTCAGTTACTTTATGGCACAATAGACTAGCACATATTGGTATTAGTTCAATGAAGAGACTAATCAAATTTGGCTTGATATCATGTAATATCAATGATTTCAATAAATGTGAATTATGTGTTAAATCAAAAATGATTAAGAAACCTTTCAAAAGTGTTGAAAGAAATACAAATCTGCTTGATCTTGTACATTCAGACTTGTGCGAATTTAATGGCATGTTGACCCGTGGGGGAAATAGATATTTCATTACATTTATTGATGATTGTTCTAGATACGCTTATGTATATCTCTTAAAGCATAAAGATGAGGCTTTTAATGCCTTTAAGAGTTATAAAGCAGAAGTGGAAAATCAATTAAGTAGAAGTATAAAAGTCCTTAGGAGTGATAGGGGCGGTGAATACTTTTCTACTGAATTTGATGCATTTTGTGAAGAACACGGTATAATACATGAATGCTCGGCACCTAGAACACCACAACAAAATGGCATAGCCGAAAGAAAGAATCGAACATATCAAGAAATGATGAGTGCCATGTTATTGCATTCCGAACTACCTTTCAATTTGTGGGGCGAAGCCTTATTATCCGCTTGTCACATAATAAATAGAATTCCCTTAAAGAAAACTGGAATTTCTCCATATGAGGTGTGGAAGGGCATGACACCAAATATTGGCTATTTTAAGGTGTGGGGGTGTGTGGCATATTACGAAAACATGGATCCAAAGAGAACCAAGTTGGGTCCTCGAGGGATAAGATGTGCCTTTGTAGGATATGCACAAAATAGCAAAGCATATAGACTTTTAAATTTTGAGTCTAATATTATTGTTGAATCCCGGGATGTAGAATTCTTTGAAAAACTTATCACTAAGGATAAAGAATCAGAGTCGGTCATAAATAAAGAATCTTGTGAAAAAGACTCTTCTCGGATTGTAGAAATACAACCTGAAGGCACATCTCGAATCATTGAACCACAACCCGAACCTAGGATAAGCAAAAGAGTCCGGAAAATAAAGAACCTAGGACCAGACGAAATTGATTCTCAATCCATTTCATTTTATCTGGTTGAAGGAAATAGTACAAATTTTATTAAAAGCATTCCGATAATTCTTCAAGTAGGGGAAGATCCTAAAAATTATAAGGAAGCAATAGCTTCAAGAGACTCCTCCTTTTGGAAAGATGCTATCCGAGATGAAATGGATTCAATTATGTCCAACCACACTTGGGAACTTGTTGATTTACCAAAGGGATCAAGACCCATTGGATGCAAGTGGGTGTTTAAAAAGAAATATCATAATGATGGTACATTAAACACTTATAAAGCAAGATTAGTGGCAAAAGGATTTAGACAAAAGGAAGGTATAGATTATTTTGAAACTTATGCACCTGTAGCAAGAACAACCACTATAAGGTTGTTATTTGCTTTAGCATCTTTGAATGATCTGATTGTTCATCAAATGGATGTTAAAACAGCATTCCTAAACGGAGACCTCGATGAGGAAATCTACATGGAACAACCAGAAGGATACGTCCTTCCTGGAAATGAACAAAGGGTGTGCAAACTTGTCAAATCTCTATATGGCTTAAAACAAGCACCAAAACAATGGCATCAAAAGTTTGATTCTACGATAATGTCAAATGGATTTATTCCTAATTCTTGTGACAAGTGTTTATATACAAAAGTGTATAATAACACTGTAATATTTTTGTGTCTTTATGTTGATGACATGCTAATAATTAGCAATAAACTTAATGGAATTTTAGAAACAAAAAGGTTTCTAACTTCCACTTTCAAGATGAAAGATCTTGGACTTGTTGACACAATTTTAGGAATAAAAGTTAAGCAAAATAGTGGGGGTTATGAACTTAATCAAACACATTATATTGAGAAAATGCTTGATAAGTTCAAACACCTGAAATTCAAGGAAGTAACTACTCCATTTGATCATGTAATCAAACTTGAAAAGAACGATGGAAGAGCAGTGGCTCAATTAGAATATGCAAGTGCGATTGGATGTCTTATGTACATAATGCAAGGTACTAGACCCGATATATCGTTTGCAGTTAGTAAAATGAGTAGATTCACTAGTAATCCAAGTAATGAACATTGGAAGGCAATCACGAGGATATTTGGTTATTTGTTGAAAACCAAAGATCTTGGCCTTCATTATGGTAGGTTTCCTGCTATATTAGAAGGATATACCGATGCAAGTTGGATCTCTAATGTGGGAGACCATAAATCTACAACTGGGTGGATATTTACACTAGCTGGAGGAGCAATTTCTTGGAAGAGCAAGAAACAAACATGCATTACTCTTTCGACCATGGAATTAGAGTTCGTGGCTCTCGCTTCCGCTAGTCAAGAGGCAGAGTGGTTGAGGGATCTTCTTTTGGAAGTTCCATTGGCTAAAGACAATGTTTCAAAAGTAATGATACACTGCGATAGTCAGGCCACTTTGGCAAGAGCATTTAGCAAAGTGTATAATGGAAAATCTAGGCATATAGGACTTAGACATTCGTTCGTGAGAAAACTGATTAAGGATGGAATCATTTCACTTACGTATATACGAACAAGCTATAATTTGGCTGATCCATTTACTAAGCCACTGGCCAGAGACTTAGTAAAAACAACCTCGAGAGGTATGGGGTTGAAACTCCTTGAGTAAGAGTTCCGACAATGGCGGCAACCCAATCTTAAGTTAACAGAACATTAACTTTAAGATTTTCAATGGGTAATAACAAGTAGTTGATTTGGATAATTGTCTAACATTTCGTAATTATGTTGACATTGGAAATGAGGGTTGAGTTTTATTTTAAACTCTTAATGAAGTTCAATACCGAGGGTACGTATCCATTGGAAACAAATACTATATGAACTTCACCTATGTGAATTCTGAGATGGTGCCGTCTCAAAGTGAGAGTTGGAGTTTCTCTCATAAAAAAATTCATGAAACAGGATAGCACATGGCCATAAATAAGTGCTAAGCGAGTTATGCAGAGGAAGAATCTTTAAGGAGTGTGTGTAAGGTAACACCGGTCTATTCATATGGATTCATGGTTTAAAAGCATTGCTACCTAATGTTCTGATTAAACCTTGTGTTATCCTTACTAAGGTTAAGATTAAAATCGAAAGATACTTAACTGTATTAATACTTCTCATGTCTCATTTCTGGAATTATTATTTTGTCATTATTAGAACAAGTAGGGGATTGTTGGAAATAATAAAGATTTATTTCCATTAAAGTTGTTCCAAAATGACAAAGTGGGTGATATAGTTAATTGACAATAAATGCTTAGTCCCACATTATAAGTGGAGTAAAATTAAATAGCATTTATAAGGCCCTTGGAACAATGTACTTTCCAAAGGAGCCAAAGAGGATAAAGTGCCACATAGTCATATGTGGTGGTGCCAAGACTTATGTCACTTGTCTCATACAAAACACCCCTCGCCGGTGTCGCCGCCACCGGCCTCCGAACCGGATCTGAGGGCGTGGGCGTAGAGGCGCTAGTGGCGGCTTGTAGACGGCACTTGAGCACTTAGGCTATTCGCGGCGTTAATGAGGCGGCGCCGGTGGCGCTCCGGCCGCCTCCAGCGGGCGGACCGGCCTTCGGCCGGTATACTGCGATTGGGAGTGTGCTTGAAATACTTTTAAGAAAAGTGATTTCGTTCACGATTCAGTCTGGATCCATTCAACATTGAAGCATTATATATATATATATATATATATATATATATATATATATATATATATATATATATATATATATATATATATATATATATATATATATATATATATATATATATATATATATATATATATATATATATATATATATATATATATATAACTTTCTTCTCTATAACCAAATTAAATATCCACGAAATTTTTGGTGTACTTGATAAAACTACCATCATAATAATTTTGAAAGATTACGTTTCTCATTCTTAAAATTTGACAAAATTTTTTTTTTATAATTTTAATATTATTTAGTTGTTATAATTATAAATATTAATAAAATTGGATTTAAAAATAAAAGTCACAAATTTTAAAAAAATAAAAATATGAGGTCAAAATTATAATTAAACTAAAAAATAATAATAAATATAAAAAGATCAACAAGTCAGATTAAGAAATCTACTGGTTTATTAGTCTAACCAATGAACCGATCGAATTACACTGATTTTCATCGGATCAATTGTAACTATAGTTTAATGATCTTATCAAACTACTCGACCCTTCAATTTACTATTTAATCGGTCTGATCGGGCAAAACAGTTCGGTTTTAAAACACTACAATTTACTCTTCTTTTTCTTGGCTTCTCATAGTTAATATAGTACGATAGACAACTTAAAGATCGTAATGGATTATAATTACCACAAAACCACAATAGTAAATAATACAATAAATATATGACAATACATATAGTAATTAAAAGCGAATAAATAACCTTAAATCGTTAACTTGGAAAATCCCTTACAATAATGATAAAAACTATGAATTATCCATGTATCAAACAAATAATTACATTATAATCAAATGAGATTACAATAAAGAAAATATTAAATAATGCATAAATAATGTCAACAACAAGCTAAAATAAAAAAAAACACAAAATTATAATTTGAGAATTAGAAGACAGAAAATTTCCAAAAACACTAGTGCACTACGAACACGATATCTCTTTGCTTAGATCTTGTTTTGACGATCCAAATAATTGAAGTATAGAATTATGTCTCACAAACCTTTTGTTCAAAAACTAGTCCGAGAAAATGAGTTTTCTCCATTTTTCCTTCACTGTGACTATTTTTTTGTTGAATTGTAATTCTTTGTGTTGAAGTATGTTGCTTGACAGGAGCAAGGAAGTGTCGATGTTACGTGAATGTCAAAACGTCGAAGTAGTGTGCTTCAACAAGAATTTTAATTTGGTCTAATTTTGTAGTGTTAGTAGAATTAGGTATTTTGAGTCTTGTTTAAATAGCAAACAAACCCAAAATGTATAAATAGAGAGTAACCCCTATCATTGTATAATAACTTGCAGTTGCAAAGAATAAAATTTCAGTTTGGAAGTAGAGGGAAGCTCTGCAGAAAATCTTTTCTTCTTCTCCTATTTTTTTTCTCTAAAACCATAATCTCTCTTTCTTCCCCAATTTAATTTTTTTTCTTTCATTATAATTGCACATCGCTAAAATCTTGCAACCAAGGTTGGTTAATTCACTCAAGTGAAAAGTGATGAACAAAAAAAAAATCAATCAAAAAGATTCATTCTTGTTCATCCAGATTTGATTCGGAATTCATTAGGTTTAGGTGAAATTCTTGAACGGGAATCAAGCGTATTCCAAACAATTTTCTCATTTATTTTCTCTCTATATTCTAACTCTAGAATGATCATATCCACTTAAAATAAGTGAAATACAAATGAGCTAACATATTTGGATATTTCTCCACTTAAGAAGGGATCCCAATACCCAACATATCTCCCCATCACAACTACGTGAAGATGATTTCCAAATCGACGATCACAAGTTTCAAACTTTTCCTCTTGGTAAAGATTTAATCATTATATCATAACTATTATAATCAGTATGAACTTTATCTAACTCCAACATGACATTAAAAACATCATGTATTCAATGACACCTCACATCAATGTGTTTTGACCTACTATAAAAAGTCAGATTCTTATATCAAGGTGAATAAAAATTTGACTATCTACAAATAAGACATATTTCTATTGAAAAAAAATCAAGCTCCTGCAACAATTTCTTAAACCATATCAACTTTTTTGATGTTTTAGTAATGAAAATGAACTAAGCATATGAAGTAGACAAAAACATTTGCAACCTAGATTTTCAAGCCACAACTTCTCTGCAAATTTAATCATGCATCATAAAGTAAAATATCTACAATCAATGTCCAGCAATATTTGAGTCGAGTACCCCACCAAAATAGGATTGTTACCTCCAAAATAAAGTCTCATACAAGTAGTACCTTAAAAGCCTATTTTATAACATTCTAATGCTCTTTACATGAATTTGAAAAAAAAATCTACTAACTACAATATATTACCTTTAACACACCATCACATACATCAAACTATCCATTTCAGACGTTTAAAGAACCTGTTCCATATCCATTCTCTCATTTTCATTAGAAGAATTTTCTATAAAACTCAATTTTAGTAAGTAGCAAAAGAAGTGATAACCCCCCTAGAGTTTTACATCTCAAACCTCTTCAATAGTATTCTTGTGACATATACAATTTCTTCTCCTTTTTATCACACATAATTCTTATACCAATAATAATCGCTCCCAATTATTTCATGACACCAACTAAAGGTGGCAAGAAACTCAAGAAGGGGGGGGGGGTGAATTTGGTTTCTAAAAACAAAAGCTTTTTCAAAACCAACTCAATCAAGCAAAAACACAAACAATAAAAATAACAAGTTATTTTTGTACTAGTTCGTTATTAATGAAGCAACCTCTAGTCCACCATACCAATGTGATTTTTCCTTCTCAATAAGGACTTAATCCATTATAACCAAAACTGATTACAGACACCATAAAGACAAGTTATCTTTGTCTTCTTGAGTCTATCTGACTAAAACCTAGTTATCCAAGGAAATCACTCAAACAATATTGAGATTTACAAGTTGTGTTTACAGATAATACTTCTTAGAAAGTATATTAATACAAGTTTAATACAATGAATATCTCACACAATAGCGAGCAAAAACTCAATGTGTGTTTTCACAGAATATACACAAAAAATATTTACTGAAGCAAAATGTGTGTATGTTTAGTAGCGTGAGCGAGTATTGGCAATTAGAAACTTCTTCCAATTATCCAAGTCTTCTTTATATATGCAGTTAAAAAGACCTGTTGGATGGTAGAATTGGAATTAAAGATAGCATTTATCTCCTTTCATAACGATTTGCATATAGTAGGCAAAATGGTACAATAGTACTGTCCTTGGCCCACAAAAGTAGGGTAGTGGAGAATGGGTGATCTTGTATTGTGTACTATTTTCCTGATGAAAAAACCTTTTGATCTTATCTTCTAACCTTCAGAGGATTTAGATAAAATAATGTTGAAGCATGCTTAGAAGAATCAAGAGACAACTTTGAGAATCTTCAGAACCTCGGTCTTCAGAGTCTTGACATAGTTCCTCAAAACTTGGTCTTCAGAGTCTTCAGATCTTGTTCTTCAGAGTCTTTAGAACTTGAGCACAAAATCTTGTAGGCAGACAATCCTTCAGAGGCTCTTCAATCAGAGTCACGGTCAAAAGTTTTAGCATAAATTTTCTTCAGAACCGTTGTCTAAGAGCTTTCTTGAACTTGACAACATCTTGTAAACCACTTGTATCTCTTCAGAGTCAGAGTGTGTTGTATCCAGAGTCTGATGATGTCACACGTCAAAGCTTCAGAGTCAAGACCTGTTTAGAAAAAGCTACACAATAAACAAAAACCGTTAGTGTATAAAATTGTTCTCTATGAAATAATGCATTGTTATCATCAAAACTAAAGGCCAGATGCAGAACCAAATCTTGTTCTAACACCAAATACTTCTTTAACTTACCAATTTGTAAAATATCTTTACCAACAATAGGCATGTCATCAAAATATGATAATAAGATACTGAAATCACAATCATTTTTTTTTCTAACAAATACACGGTTATCATAATAAGTCTTCATGTATCATTGGTAAAATATAATAGACTTAAACTTGTTCTACCATTTATTAAGAGTTTGATTCAAACCATATCGAATTTCTTTAAGTCTAAAATTTTAGTCTTCATCGCCCTCACCAAGAAAACTATATGATTATTTCATATGAATTTCTTCCTCAAAATCACCATGAAGGAAGGTTGTTTTCATCACATCCATTTGCTTTATCTCTAAGTTAATAGTGTGGAACCATGTTTTGTAAGTCATTTAAGAAGTGATCAAAGCTAAAGACTATCATGGTTTATTTTTTATGATGTGCTTTTGTTGATGACAACTTAGACGTGAAGCCTTTGATGACAACCTATGAAGACTCAAATATTTCAAGCAGTTAAAGATGCACAAGACAGGTTTTATTCAAAACTTTTCCTTTAAATCAAGCAGATGAACTAGAGTTGTTTGACGATATTAATCTTTTGATGGTAACATTCAACTTGAAAATATCTCAAGTCTCATATCTAATAATATTCAAGCAAGTGCTTATAATATTTGTTTATTCATAAATTCTTGAAGCTTCCGAGTGTGAAAGAGAGGAAGTGTGAAAGTTCGCTCAGTCGCGTCGGAGTGATCGATGTTTTGTGAAAACACAAGGGAATTTTCGTAAAGTGATATGGATAAATCACATTCACACAAAATCATATTTTAAATCCTCCATTTCAAAAATAAATTAACCTAACAAATATTTTTGGAGTTATGCCAATTGAATCAGGAATTGTCAAAATGTTTTGGAATAAGTTTTTTGAATTGTTCAATTGATTTGAACATATACCCAATCGATTAGATTAGTGAAAAATGGCCTATAAACGACTGTGATAGAGTTTTAATGAAATGAAACTTCTCTATATTTATTCTTTACAAATTGATCCATTGCAAATAATTATTTAGGGCTCCCAATTGATTGGCCTAAGGTCCCAATCGACTGGCTCATTAATTTGGCTCATGGATCTTTTCCTTTTTTGTGTCACATTCTCATATCTAAAAACTTGTGATTTCTATCTTACTCCTCACTTTATCTCCCTCTCTCTCTCTCTCTCTAAAAGTTTTATATATTATCTCAGTATAATTTAGTCATTATGTTTCGAGAAAGTCATTATGTTTTAATGAGTTATTTTGTATTATGAAAAAGGGGGTGATTATAAATTAACCAAGAAGAATTTTTCCCTTGGTTGAAAAATTGTATCCTTAAGTGAGTGTTTATTTTGGGTTCAAATCTAAACCCAATAAAACTTTGGTGTGAGGATTTAGTATTAAGTCTCTGGTTCGGTTTGTGAGCTCAAGCTGTGTAAAAATTCCATTCGGTTCGAGATTATCCTAGTGTATAATCTCCATTTGGTTCACGGTCATCTGTGTAAAAACCCCAGTTCGGTTTGAATAATAGCCAGTTAAAAAATCTGCATTTGGTTTGAGATAAGTTCGTATAAAATCTCGATTTAGCTTGGGGAGTAACCGCTTCAAGTTCGTGTTTGGAAAAGAAGACTAATCGCTTCAGTATGTTGTTCTTTGTTTGGTTGGAAGTTAGTCTCAAACTTAATTTTTCCTTGTATAAGGTGATTTGTGAGTTTAACCTACTAAAAACTCATAAGCATTAGAGGATACTCTTAAGATCAAGTTTTAGGGACATAATTAGGTCTTCTTGGTTGAACCTACATGATTCTCTGGTGTCATCCTCTTACCATTCCGTCTTTATTTTCTATAAATTTATTTTCCACTCCTATCTTTCAAACGTTTTTATCGAAAATGATTTTAACCTCTTAAAATTAAAATAATAATGTTTCAAACTCCCAAAATTCACCCCCTCCTCTTGTGTCTGGAGTCATATGTCCAACAAAGAGTAATTGTCAAACTCAACACAGTTCTAATAAATGATATTTTTATTACAAGTGTGAAAACCTCATTAAAAATAACACCCTTTCTCATAAACCTTTCACCGCAAATCCGAATCTATAACTTAGAGATTCAAACTTACTTTTATGTTTCAACTTATATATACACCTATTTTCCAAAGCCCCTTTTTTTTTGGCAACTTCACCAAATTATGAGTGTGATTATCATGTAATGATTTAATCTCATCCAATATTGTATCCAATCACTTTTGATTATTTATATAATTTTCATGGCCTTTCAAAAACATTAAGGTTACCTTCACTATTCAAAGTAATATAGTCATTAGAATCATACCTTGTAGAATGTTTTATCGGCCTGTTGGACCTCCTAATTCGGGATTGAGATAACTCAAAAGCAACACCAGGATTTTCATTCTATGACATCTAATGTGCGTGACCATCATCATCATCTACGGGAATATTTGACTCATCTCCAAGCTGTTGATCACCAACATAATCATTTGACTCACCATTCTGAAAATTTTCCTTCAATAGTATTGAGATTTGGATCAAGTAACCTAAATGGATCAACATCAGACAAGATGTTATCTTTCATCCTTTTGAAACATGCACACAATCCTTACTTCCAAAAACTCTCAAATGATCATAGTTGGCTTTCTTTCAAAACCAAATCTTGTATGGAATCTCACTATTTAAAGCCACAACATGAGTAATATTAATAACATGCACCACCATGCACACGGCCTCACCACAGTAATGAAAAGGCAACTTGGATTAAGAGAGTATGCACCTCACTTTATAAATTAATATTTGATTCATTCTCTCTTCTAAACCAATCAGATAAGAAGTTTTGGAAGGATAATTTTCATGTGAAATACCCTGCTGCTTGTAATATACATCAAAAGGTCCACAATAATCACCACCATTGTTAGTAGGAACATTTTTCAACTTCTTAAATGTTTGCCTCTCACGCAAAGCATGATTTTTTCTAACTTTTCAAACACTCAGTCTTTTCTCTTCAAAGAATAAATCCATAATTTTCTGGAACAATCATAAATAAAAGTAAAAAAATATTATGCACCACTAAAATATTTTACATTTTAAATTTTCCCAACTTAGAACTTTGTTTGTCCTCAAAAAAGACTCTTACAAACCTAAAGAAACAAGAGCAACTACCAAGATTTCACATGATCAAACAAGTTTTGAGAAAATAAGACAAATGCATGGTTCAAAATTTCAAAAGCACAAGCAAAGTGATGTTTACCACTATACTACAACCAAAACATGATCATGAAACAAATTCTAAATACAACACTCATGTCATAAATTCTAAAACAACACATGCTCAATTACGAATCACACCTAGCACGCATCTTCAAAATTTGATGAAGAATAAAAATGAGGGACTTGACTCACACCCATCAATTTTGCTAACATCTTGATCAACTTATGCACTCATTTAAACAAATCACATTGAAAGCATAAAAGCACAAATCACAACGAGCTTTCAAGGGTTGTAATTAGGTTTGGCTATCAAAGAAGGGTCATATCTAAATGTGTTGAAATAAAGTTGCCAAAATATAGAAAAACATTCACTTTTCTAACTCTTAATGATTCACAATTTCATTTACCACTTCTGTTTATTTAAATGATACACCCTTGAACTCATTTGTCGGCACCAATTGTTTGCCACTTTTTCTTTCAAACTTTTTCATTTCTTTTTCTTTTTCAATTCTTTTTCACAATTTTATTTCTTTTTCAAATTCTTTGTTTTTCAACTTCTTAGCAACCCACTTTTTTTTCCACAACTCGAATACAACCAACATTGTAGTATGAATTCTCCCCTATTTTCGATGGCAAAGGAAAAAATTACACCATAAAATGAAGGTTTAAGGTTCAAGAAAAAATTTCAGAATCCATTCTAAAATCAATGATGAACTACTCTTTGCATGCAAAGGAAAAATCCCACAGTTTAAAATTGATATAGATCTTGACACTAAGACTCAAAGGGGTTAGAGAATTATCTCTCACTAACAAGGTACGTCACTTTTAATTAAGTGGTTGTGCTCAAATTAAAAAAAAATGTATTGATCACTTTCATGCTTTCATTCGATTCAACATAATTGCAATATTAAACATAAATCAACCGAGTTAAAACAAAGATTGTTGGTATCCTACATATAGTAAACAATGGAAAGTATCCTCACATTTAAGCTTTGATCTAAAGTGATTCAATCATGAACATGTAGTGCAAAAGAATGAATGGCATGATGTTTGTACAAATTACAAGTTTCATATTCATGTTATGATCTAGAAAGCAATAAACATGTACCTTGACATTGTACCATCCTTCAAGCTTTTATCATTACCAAAGAATTTGCTAGTTGAAACATTCAAACTTGGAATAATCACTCAATGCTTTTTCAAGCCATTCAAAAGTAAACTTTGAGAACAAACTCAAAAATTTTGCTAAAACTCTTGAAATTAAACTAAACTATTATACTATCTACTTGAAACAAATTAAATAAAACACAACTTAATTAACAAAAATCACCACAAAGATGGGGTAAATAGGCATCGGTGAAAGTGGATAAGTGGGCTGAGTAAAAATAATTTTTATTGGTATAGCAGGGCACGCTCAACGCCCAAAAGTTGCGCTCAGCGCCAGCTCTAATGCCTAGAATTTTCAAAATTAAATTTTTTTACACATTTTCCATCCACTCTCGCTCTTTAAGGCTTAAACTACTTAATGGAAAGCTATTAAATACTTATAAAGTTGGGTTGCCTCCCAACAAGTGCTTGTTTAACGTTGTTAGCTCGATACCTTTTTCAATTAGACGTTCCCTCCTGTTGCTTCTTTTGCTTGGCTAGTTGTTTGCTCTTCCTGGTTTTGTTGTTGTTCCTTCACTAGCAATTACCCCTAACCAACACTTGAGAAAACATGATGGGAAACAAGTATATATATAATATAGACAAATACAAAAGCTTAAAAAGATAGAAACTATTGTTATGCTTTTAATATTTAAACACCAGTCCCTGACAACGACGCCATTTTGATGTTGCAGTAGCTATCAAAGGTAAGTATTTGTTTTATTGTATCCACAGGGACTGGTACGATATCAATGTCGTTCAACAATTACTATTGTTTTAAGTGTACGTTTGCAAGATGTTTGGCAGTTTAAAGCTACAAAGTGTAAAACGGATGAATGATAAATAAAGTTTCAGAGAGATGAGAGCTTTTCAGGGTTATATTTCATCCACCGATAGAATATGTAATTTACCAATCAGTTATGCATAATCTAAAAATTTATAAATATCATCATGTATCGCTCGCCAACAATGTTTATGTCTAAACTCCTAACGAAAGTTCAACCATATTGTTGAATCGACAATCTCTCAGCCTATTAAACAATAAGGTAACATTAAGACTCGATACTCAAATGAATGTTAAATCTAAATCTATGTCTAGAGTTTAGCATCTAACATATGATTATCCTAAATCGAGATTCGAAGAGTATTTCTCAATAACAATTCAAATCAATATGTAAAACAAGTAAACAAGGATAACATTTATACTAATGCATGAATATATTGTACATAGCACCATGATCAATAAAAATGCATATTGTGATAGCGAACTACATCTAATCCCAACAAAAAAGGGATTTAGCTACTCATGGTAACTTGATACAAAGACAAGAATGAAGATGAACATGCATCAATCGTGACTTCCCAACGATTGATGCGAACCCAACTTCTAATCTTCAAGAAGCACCCTCTCTAGTTGTTTTTTGAGTTTCTATCTCTCCACAATGTAATATATCCTTATAAATTTGAAGTGCGAAGCTATTTATACAAATTTGAAAAAGTGAATGGCGCTAAGCCCCAGATTTGGCGCTAAGCGCAACTAGTAGACAAATAACTTTAACTGCCATAAATGGCGCTAAGCCCCATATTTGGTGCTAAGCGCGGAAGCCCCTGAATTGTTGTGCTAAAATGGCGCTAAGCCCTATATTTGGCACTAAACCCCATATGCAGGATTGCTTTGATAAAAAAAATGCATGTTGAAGCCATATCTTTGTCTTTTGATGACCAAAGCTCATCCTAAGCATAAATACCTACAAAATGGGTTGAAATTAAGCAACTATAAGTAATTACGTGATAAAATAATAGAGTTATATATTTACACAAAATTTGAGGTTTTGCTACAAGAATCTAATGAAACAAGTTAATAAATGTCACGTTTTCAAGTACAAATTAACCATAATTTGACACTAATCAAGGACCACAAACATCATAATGCATTAACTAAAGCAACACTGACTTCCTTGAGGGAGAATGTCTTTTGAAAAATATTATGTTCTACTTACCATCCCTACCATGAGAACACTTCTTTAATTGTGCCTTGTTCAATTTTGGAAGCACACTTTTCGGGCTAAACAATTCAACATTTTTTTTACTGGTATGGCTAAGCCTTTGTTGCCACAAATATGCTTCCATATCTACAATATTCACATTGTCTCTAGCAACCAAAGCTCTTGTACAATACAGTTTATAAATTTTTTCCTCTTCGAGCCACAACATAGTTTCCTTTGCTTATTTTTTAATTTCCAGAAGAAAAATGATTATCAAAACTACCATCATCAAGTATATGTACAAAGATCAAACTAAATTGAATATACGGATCATGCTTAACTCTTTTAAACAACAACTGCATTTCCATGTTGGTTTGCAAACAAACTTCAACATCAATTACCTTAGATACACCATCATTACTAGTCTTTAATACTCCAAAGTTATTTGAAGTATAATAGGCGAATAAACCCTTTCACGGTGTAACATGTAGTGTAGAACCACTATCAATTATCCACATGCTCTCATCGGTTACAAAATTAACTTACTCATGGTCACAAATAACAACAATATTATCACTGATAGTAGTAGTAATTACAGAATCATTATCACTATCAACATCACAACCTCTTTATTTATATTGATTCTTTTTATACTTGTTCTCCTTTTCCCAAAGAATTTTTTATTTTTCTATATGTGCTATGACAACTGTTGTGAATCAGATACCTTGAAATAAAGTATAAGCAGTTTCTTAATGATCACGAAACACACAAGGGTTAGGGTTAACAAAGAAGGCAAGGTAAAACAACAAGGAACAACAAGGATTGGTTATAAACTGCTATTTTTTCCTTTCTCTTAGAAACAAGATTACAAGTATACAAGAATAACAATATAACTTCTCTCTCTTGAAATTAGGATTTTATCTTCCTATTTTTCCTTATGCCAAGATTGAGAAACTAGCATCCTATTTATAAGAAAAATAACACATTAACCTAATGGGTTTTTTAACAATTACCCATTACAAGCTAACTTAGGGTACAAGCTAACTTAAACAATTGGACTTACAAGCAAGGCCCAATTCAACATGCTAACAACCCTAGCAATATTGACTAATGCATGTTAGAACAAACTCCAACTACAACACACATTATCTTCGACATCGGCATGTGAATAGACTTCGACCTCATGCTTAATTCCTGTCGAACCAAAAGCTATCCTTCGACCATACAAGAGTCCGATCCAACATCTCACAAATCTCCACCTTGGATCTAACTCTATAATATTAAGAAACTAGTTTTCTTCATGTAGCTTTATCAACTGCATACAGTGGAAAAACTTGCAACTGCGCAACATCTTGGTGATCATATCAACAACATTATGATCTGTCAAAACCTTCAGCACTTGGACTTCTCCATGTTTGATTACCCCTATGATGAAATGCAGCCTCACATTAATGTGCTTGGTTCGCTCATGATAGGATGAATTCTTTGACAGGTGTATTGCACTTTGACTATCACATTTAACAGTGATAACTCGACCTTGAAGTTTCAGCTCCTTTGCAAAACCTTCAAGCCATAATGCTTCCTTCACAACATCAGTTAGGGAAATATACTCCACTTCAGTGGTTGATAAGGCAACGACCTTCTGAAGTGTTGCTTTTCGACTGACTGTTGTCCCAAACATAGTGAACACATATCCAAAAATAGATTTTCTGGAATCCATACAACCTGCATAATCAGAGTCGACATATCATTCGATTGCTGCTTTACTATTTTCACCCAAGACTCCACCATAAATTAGGACTCTATTCAGGGACCCATTCAGTACCTTAGAATCCACTTCAATGCTTGCCGGTGAGCCTTTCCAGGATTCACCATGTACCTGCTTACAAGACTTATTGCATATGCTATGTCGGGTCTAATACATACCATAGCATACATCAAAGAACCTACTATGTTAGCATATGGAATGCTATTCATATAAGTTCTTTCAACATCAGTGTTGGGACACTAATCTATACTTAGCTTGAATTGAGGGTTTGTCGGAGTCACAACAGGCTTTGAATTCGACATACCAAACTTTTCGAGAACCTTCCGTAGGTATGCCTCTTGAGATAAGCATAATTTTGAATGCTTTCTCTCTCTTCGGATGTCAATCCCAAGAATCCTGGAAGCAACTCCCAAATCCTTCATGTCTAACTCCTTATTGAGTTTAGCCTTCACCCTCATTACATCTTCGATATTGTTGCTTGCTATTAGAATATCATCCACATAGAGCAACAAAATAACAAATGAATTACCCAGTCGAAATCTGAAGTAAACACAATGGTCGAACTGACTTCTGATGAAACTTATGTGTGCCATGAACTTATCGAATCTCCTATTCCACTGTCGAAGAGATTGTTTCAGTCCATACCTTTCAGGTTGCCTCATTAAGATTGTTTCATCTAAATCACCATACAAGAACGCAGTCTTCACATCCATCTATTCCAGTTCAAGGTCGAACTGTGCCACTGTGGCAAGCAACATTCGAATGGATCTGTGCTTCACAGCAGGAGAGAACACATCATTAAAGTCGACACCTTCTTTCTGAGTGAACCCCCTAGCAACCAATCTTGCCTTGTATCTCTTCGATGCCACTCCTTTGATTCCTTCCTTAACTTTGAAAATCCATTTACAGCTGACTAACCTAGCTCCAGCAGGTTTCTTGATCAGTTCCCAGGTGTTGTTATCATGAAGATATTTCATCTCATCAACCATGGCCTTCAGCCATTCAGTCTTCTTTCGACTCCTCATAACTTCCTTATAGTCTCTAGGTTCTTCATCTAAAACCTCACTTGCAGAGATTAAGGCATAAGCTATGAGATCTGCATACCTAAGTCTCTGAGGTGGCTTGATGACTCTCCTCAACCTGTCCCTTGCTAGCAGGTAGTCATTATCAGTCTCCTCATCTTTGACAACATCTTTTGCATCTTCTTCGACTTCATCTGGGGTACGCAATTCAGCATCAACATGCTCCACCTTAACAGGAATCTCTCCCTGTTCCAGCTCTTCGTCGACATCATCAATTTTCTTGAAAGTCATCTCTACTTCATTGAAAACTATATCTCGACTGGTGACACACCTCTTGTAACCTGGCTCTAGGCAGCATAGCCTATAAGCTTTGACTTCTTCAGGGTATCCCAGGAACATGCATTTTAGAGCTCTAGTTTCGACCTTGTCTTGCCTAATATGAGCATAAGCCACACAACCAAATGTTCTCAGTCTGTTGAGACTAGGTGGATGTCCCGACCAAACTTCTTCAGGTGTCTTCATTCCCAAGGCAGTCAAAACAGCTTCCACCTAAAACACCTTCTTCAAACCAACACTAACCAACATGCATCTAACCCTTTCAAGGATTATTCAATTGAATCTCTCAGCTTAGCCATTTTGTTAAGAAGTACCTGCTACAGTCTTATACCTTGCAATCCCAAACTCAACATAGTAACTGTCGAACGCTTCGTTGCAGAATTCAAGGCCATTATCGGTTCTCAACCTCTTAACCTTTATGCTAGTTTGAGTTTCGACCAGAATCTTCCAACTTTTGAAATTCTCAAAAGTTTCATCCTTCGTCTTCTGAATGAATACCCATAGCTTTCTCAAATAGTCATCAATGATAGATAGAAAATACCTTGCACCTGAGTGTAAAGGATTCCTTGCAGGACCCCAAAGATCAGCATGAATGTAATCCAGAGATCCATGTGTTTTTTGCTTGCCTTTGTTAAACTTCGCCCTACAGGATTTATCAAATACACAAGATTCACAAAACTCCAACTTTTCGACTTTGTCACCTCCTAGCAGATTCTGCTTCCCCAATTCGACCAGACCTCTTTCGCTGACATGACCCAATCTCATGTGCTATAATTCTGTCTTCGACACAGGTTTCGTGGATGCAATATTTGTAGGACCACTTACAACCTCAACCTCAAGGGTATACAAGCCTTGCTTCTTCACGCCTCTCAAGACTTCCTTCGACCCCTTCATGACTCTTAGGATACTTTTTTCTCCTTGAAAAACGCATCCCTTTCTGTCGAATTCACCAAGATAAATCAAATTTCTCTTCAAGTTAGGTACATACCTGACTTCAGTTAATAACCTTATTGACTCATCATGGAGCTTGAATCTCACAGATCCAATACCTTCAATTTTGCAAGATTTGTTGTTTCCCAGCAGTACAAATCCACCATCTTGATCACATAGCTCCTCGAACAATTCTCTATTTGGAGTCATGTGCCAAGTGCAACCTGAATCCATAATCCATTCTTTTCTTGAGTCGCCACTTGAAACCACAAGAACATCAGATGAGTCAAAGTCATCTTGAACAATGGTTGTGTTTCCATTACCTCCATGATCTTTCAGGCGCTTAGGGCACACCTTTCTTGTGTGACCCTCTTTCTTACAGTGATAACATCGAATACCATATGTTTCGCCAATATAAGATTTCTGTTGACTTTTACATTTCTTCTTGTCGAACTTATCATCCTTTCGCAAGAATTTTCGCTTAACGGCCAAACCTTCGCCCACCGTCGAAGGCTTATGCTCCTTTCGTTCGTTCAAGTTTTTAGAATACAAGGCTGGTTGAACTTCTTCAAAGGTCATGGATTCCCTTCCATACAAGAGAGTTTCTTTGAAGTGAGCATGTGTTTTGGGCAAAGCACACAGCAACAACAATGTTTGATCTTCATCGTCGATCTTCACATCAATATTTTCAAGATCAAGAATCAGCTTGTTGAACATATCCAACTGCTCAGCCAACACTTTGTCTTCAATCATCTTGAATGAATACCAAGCTTGCTTCAAGTAGAGTTGATTCACCAGAGATTTGGTCATGTACAAACTTTCAAGTTTCACCCATAATCCCGATGTTGTAGTCTCCTTTGATACCCGTCGAAGAACCTTATCACCAAGGCTCAACAATATTGCGTTGTGGGCTTTCTCGATCATGCTCGTCTTTTCTTTTGCTATCAATGCAGCATCCATGGCTGCCTCACCCTTCAACGCTTCCAAACAACCCTGCTGAACCAGTAGGGCTTTCATCTTCAAGCGCCACAGACCGAAGTCGTTCACTCCGGTGAAGTTTTCAATCTCATACTTTCTTGAAGGCATCTTTTCCATGCTCACCGCACCAATTTGTTGTGAATCAGATACCTTGAAACAAAGTATAAATAGTTTCTTAATGATCACAAAACACACAAGGGTTAAGGTTAACAAAGAAGACAAGGTAAAACATCAATGATTGGTTATAAACTGTTATTCTTTCCTTTCTCTTAGAAACAAGATTACAAGTATACAAGAATAACAAAATAACCTCTCTCTCTCTTGAAATTAAGATTTTATCTTCCTATTTTTCCTTATGCCAAGATTGAGAAACTAGCATCCTACTTATAAGAAAAATAGCACACTAATCTAATGGGTTTTTTTTAACAATTACCCATTACAAGTTAACTTAGGGTACAAGCTAACTTAAACAATTGGTCTTACAAGCAAGACCCAATTCAACATGCTAACAACTCTAACAATATTGTCTAATGCATGTTAGAACAAACTTCGACTACAACACGCATGATCTTCGACAGTAGCATGCGAACAGACTTCGACCTCATACTTAATTCATATCGAACCAGAAACTACTCTTCGACCATACTAAACTTCGATCCAACATCTCACAACAACAATGACACCTCACATCGTGCTATGATTTTAGTGTTCCTCTATTTTAACCATCGTCAATGAATTTTATAGCAAAAGCGCTATTCAAATGTATTATAATTCTATATTTCATAGAAGCTCACTAAATACATTAAAATTAATTGTCTCTTCACTCATCACCACCATTGATATGACATCGTTATTTTTTCTTTTTTTACAAATTCTTACGAATTGATAATTTGTTCACATAAACACATCATAACTTTTGAAGAAAAATATTCAATAAAATTATGTTGTCTGGTTTTCAATTACAAGTAATTAATGATAATAACTTTTTTTATGTTTAATTATATATTATCCGAGTGAAGGATTCTTCATTAGACTCTTGTGAGAAAAAGGGTTCTTCATTAGGTGGTCCAGTTACAAATTTGACATATTGAATACGACATGCACATAATTGCAAGAAATCCACGTTTACACACATAACCAAACCGAGTAGGGATAAGCATTCCATTCAGACATTTGATTAATTCAATTCCTTGACAACTTCAACACACAGCATGTACCCCAACCGCAAAAGAATGAATCTGTCTCTTTACAACATTTTCTAATCAAAATCATTATAGTTTCATCCAATGAGGATTGCTTTATTTTTAGGAATGAGAAATCCCAGAGATGCACAAAGGACAAATTTCATATCAGAGACCTAGCAATCAAATACAAGTTTAGGGTTTTTCAATTTAAAAAACTCTAAATTGGAATTAGGAAGTTTCAAAACAGCTTTCATGACTTAGTTGTATTAGGGATAATAAATGACATTTAATAGTTAGTAACAGTTATCAGAAAAGAAGATTGTTGCTCTTTTAAGTGACTCATTAATACTCATTCTGACAACAATTATAAGAAACAAACAACTACTTTTAGTTAAGTGTAATTAATATTTTAATTTCATGTAACAATCATAATAAAATTTATTTTAATATTGTTAGTGATGTTTAATAAATCAACCATCAATATTAAATATATTTTTAATTAAATCATAGATTTATTAGTATTCTCTCCATTCTTTTTTAAATATTATTTTTTGATTTTTTACACATATTAAAAAAAGTTAATAATTATTGTTATTTTTTAAACAATGATTTTTTTAAACTTATTTTATCCTTAATTTTTTATTAATTTATTTGACTTTTTTTCACTCTTTGTAATAAATCACTAAGGATAGTTTTGACAAAACAACATTCAATACTATTTTGAGCTTTGAAATAACATTTTAAAAGGAACAAATTTTTTTCTAAAAAATTACACTTAAAAATGAACGGTGAGTAATAATTAGAGAATATGTTAACCATAAGTATGTTATTTTTGGAAAATTGATTAGGTGGTTAGTGAGTTAGTTAAGGAATTTAGAGTGTGTAATTAGCTTCTGGTTAGAGTGTGTAATTGTTCTAGACTGGGCCTGTGGCTGACCAAACGTCGAGCACGGCCAATCTAGTGCTACGTCGAGGACGGCTCAGAAGGCTAGCCCAACTCATGGGAGGCTGATAGAAGACATTTTTCCACGTGCTCCTCACCCGAGGACACGTCATCAACTTGGTCCGCATATCACGTGGAACCAGTTTGTCCACGCAACGGGCAACTCCACTCATTATCCCACTATTCGGAGTATGCGGAGTAGTTGACCCAGGATGATGAGCACGAATTGTTCATCCCTACCTCCACGTAGGAATCATGACAATCACCCATTATGGGCCTGATCACCCAGCCCATAATGGAGACCGTTGGCCCAGTGTTGGGGGCTCTCTATAAATACCCTCCTCTCTAGGGGGTCAGGTATTCAATTCTATCATATTCTCTACTCTTGCTACCTCTTCACCCGACTGACTTTATCTTCGGAGTGTCTGCACGTACACCCTCCTCCTCCGCTCTTGTTGACTGTTGTTACTGCAGAAGTGTTGTCGGTCGTGTTCTGATCCACCAAGTTAGATCAACAACTAACACTAACTTCATTATCGACATGTATAAATGTAAAGTTTGAGTCATCTCAAATCTAATGCATATTATTAAAGCGAGAAGGTCTTGCAAAAAAATCTTTATCTTATGCATCTCTCTCTCTCTCTCTCTTATGCATTATTGTTCATTCAATATTGTATCATACACGTAGAATATACTCTTGATGCATCATTTTCAGCATCTCCATCCTCTTTGTATTCTTGGTTGAAGTTCTAAGCTTTAAAGAAGCTTTATCTCTCTAGTTCTAATCTCTTTGAAAATCAGATTCTACATCAAGTTTCAAAGAAGCTTCAATGGCAGAATTAAGGAACTCTTCTCATGATTCCCAATATGTTGCTTGCTTGTCTCAAGCTACTTCAACACAATTTACATTTTCAAGCTCTGCAAATACATTTGCACCAAAACCGTCAATCAAACGTCAAGAAAATGATTTATTGTTGTGAAATCAACAAGTTAAAGGGATCATCCTCTCTCACAAACTCCAAAAGCGTTGTGGTAAATTATCAAATCTCTCATATTTTCAAAACATAAAATGATAGGATAACTAATGTGGTTTCTAAAAACTATGAATCTTAGATGGTTCAGTATCAAGCTTTGTTTACATGGCCTCTATCTATAATCTTTGAAGCACTGTTACCTCGAGTTCTTTCATGCAAACATGCTTATCAAGTTTAGGGATAAGGTGCACAAGCACTACAAATCTCAAATGAAAACTCAACTTCATCAGGTGAGGTAATAATTGAAGACCAACACGAAAGAAAATCGATCTATTTCAGAATATGTTCTTTGAGATCGATCTATAGCTGGCTCACTTTTAGCTATTGGAGATCCCTTTTCTGAAAGAGATCAAATATATGCAATCCTTCAAGGATTTCTTGATGAATATAATCTTTTTATTATGATGATCTATGATAAGGTGGAACCAAGTGATATCAATGATGTTGAAGCTCTTTTATATGATCAAGAAGTTCAATTGGAAACATTTTGTGAAGAATTTGCAGTTAGGGTGGCAAAACGAGCTCGGTCTACCATGCATGCCCGTTTTGCACGCTTTTTTTGTGGGGTGGGTCAAAGTTTTAGGCCCGCACCCTCTAATATGTTCACCCGCTCTATTTTTTACTGACTTTTACGAGTATAAACATAAAATTTTGATTTTAGACTTTAAAATTGCGTGCACGCGGACTCATTCCACCTTTATTTTATTTTTTTGTCGGGATGATTAAGGTTTTAGGCTTGCACCATTAATAATGTTTGCCCCACCACAGTTTTATGGGCTTTTGCGAGGTGGACATTCCTGTTTACCACTCCTACTAGCAACTCTTAGTGCATTTGCTAATGTTGCTCAAGTTATGACTAGCAGAAATCTTGGCCAGAATTGTTTCTCATTATTATTTCTGTGGTAAGGTATGTTCAACTCGTGGTAGAAGGCGTGGTTTAAGAGTGTACAACACAGGTAATCGACCAACATGTAAACTCTGTAACAAGTATGATTACTCAATAGTGGATTGTTAGCATATATACAATCTCTCTCTCTCTCTCTCTCTCTCTCTCTCTCTCTCTCTCTCTCTCTCTCTCTTCTCAAATTTTACAAAGATTTAATTTTTTTCCCTCTTATAATAATGACAGAGGGATTGGGGAAAGAGGAAAGAAGATGTGTCAGGTGTAACACCCCCTTATATACCCCCAAATAAATAATTAAATCACATAAGCATATAATAAATTTTAATCAGAGTAAATTTGCAACATGGTATAAAAGAAGTATGCCACAACATTCACCAAAATAACATACAACACCTGCTCTATAAAAGACATGCAACAGTGGGGTAGTTCAATGAAGCTAAACTTCACAAAAGACATCCAGCAACCTAATCTGCAATGCCTCATAGAGCATTATAAAATAGCAGAAGGGTGAGAAATATTATTATAATAGTCAAAGCATATATATATATATATATATATATATATATATATATATATATATATATATATATATATATATATATATATATATATATATATATATATATATATATATATATATATATATATATATATATATATATATATATATATATATATATATATATATATATATATATATATATATATATATATATATATATATATATATATATATATATATATATATATATATATATATATATATATATATATATATATATATATATATATATACATACACAAGTATAAAACACATACTTTCATATTTCTCACCACAAATCATTCCAACCATAATATACATCACATAAAGGTAAAATTTCATACAACAATACACATTAATCATGTGACTCAATGCAACTCATGCCATGTGGTACCAACACTTGTTATCATTTTTTCGGTTTTTACACTTAAACCGGGTCCACCCTTCTAGACCAATAACAACAAAAACCCGTTCCCTAAGCTTTCAAACCCACCCTTCTAGGTTTGGGACAAGTCACTAGTCTCCACGAAACTAGAAAACATTGCCTCTTGACTAAATGATACATATGCAATCGACCACCAAATGCACTTAAAACTGTCTCGCATCTTAATCCCATGCATTCACATAATTCATCACACCAGAATTATAACATAATTGCACACACAACATATTCAGATACCATCGATACATTTATCAAGCAATGCACATATATTCATAATGCTTTCATGCATTCTATTCATACAATCTCATACGAACAATATGTATTCATAATCAATTCCACAGTCTAGGATTCACGCCTTACGGCTACCCACAACATATATTTCGCAGTATACAATTACTCATTTCCAACAAGGATTAAACACAGCCGAACAAAGAAATCAACATGGAATAGAATCACAAGAAAACAAAAATGATTTAACGCTTGTTGGCTTGCTCGCCTAGCGAGTCCCTAGCGAATACTCGCTAACTGTTTGCCTAGCGAACGAGCTCGTGAAGGCAAACAAAAGTTACTGACTTGCTTCGCTACCTAGCTCGCTACAGTGAAGTCCTAGCGAATGTTCGCTGCCCCATTCGCTACCAGCGAAGAACCTCAAATCCATTCTACTCAAGTCTGGGACCTCTCGCTAACCATTCGCTCAGCCAGTTGCTAGCAAAAGTTCGCGACCTGTTCGCCTAGCGAAGGTGCTAGCGAATGTCTGCGAATTCAGAAAATTCCTACTGTCACCAAGTCCTCAACTCCTCACAAAACCGACCGATTCTCACCAAACCAGTTCCATAGTCTTAGTATAACCTCCCTCGACTATATTATATCACTTATTTCCAGTTTCTACCGTTAAAACTCGGTTCTATCGATTAAATCCAATTTGCCCTAAAATGGAAGTTGTAGAAAAACAACCAACAATCTAACCCAAGCATACATAATCATAGACATTGACTAGATAATGATATTCCACACCCTTACCTCGATTAATCGATGCTTGAGAGTTGTTCTTGAGCTTTTCCAACTTTTTCTTCTTCTCCTTCTCTTTCTCCTTCTTCCTCTATCTTTCTTTTTCTTTCTCTTATGTTTCTACCTTCTTCCTTTCTCTCCACTTTTCCTTATAAGTCTTTCCCTTCTAATTCTCTCCAACATCTATTAATTCATTTAATTAATCATACATTAATCGAACAATCCTCTTAATCATTTAATTAATATAAATAATTAATTAGTGAAAATTGGGTTGTTACAACTCTCCTTCACTTTAGGAATTTTCGTCCTCGAAAATGTTACCTGGTTCGAACAACTCTGGATAAGACTCCCTCATCTGACTTTCCAGTTCCCAAGTCACACTTCCTCCAGCCAATCCTCCCCAAGCGAACTTCACCAAAGCAATCTCTTTTCCTCGAAGTTGCTTTAACTCTCGATCCTCTATCCGCGTAGGTGATGTCTCCACTGTCAGGTTATCTCTCACATGCACATCATCCACTTGGACTACATGAGACGGATCCGCAATGTATTTTCTCAACTGAGATACATGGAACACGTCATGATGATTAGCAAGCGACGGCGGCAAAGCGACACGATAGGCTACCTCCCCTATCTTCTGCAAAATTTGATAAGGACCAATAAAACGCGGTGTCAACTTACGCGACTTCAATGCCCTACCAACACCAGTCATAGGAGTAACTCGAAGAAACACATGATCTCCCTCTTGAAATTCAAGTGCCTTCCTCCTCTTGTCATGATAACTCTTCTGACGACTCTGAGAAATCTTCATCTTCTCCTGAATCATCTTAGTCTTATCGGTAGTCTGCTGGACTATCTCGGGTCCAACCACAGAACTCTCTCCAGATTCATACCAACACAATGGCGTTCTACATCGTCTACCATACAATGCCTCGAACGGTGCCATTCCAATACTCGAATGAAAACTGTTGTTTTAAGTAAATTCAATCAAAGGTAAGTAACTATCCCAAGCTCCTACCTTTTCCAACATACAAGCTCTCAAAAGATCCTCAAGTGATTGAATCGTCCTCTAAGTCTGACCATCGGTCTGCAGATGATAAGCTGAACTCAAACGCAACTTCGTACCTAAAGCACTTTGCAACCCTTCCCAAAATCTTGAAGTAAACCTCGGATCTCTATATGACACAATGCTAGACGGAATACCATGCAAACTGACAATCCTCTCAATGTACAAATTTGCCAACCTCTCCAACGGGTAATCCATTCGCATAGGAATAAAGTGTGCAGATTTGGTCAATCTATCCACGATAACCCAAATAGCTTCAAAGTTACTCGGCGTCCTTGGTAAACCAGAGACAAAATCCATAGAAATGCTATCCCATTTCCACTCAGGAATAAACAACGGTTTCATCAAACTCGATGATTTCTGATGCTCAATCTTCGACTTCTGACAAGTCAAACAAGAATACACAAACTCGACAATATCTTTCTTCATGCGAGGCCACCAAAATACTTTCCTCAAATCTTGATACATCTTAGCAGCACCCGGATGAATACTCAATCCACTACGATGTCCTTCCTCAAGAATACTCTTTTTCAGCTCAACAACATCAGGAACACAAACCCGATCATGACACCTCATGATATCGTTCTCATCAATCCGAAAATCACCACCTCGACCTTGATTGATCAAAGTCAACCGATCAACTAAACTCAAATCATATTTCTGTCCTTCTCGAATCTCATCCAGAATACCACTGGTAAGCTTTAACATACCCAACTTAACTCCATAAGAAGTCTTCTCACACACCAAACTCAAATCACGAAATTGCTCAATCAATTCCAACTCTTTTACCATCATCATTGACATATGCGACGATTTCCTACTCAACGCGTCAGCTACCACGTTTGCTTTACCTGGATGGTAATTCAAACCAAAATCAAAATCTTTCAGAAGTTCCAACCATCTTCTTTGCCTTGCATTCAATTCTTTCTGATCAAAAAGATACTTCAAACTCTTATGATCACTAAACACCTCAAATTTCGAACCAAACAAATAATGCCTCCAAAGTTTCAACACAAATACACAACAGCCAACTCTAAATCATGCGTCGGATAATTCTTCTCATGCACTCTGAGTTACCTCAAAGCATAAGCTACAACTTGTTTATCTTGTATCAACACACCTCCTAAACCCATCAAAGAAGCATCACAATACACAACAAATGGTTCTGTCGGATTCGGCAAAATCAAAACAAGAGATGTCGTCAATCTTCGGTTAAGCTCTTGGAAACTTCCTTCACACTTCGCATCCCACACAAAAGCTTGACTTTTCCTAGTCAACTGCGTCAATGGCAATGATAACTTGGAAAATCGCTCAATAAATTTCCGATAATATCCCGCCAAACCAAGAAAACTTCTAATCTCAAAAACTGATTTCGGAGTCTCCCGTTGTGATACCGCTTCAACCTTCGACGGATCCACTGCAATACCTCTACTCGAAATCACATGACCAAGGAAACTCACCTCCTTCAACCAAAATTCACACTTGGAAAGTTTAGCATACAAACGCTTCTCTTTCAATACGGATAACACAATCCTCAGATGCTCGGCATGCTCTTCTTCGCTCTTCGAATAAATCAAAATATCATCAATGAACACCACCACAAACTTGTCCAAATAAGGATGGAAAATCCTATTCATGTACTCCATAAATACACCTGGTGCATTAGTCGCACCAAATGGCATCACAGAATACTCATAGTGTCCATAACTCGTTCTAAAAGCAGTCTTCTGAATGTCTCCAGCTTTCACGCGAATCTGATGATACCCAGATCTCAAATCTATCTTACTGAACACACTCGCACCAACCAACTGATCCATCAAATCATCAATCCTCGGAAGTGGATACTTATTCTTGATAGTCACCTTGTTCAATTGTCTGTAATCCACACAGAGCCTCATAAAACCTTCTTTCTTCTTAACCAACAACACAGGTGCACCCCACGGTGACACACTCGGACGAATAAACCTCTTCTCAAGTAGCTCTTTAAGATGACTCTTCAACTCTTTCAATTCCGATGCGGACATACGATATGGAGCCATCGATATCGGACTAGTTCCAGGAATTAAGTCAATCACAAACTCCATTTCTCGTTTCGGCGGTAAATCTATTATCTCCTCGGGAAAAACTTTTGGAAACTCACAGAAAATTGGCAAAGCATCAATCGATCCACTTTCACCAACACTCACCGTTGCCATTAATAAGAATACCTTAGCACCTTCTTGCAGTGATTCCTTCACTTGCTTGGCAGTTATAAACAAATCTTCTTCCTTCTCAGGTTAAGGAAAAATAACCGTTTTGTCAAAACAGTTAATATAAACACGATTGAATTCCAACCAATTCATCCCCAGGATAGCATCAAGTTGATCTAAGTGAAGACACACTAAATCAACTCCAAAATCCTTACCAAAAATACTCAACGGACAATTCAAACACACATATGGGGTAGTTACCAAACCCATAGCAGGAGTATCAATAACCATATCTCCACTCATGACTGACAACTCCAGACTTAATCTCTTAACACAATCCAAGGAAATAAAAGAATGCGTAGCTCCAGTATCAATTATAATGATCAAAGGTATACCATTAATGAAACACGTACCTCGGATCAATCGATCATCATTAGCAGTCACCGACCCTGATAGAGCAAACACCTTCCCACTCCCTTGAGTCTTCTTTGGCTTATCACACTTGGTACTAATATGCCCTTGCTCACCACAGTTATAGCAAGTCACATTCGCATTGCTTCTACACTCTAGAGCTTTGTGGCCTGGCTTTCCACACTTAAAACATTTCTGATCAACACTTTTGCACTCGGGAGCACGATGTCCCTCTTCACCGCATCTAAAACATCTCACCGGAGTAGGAACTCCTCCCCCACTTGGCTTCTTGCCGAAATCAACTTTATGCTTCCCTTTCTCTGCAGGAGTCACATACGGCTTTCCTCTAAATTGACCTTTTCCTTTCTTTTCACTTAAATTCTTGTAGTGGCTAGACCGAGCCCTATTATCTTCATCATAAATCCTGCTCTTGTTCACCAGTTCCGAGAATCGCCTAATCTCCTGAAAACCAACAGCTTGCTTAATTTCCGGCCTCAAACCATTCACAAACTTGAGACACTTGGATCTCTCAGCATTAACAGTATTATAATAAGGAAAAAACTTAATCAACTCCTCAAATCTCGCCGCATACTCGGCCACAGTTGAGTTACCCTGCTTCAACTCAAGAAACTCAATTTCCTTCTTCCCACGCACATCTTTTGGAAAATACTTCTCCAGAAATGTTTCCTTAAAAATATCCCAAGTAATCACCATCTCATTCTCTTCAAACCTTTGGCGAGTATTACCCCACCAATCCTCAGCTTCCTCTTCGAGCATATGAGTGTCAAACTGCACCCTCTGTGCATCCGAACAATTCATAACCCGAAAGATCTTCTCTATAGCTTTCAACCAAACTTGCGCTTTGTCAGGCTCATGGGTTCCCTTGAAAACTGGTGGATTACTCCTTTGAAACCTCCCCGAAGCACGAAACTCATCATCAGCATGGTTTCCAATATTCACACCGGCTTAAGGATTCTGCTCAATCGCTCCCGCCAACCTCGTCAAAGCCTCCACAATTGCTTCGTCATTCCTACCTGCAACCATCGCTCTTGATTCCCACAACAAACCTTCATTAGAACAACCACATTGATAGTGCTACACACACGTACCAAATGCAAATGGGGAATAAACACATTAACAACTTGGTAAACAGACCGACCTGCTCTGATACCAATTAATGTAACACCCCCTTATATACCGTCAAATAAATAATTAAATCACATAAGCATATAATAAATTTTCATCAGAGTAAATTTGAAACATGGTATAAAAGAAGTATGCCACAACATTCACCAAAATAACATACAACACCTGCTCTATAAAAGACATGCAACAGTGGGGTAGTTCAACAGAGGAACTTAGTCCTACACCCACATCTCAATAGTTAGAAATTAAAGCGGAAGATTAAAACATTGAATTACTTAAGACATGTTATCATTTAGATACATGATTCAGTTTGGTTCACAATATCATTCATGTATACAAAACATTATCAAAAGATACATACACGAATGTATCACAGAGGAATACTATACAATCCTAACTACCTGGTGCTACATATCAGAGCATAACCGACCAAAAAGGATGAAGCTAAACTTCACAAAAGACCTCCAGCAACCTAATCTGCAATGCCTCATAGAGCATTATAAAACAGCAGAAGGGTGAGAAATATTATTATAATAGTCAAAACATATAAATATATATATACATACACAAGTATAAAACACATACTTTCACATTTCTCACCACAAATCATTCCAACCATAATATACATCACATAAAGGTAAACTTTCATACAATAATACACATTAATCATGTGACTCAATGCAACTCATGCCATGTGGTACCAACACTTGTTATCATTTTTTCAGTTTTTACACTTAAACCGGGTCCACCCTTCTAGACCGATAACAACAAAAGCCTGTTCCCTAAGCTTTCAAACCCACCCTTCTAGGTTTGGGACAAGTCACTAGTCTCCACGAAACTAGCAAACATTTCCTCTTGACTAAATGATGCATATGCAATCGACCACCAAATGCACTTAAAACTGTCTCGCATCTTAATCCCATGCATTCACATAATTTATCACACCAGAATTATAACATAATTGCACACATAACATATTCAGATATCATCGATACATTTATCAAGCAATGCACATATATTCATAATGTTTTCATGCTTTCTATTCATACAATCTCATACAAATAATATGTATTCATAATCAATTCCACAGTCTAGGATTCACGCCTTACGGCTACCCACAGCATATATTTCGCAGTATACAATTACTCATTTCCAACAAGGATTAAACACAGCCAAACAAAGAAATCAACATGGAATGGAATCACAAGAAAACAAAAATGCTGTCACGCTCCCTGGCTTGCTCGCCTAGCGAGTCCCTAGCGAATACTCGCTAACTGTTCGCCTAGCGAACGAGCTCGCGAAGGCAAACAGAAGTTACTGACTTGCTTCGCTACCTAGCTCGCTACAGCGAAGTCCTAGCGAACGTTCGCTGCCCCATTCGCTACCAGCGAAGAACCTCAAATCCATTCTGCCCAAGTCTGGGACCTCTCGCTAACCATTCGCTCAACGAGTTGCTAGAGAACGTTCACGACCTATTCGCCTAGCGAAGGTGCTAGCGAATGTTTGCGAATTCAGAAAATTCCTACTGTCACCAAGTCCTCAACTCCTCACAAAACCGATTGATTCTCACCAAACCAGTTCCATAGTCTTAGTATAACCTCCCTCGACTAAATTATATCACCTATTTCCAGTTTCTACCGTTAAAACTCGGTTCTATCGATTAAATCCAATTTGCCCTAAAATGGAAGTTGTAGAAAAATAACCAACAATCTAACCCAAGCATACATAATCATAGACATTGACTAGATAATGATATTCCACACCCTTACCTCGATTAATCGATGCTTGAGAGTTGTTCTGGAGCTTTTCCAACTTTTTCTTCTTCTCCTTCTCTTTCTCCTTCTTCCTCTATCTTTCTTTTTCTTTCTCTTATGTTTCTACCTTCTTCCTTTCTCTCCACTTTTCCTTATAAGTCTTTCCCTTCTAATTTTCTCCAACATCTATTAATTCATTTAATTAATCATACATTAACCGAACAATCCTCTTAATCATTTAATTAATATAAATAATTAATTAGTGAAAATTGGACTGTTACATCAGAAATAAGAGATATCTATCTTAGAATTGAACTCTCATTAAAGTAAATAAGATATTAGTCATGGTTGTTGAAATTCTGGTATACAGATCTCAGATGTCCTAAGAGATATCGAGACATTGATTTATGCATAGCTAAACAAGGACATAACAGAACAGACCAGAACAAACTGATGTGTCAAAATCATAACAATGTAATGACAGATGTTTCAACATCTGTTAAGACATGTATTTTAAAGCAAGAAACAGATATGAAATATTCATAACATAATGATAAATAGCGCCAAGATATGATGGCCCAGTTCGGTGTACAACAACACCTACATTTGAGGGCTACCAAGCCAGGAATATCAATAGTATTAATTCAGAGCTAAACATCATCCGATTTACAACTCCTCACTTAATCCCTACCCAGTGCAACTTCTACCTAGAAATCACCATCTAGATAAGAGAAACCCTTCTCAATTCCTAAATCACCTCAGTGATATCTAACAGTCACAACCTTTGGTGACTGTATCTAACTGTTCAATTAAAAGCCACCCTTCTCAATACAATATTCAGTCAAAACTCTTAACTAACAATAATGTTTGAGTTTGCTTAATAGCTTCATCCAAGAACAATTTATAATTCATTACCTATAGGTTTATGAATATGTAGCATTATGTCTACCACAATATACCAAACCTGATACAAATGGTGACTTACAATACAAGAAAGCCATACGACTCTCAAAACCCTAAAACCTTATTTTACTATACAAAAGTCTTAACAAGGAATACTTATTTGCTCTAGGTCTTAGTCTTTCTTTTATAATCTTCATAAGTCCATGGGCTTCAAAATATTTGTCCAATCTTTCCTTGATCCACATTATGATTGCCCTTAAAACTTGGAACAGATCTGCAACAAACCTGTTGCATCAGACCGAGATGTCAAGTCCTCAAGATAGGACATCTTGTTTGACATGTTGTTCTCTACAGATTTCTTCATGTTAGAACATCTTGTGCAATATCATGTTTTACCAAAATTTAGTCAAATCTTATAGCCTTCAATCTCCCCCTTTCAACAAATTTTGGCTAAAAATCCTTTTGCATAATAAACCCAGAAAATAAAGGAGAAGATGGAATAGAAAGTCCTGAAGTCATTTCAGTCTGCCTATGACGAGTCTAGCAGAAAATAATGTAACTCCTGGAAACTTTCATTCTTCCTGTACAGCATATACCACATGTTGTATGACCTGTATCATGAACCCTGGTGCACATGAGGAAGAAGATGCAAGACACTCCCCCTCAAAACCAATATTAGTTTACCATCCTCCATTATCTAGATTAGGACTTAGAGAAGCAGACTCTAGTTCCAGATAACTCAGAACACAAGACACAATTGTGTTCATAACTCAGATCACAAGACACAAAAAGAAGACTTAGAATAAAAGGAACTGAGTCACATACAGGATGTTAGAGTATCATATCCAACATCCTTCCAAAACAACTGCAAGAACAGACTCAGACCCCAACAAGAGATCAACCATGTGTTGCAATGAACAACACACAACTGAGATAGACTCACAACCTATTTCCCCTTTTTTAGCCAAAAACTGATTAAAGAACCCAACACAGTTCCATACCCAAATGGTACTTACCCAAACCTGAACAAAAGCCATAAGCTTTTAATACAGCAAAAGAAACACAACCTGAAACAAAAGAAGCAAAGACCCCCTTTAAATACCCAAGCAGTTTCCTTAGGAATTAACGTTCCATTGATATAACTGAGGGAAAATTCAATGAAAGAGTAAATTGAGTAAGAAAACTTCAGCATAAATGGGTGTGCACCGGCCAACTCAGTTTTGACTGTTTCTTCTTAATGATAATTGTCCAAAGATTATGCTTGTACCAAGGAAACATGTTTTGCATGCCTTCTTTAAGACACGTTTTCACCATCCAAGTAACACCATCCACATAGAGCCACGAGTCATAAACAATGTCCTGACACCCAGTCAGACCCTGTTTACTCTCTCTTACAACTCACAACCATAATGTCTTCCAAGCATACTCCTTTCAGTAAGAATTAGAGGATCTTAACCAAGATGTCAAGACAGTATGTGTGACATCTCCCATTTATCAACAGAAGCTTTCACAAGCCTTATCCCAGACTGCAGAGAAAAATAAATTCTCCTAGACAATATCCAATCATGTTTCTCAGGTCTTTCCTAAGAGTCATGAACATGTTGAAATAATCCAATAGCCTTAATAAGTCAAACTCACAAGCAGAACTTACTAAGCTAAAGAATCAACACACCAAGATGTTAAAACATTTAGTATGACAACATAATCCTACATGATTCATATGAACCCTTTCATGCTCATAAGAAGAAAAAAATGGATCACCAATCTTGAACCATAACCAATAGACTTTTGGATTGAGATCAAATAACACCATTGATGACACTCCCCCTGAGCATATCTACACACTGTAGAAAATCATCTTGAACCTTACAGCCATAGACAACCTTATTCTTTGAGAATAACTCCAATCAAACTTGGAATGCTCACATCTCCTAAAGAGACATACACGTTCTCTTAACTTCTTGATTAGTCAAGATATCATCCATACTTGGAAGACATCAAACCCCTTCACCATATGAAGAGATATACAATCTCAGTATGCTACCTTCTCAAGATTCAGACTGATACAATCCTTTCTAGAGATACTTCTAATGGAACCTACCACCTACACACAGATAATCAGAATCCATATAGTCTTGACCACACTCCACAAAGAAATCTTGAGCTTTTTTCATTGTATAATTCACAAAGGTTGAGATAGACTTTAACACTAGCCATACAGGTGAAGAGCACATAAGCCTAAAGAGACCGTCCTTTAACAAAAGGACAATATTAGGATACTTAAAGTACATCAATGACTTGGCTAGACAATTGATGAACCATATTGAGTTCCATGTTTGCTGATACAGTATAAAGAAACTATCCCTTTTAGTCTTCCAGACACCATCTTATAATGAAGGACTTCTCCATCACAACAGAATAAGAGTTCATAGACATGATGACAGTCTGCTTCAAGCATAATTCTCCAAGAGACTCATCAACACCCGATCAGAGTCCACACCTCATCTTAGAAGAGGTAGTCACAAGATAGGCACATTATCTGTAAGATCACACAGATCCAGCTTTGAAAGACCAGAGAAGTCTCCAAGATGTCAAGTGAATGTCCTGGACATTTTATTTAACTTCCATATGCACATACTTTGTTAGAGATGTCTTTTACAGTCCTCCACTAAGAATTTGAACACTTACTCCTATAGAATATACAAGAACAATTCTTCTGCAACCCTAAGCGCTTAGATCAGAAATAAATTGACCCAATGAATGTTCATCAAGATGACCATGATTTAATCTGGACTTCCACCAACACACCTATCCTTAATAGTTTGTTGGATATAGGCTTTCTAGGTTGCAAACCAAATGACTCTTCAGGACCAATCTGAAGAAGATTCTCACCACTATTGATAAACACACATTTGTTTATCATCCAGAACATATGCTACATTTCTCCTTTGTTCGAGAAGTTCACTCCTTGGAATAACAAGATTCTGCACACACTCTTCTGAAGTGATGTTTCAACATCTGGATGATCATTAGTTCCTTTTTCCATGAACAAGTTATTGAAATAGGTTCTGAAGTTCGTGAAATTGTATGAAGCTGCACCTTTAGGAGTGATATTTTTGACCTCACCAATCAAAAGGATAATCAATTAAATACTTGCTAAGGCCACAAATATCAATTGATTTTAAATCCCAATTTTGTATCCTTCAGTCACAAGATGTCATAAGACACCCCTCCTTACTCTAGCAACAATCTAGAAATAAAATTTTTCAAAGCATAAATCTTCCATAGAGGATCATCTTCTCTTCTGAACATATTCAGCAGTGCCTTTATGAGTGGACTTGAGAGAGAACTCAAGTATCTTGGGCTACCTTAAACATAACATAGAGTGTTTACCAAATCAATAGATCATGAATTTGATAAACAAGCCATCAACTCAACCTTTCCCTCTTATTACCCTTTATGATACCTATTTGATCCGTCTCCCAAGCAACAAAGGAAGATCCTTCAGAGGAAAAATATATCACAATACTTTCTCCTTTGCATAACTCCCAGTTAGCGATGGCATTAGCATCTAGAGAGGCTGACCTATCTTCAACAAACCAGGATAGATATCAGAACATTTTATAAGGCACCATGCTTAACAATAGCATCATTATCAGCAGCAGCGGAAGAATCTACCCAGAAGTACCAGTCAATCATCAGTAGTTGTCAGTCCAGATTCAGAAAGTTGTCCTTCTAGCTTCCAATCCCCTTGAACACACCAATAATGGATGGTTTGATCACATAAACTCCTTCCTTATTCAAAAGACCAGAAAGTATCTTCCCTAAAACTCATCCAGAAACAAAACAGGATGCCTGCTCTGATACCAATTAAAATTTTGGTATATAGATCTCAGATGTCCCAAGAGATGTTGAGACATTGATTTCTGCATAGCTAAACAAAGACATAACAGAACAAACTGATATGTCAAAATCATAACAGTGTAATGGCAGATGTTTCAACATCTGTTAAGATATGTATTTTAAAGCAAGAGACAGAAACAAAATACTCATAACATAAGGATAAATAACGCCAAGATACGATGACCCAGTTCGATGTACAACAACACCTACATCTAGGGGTTACCAAGCCAGGAATGAATTCACTATTAGTAGTATTAATTCAGAGCTAAACAACCTCCGGTTTACAACTCCTCACTTAATCCCTACTCATTGCAACTTCTACCTAGAAATCACCATCTAGATAAAATAAACCCATCTCAATTCCTAAATCACCTTAGTGATATCTAACAGTCACAACCTCTGGTGAATGTATCAAACTGTTTAATTGAAAGACACCCCTCTCAATATAATATTCAGTCAACACTCTTGACTAACAATAATGCTTGAATTTGCTTAATAGCTTCACCCAAGAACAACATACAACTCATTACCTACAGGTTTCTGAATATGTAGCACTATGTTTATCACAATGTATCAAACCTGATACAAAGAGTGGCTTACAATACAAGAAAGTCACACGATCCCTAACCCCGCCACTTCTCTTTTCTCTTATCATCTTTTCCACTTCTCCTCACTTTTTCGAAGTTTCTCTCTCCTTTCTTAACTTATTGCATCAGACCCTCTTCCACTATTGTATTTTTAATTCGAGAGTTATTATGATGGAGAGGTTGTCATTATTTTTCATAATGTCTTTAATTACACTTAAAAATTACTCGTCACACATTAACTGAAATAATTGTCCATGTAATAAATTTGGATTCACTCATAATAATCTTTAATTACTCTTTGAAATTACACATTGCTGCAATAATTGGCCATGTAATAAATTGGATTCACTCATAGAAATTACTCTTAGAAATTACACTAACGGCAGTAAATCGAATAATTGCCCATGTACATTTTCCTTCTCTATTTCTATAGGGGTGAATTTAGTTTATTTATTAGAAAAAGGTTGAATCAATAATAATTACTCGTATAATATAATAAATTGTAAATGTGTGTTGAAAAGGAAAAATTAATAGAAGTATTGTCTTATTTGTATGACGAAGAAAAAGAAACAATTGTGACCATAGAGAGATGAAAGGTATCAAAATCTAATACAATAATGAATATTGAAATAGTAAGAACTTATTTAATCTAATGGTCATAATTAGCTGTACACAGGTGAGGGAGTTAATTGCATCCTCACCTTAGAAATCACCGGATAAAACATTATATTATATTTAATTAGTTTATTTTTGTAGTGTTTGAATATAACATGATTATAATAATTTCTTCCTAAGACATCAGATAAACATTTCCAAACAAACACTAAATCCACTTGAACTACATGGTCTTATATCTCCATGTTCTTTTTCTGACGCTGATTGCCCACCATACCCTTGACTGCCATGCCAATTAGGAATGCAAGCTGATAAAAAAACCAATTAAACTTATAGCTATAGTTAGTTATTTAATCTCTTCTCCAACTTAATATTAAGCTCCTTTGCTGTTTTTTTAATAAAATTCTTTTCAATAATTTAAAAATAATTTTGATCTCTGTTTGAGATGTGAAATGTGTTAATTTTTGTGTAATGTGATTTTTGTTATTGGTTTTTATAAGAATTAAATATATCTTATAAGTCGTTTGAAAAATAAAATATAAATTTTATATTTTAGAATGTGAGAGGTGAAAAAGGTTAATTCTCAGTAATAAACCTCATTTTGTTTTTACTATTGAGCCCTAGATGAAATGAGATAGATTTCCTCATAATTGACTTATAAGATTGAATCTTAAGTTCTTTTTGCTATTAATAATAGAGTCATCCTTAGTCTTAATTTGTGGTGCTTGTGTGAAAAAGTATTAATCTGGATATTATGGATATTGATGAGCATTAGTATCATTCACTTTCAAGATGGAAATGTTCTGGAAATAAAAGGCTAGATGCAATGGAATGTTGAAGAGGATAAGAACACTAAATTCTCCCATAGTGTCACCAAGATCGCAAATGCAACTAAGGTAATACGCTTTTTGAAAGTGGGAAATTCCATCATCACAAATCAAGATCACCTAGCAGAGCTTGTGGTGAACCATTACAAATGTTAAAGATGATGTGATCAGATCAATTATGGAGCTCTTTAAAGAAAGTTGAATTCTTCCAAATTACAACTCCAAACATTTTTAAGCATCCAGCTTTTTTGTTATGCTCAAAATAACAGTGCAGTTTTGCAAATAGATTGGTTGGAGCAATTTTCGGGTAAAATCAAGGAACGTTGTTCTTAAGTTTGGTCCTACAACTGTATTTTTAGTTAATGCCATTGCACGTAGGTTGGTTTGGGGTAATTTTCAAAACACATTTTGGTGTCATTTTTAATCCATACACAAACTCTTTAGTTTTCAAATAGTATTATGTTGTGATCACAAACGATATCTTTCAACAAATCAAGATTGAGAAACAGAGTTCTTGAGTGAACAATGAAAACAGTTTGAGCAAAGAGAGAAAGAAGAAAGGATAAAGAAGAAAGAAGAAGAATGATTTGTGCAAATTATTTACTATTCACTTTCTCATAAGGATTTACAAATGATTACAAATGAATATCACAATTGGTCTCACTCAACAACCTGAGTGATCTAACCTATATATAGACTAACTTGATAATATGCAACTCAAGCTAACTAAACAATTGGATCCATAACAAAAGGTCCAATTCGACAAACATTTCGACAATACATATTAGAACAGACTTCGACTACAATATGTATCCTTCGACCACAACATGTGATTCATCTTCGACTTCATGCTTGTCTTCTGTCGAAATACATGAAAGCTATTCCTCGACAAAGCTTGAGTTCGACCCAAAAACTCACAAATCTCCACCTTGGATCAAACTCAACAAACAGAAAATCAACTAGCTTTCATAAAGCAGCTTTATCAACTGCATACAGTGGAAAAACTTGCAACTGGGCAACGTCTTGGTGATCATAACAGTAGCATTGTCTTCATTCGAAACCTTCAGCACCTGGACTTCACCATGCTCGATTAGCTTTCTGACGAAGTGCAGCCTCACATTAATGTGCTTAGTTCTCGTGATAGGCGTTTAGTTCGCTCATGATAGACTGAATTCTTCGACAGGTGTATTGTACTTTGACTATCACATTTAACAGTGATACTTCGACCTTGAAGTTTCAGCTCCTTTTCAAAACTTTCAAGCCACAATGCTTCTTTCACAGCTTCAGTGAGGGCAATATATTCTACTTCAATGGTTGATAAGGAAACAACCTTCTAAAGTGTTGCTTTCCAACTAATTATTATGCCAAACATAGTGAACAGATATCCAGAAATAGACTTTCTGGAATTCATACAAACTGCATAGTCAGAGTCGACAAACCCTTCGATTTCGACTATGCTATCACCACCACAGGCTCCACCATAAATCAAGATCATTTTCAAAGACCCATTTATGTACTTGAGAATCCACTTTACAGCTTACTAGTGCACCTTTCCAGGATTGACCATATACCTGCTTACAAGGCTCACACCATACGCTATATATGGCCTCGTACAAACCATAACATAAATCAAAGAACCTATCACACTAGCATATGAAATTCTACTCATATAGATTCTTTCAGCTTCAGTACTCGAACTTTGAGTAGTACTAAGCTTAAATTGAAGATTTGTTTGAGTCACGACAAGCTTTGAATTCGACATACCAAACTTGTCGAGAAGCTTCTGTAGGTATGTCTCTTGAGATAAGCACAATTTCAACTGCTTTCTATCTCTCCGGATGTAAATCTCAAGAATCCTAGTGGCAGCTCCCAGATCCTTCATTTTGAACTCCTTGCTAAGTTCAGCCTTCACCTCCATTACATCCTCGACATTGTTGCTACCTATGAAGATATCATCCACATAAAGCAACAGCATAACAAGTGTATTTCCAGTTCGAAATCTGAAGTAAACACAGTGATCGAACTGGCTCCTAGTGAAACTAATTTGTGCCATGAACTTGTCGAATCCCTTGTTCCACTGTCGAGGAGATTTTTTCAGACCATACAAAGACCTATTCAGCTTGCACACATAATATTCCTTATCCTTTTCTGCATACCCTTCAGGTTGACGCATCAGGATCGTTTTGTCTAGGTCACCATGCAGAAATGATGTCTTCACATCCATTTGCTCAAGTTCCATGTCAAGCTTCGCCACCATGTCCAACAACATTCTAATGGATCTATGATTTATAATAGGAAAGAACACATCATTGAAGTTGACACCTTCTTTCTGAGTGAACCCCCTAGCAACCAATCTTTCCTTAAAACGCTTCGACATCACTCCTTCAATTCCTTCCCTGACCTTGAAAATCCACTTACAACTGTCTAACCTTGCTCCTGTAGGTTTCTCAATCAGCTCCCAAGTGTCATTATCATGAAGAGATTTCATCTCGTCATCCATGGCTTTTTTCCATTCAGTCTTTTTTCGACTCCTCATAGATTCCTTGTAATCTCTAGGTTCTTCCTCAAGTAGCTCACTTGCATATATTAAGGCAAAAGCTATAAGATCTGCATAACCAAGTCTCTGAGGTGGCTTGATGACTCTTCTCGACCTATCTCTTGCCAGTAGGTAGTCATCGACAGTTTCCTCAGCCTCTTCAGCATCTTTTTCTTCTTCTTCTTCGACTTCATCCGGGTTATGCACTTCAACATCACTATGCTCCACCTCAACAGACATTTCTACCTGTTCCAGCTCCTCTTCAGAGATTTATGCACTTCGACCAGCATCACCAGTTTTCTTGAACGCCATATCGACTTCATTGAAAACTACATCATGACTTGTGATACATCTTCTGTAACCTGGTTCTAGGCACCACAACATATAACCTTTGCCTCCCTCGGGATATCCAAGAAACATGCATCTCAGAGCTCTAGGTTCGACCTTATCTTGCCTAATGTGAGCATAGGCTAAACCTTCAAATACTCTCAGTTTGTCGAGATCTGGTGGTTGACCCGACCAAACTTCCTCAGGTGTCTTCATCCCCAAAGCAGTCGAGGGACATCTATTTATCAGATAAGCTGTTGTCGAAACAGCCTCCACCAAAAACACCTTCTTCAATCTAACTCTAACCAATATTCATCTAACCCTTTCAAGGATTGTTCGATTGAATCTCTCAGCTAAGCCATTTTGTTGAGGAGTATCTGCTATAGTCTTATGCCTTACAGTCCCAGACTCAACACAGTAACTGTCGAACACTTTGTTGCAGAACTCAAGGCCATTGTCGGTTCTCAACCTCTTGGTGTAACGCCCCGATTTCGACTAATCCTTTTTCGTTGAGTCCTTTTTGGTTTAATTGGGCGAATATTATTTGAATGTGGAATTTGTGTGGAAATATGTTAAGTTTGCATATTATTCTATTTTAACCGATTTTGGGAGTTTTCAGAGAAAATAGTTTGGAGGGTATTTTGGACATTTCCTATTTAATGTTAAGTGAGATATTTTATGAGATATGGAATTAGTTGATGTTTTGGAAAATAATGAGAAAGATATAAAAGAGGAAATAGAAAGGAAAGAAAAGGAAAAAGAAAGAAGAACAGGAGAAAGAGAAGAGAAAGAAGAGAAAACCTAGATTCTTCAAGATCAACCAAAGCTTGCGATTAATCAGGTAAGGGTGAGAAGTTCTATCATCTTAATAATGTATAAGATCATATATGTACTAGATTTGGATTTGTTTGGTAGTTTCTACACTTTCCATTTTTAGGTCGAAATTGGATTAATCGATAGAAATCGTTGTTTAACGGTTAGAATCGTGTTTAGATGATGTAGATTAGTCGATATATGTTAGACTAAGGCTACTGGAACGACATTGGATTTAATCGGGTGATTTTGGTGAGTTTGGAAGTGCTAGGACAGAACTGAATGTTGTTGTTCGCAGGCGACTCGCTAGCAGCTCGCTAGGCGAGCAGGCCGCGAGCACTCGCTAGCAGCTCGCTAGGCGAGTGCGTAGCGAATGGTCCCAGACTTGGGACAGTAAGGTTTTGGCATTCTTCGCTGGAGGCGAAGGGAGTGGCGAATGACTCGCTGATGGTTCGCTGTGGCGAACGAGGTAGCGAACGAAGTCTAGAGCTTCTGTTTGTGCTCGCTAGCAGTTCGCTAGGCGGGCAGGTAGCGAACGCTCGCTAGCAGCTCGCTAGGCGAGCGTGTAGCGAACGTAGCAGGATGAGCCTTCCCTGTTGCTTCGTGCTGTTTTGGCTTGGGGTTTCGGTTGCGATCGACCTCTTCTTGATTTGAGTAGCTTGTATGCTAGTTATGATGTGTTGTGGGTAGCCGTATGGCGTGAATTCTAGTTTATGAACTGTGAAGTGTGGAATGTGGCCGTTTGGCGTTTTGGTGCATTACTTGAATGTAATAGAAATGCATGATGAGATTATATGATGAATGTATGTATGTATTGTGATATGTATATATAGTGGATGCATAATGAATATATGCAATGAATGTGAAGAATGCATGAGCATGTTCGCAAACGTGGTTGCATTTCAAGAAGTGTATGAAGTACATTCTTGTGTTGTTGACTCTTAGGAGAGTCTGATGAGTGGTGCGACTCTTAGGAGAGTCTGATGAATGAAGTGATTCCTAGGAGAATCTAATGAACGAATTGATTCCTTGGAGAATCTGATGAAAGATGTGATTCCTCGGAGAATCTGCTAAATGACTTGATTCCTCGGAGAATCTGATGAACGGTGTGATTCCTCGGAGAATCTGATGAACGGTGTGATTCCTCGGAGAATCTGATGAATGGCGTGACTCTTAGGAGAGTCTGATGAATGAAGTGATTCCTAGGAGAATCTGATGAACGAATTGATTCCTCGGAGAATCTGATGAAAGATGTGATTCCTCAGAGTATCTGCTAAATGACTTGATTCCTCGGAGAATCTGATGAACAGTGTGATTCCTCGGAGAATCTGATGAACGGTGTGATTCCTCGGAGAATCTGATGAATGGTGTGATTCCTAGGAGAGTCTGATGAGTGATGTGATTTCTAGGAAGATCTGATGAGTTATAGGATACCCATGAGGGGTGGGAGTGAATTGATTCTTAGGAGAATCTGACGGACGATTAAGTCGATAATGTGTTGCATTTGCGTAGAGTAGCGAGTTGGCCTCTATGGTTTGCGTGTTGACATATGTGCATGATGTATGGTGAAATAAGCATGTTGTGTATGTTTATTAGAATAATGTGAAAGGTGTGAATGACATAATGAAATGCTTGAAGATATATATATATGTATATATATGTATGAATGAATATATGTATATATGTATATGTGCGTAACATGTATGAATGTTCCTGAATGGATATAAACCTTAATGATGCATATTGTTTATGCTTGATGTTCTATTTGTAAATAGACTTTAGTGGATACATTGCGATGTACGATGTGAGTCGTGGTGAGAAAGCGTAAGATGCATGGTTGTGGATATGATGTATATATATATATATACGCCTTTATGCATTATTTGTTATGATATTGTTTCTCACCCTTCTGCTGTTTTATAATGCTCTATGAGGCATTGCAGATTAGATTGCTAGAGATCTTTTGTGAGGCGTGGCTTCATCCTTTAGTTGGTCGGCTCTGATATGTAGCACCGGGTAGCTAGGAGTTGTTTTGTTTCTTTTGTGATGCATGTGTATATGTATCTGCTGATGAAAGTTATGTAACCATGTTGGTTGATGATTTGTATATATGAATACATGTGTTAGAGAATTATGAAATATTTGGATGTTCCGCCCTTGTTCTAGATATTTTCTCGTGGGTGTTACCCTGTTGTTGCATATCATTATATATGAGCAGGTGTTTTATATGTGTGATTTTCGGATAATGTGGCATGTCCCTTTTATACCGTTTTATAAACTTACTCTGATGAAATTTTGAATTTGTGCCTAAATGATTAATTGTATTATTTGGGGGTATAGAAAAGGGGTGTTACATTAAGTGGTATCAGAGTCAGTGTTGAGTCAGTTGTGTCTGTCTCGTTGTTTTGATTGGTTAATGGTTGTTTAACTTTGTTGTTATTTTGCGCGTAATCATAATATGGCAAGTCGTAATGACAATGCTATGGCTGCGGCATTGGAGGCGATGGCTAGAGCGGTGCAGGGTGCGCCGAATGTGAACGCTAATAATGAGTTTAGAAAGAACCAGCTGCGGTATTCAAAGGAAGGTTTGACCCAGACGGTGCCCAGATTTGGTTGAAGGAGATCGAGAGGATCTTTAGAGTTATGAACTGTGCTGAAGGCAATAAGGTGAGACTTGGATCTCACATGTTACGGGGAGAAGCCGATGACTGATGGATCGGTATGAGACAAGTGCTTGAAGTAGATGACGAGGATACAACTTGGGATTTATTTCGTGCTGAATTTTTGAGGAAGTATTATCCTGAGAGTGTGAAGGGAAGGAAAGAAATGGAATTCCTTGAGTTGAAACAAGGCAATATGTTCGTGGTGGATTACACGGATAAGTTTATGGAGTTAGTAAAATTTCATCCTCACTATGACGCGGTGACGGCGGAATTTTCTAAGTGTGTTAAGTACGAGAACGGCTTGCGTCCTGAGATCAAGCAAGCTGTGGGTACCATAGGATTAGAAGATTTTCAGAATTGACCGAATGTTGTCGAATTTTTGAAGAAGATCGTAAAGCTCGTTCTACTCACTACAAGAGTTTGAAGGAGGAGAAAGAAAAGCAACAAGTAAGGAGTGAACCTTATGTGATGCCAGCTGATAAGGGCAAGCATAGGGAAAACTTTGTTAAGAGATCTGGAGGAGAGAGTTCTGGATCCATTAAATGCTACAAGTGTGGCGAGATGGGTCATAAGTCTTTCATGTGTGGAAAACCCAAGATCAAGTGCTCTAACTGTGGAGTTCTTGGGCATGATGCTAAGGATTGTAGAATGGATGTAGTGAAATGCTACAATTGTGGAGAAGTAGGTCACATCAGTGCTAAGTGTCCTAAACCGAAGCAAGCTTCAGTAAATGGGAAAGTATTTGCATTGGCGAAGTCAGACACTACCAAAGCGAATCGTTGATTTGAGGTACGTGCTTTATTGACAATATTCTTTGAGTACGTTAAGTGTTTGAGATTTTTGTATATTTACTTGTGATGGTAATATGGTTATTGAGGCGCCCGCTTCGGGGTCGGTAACTACGTCTTCGGTATGATTAAGTTGTCTCTTGACTATATATGGTAAGGACTTCGTTGTGGAACTAGAGTAGATTGTTATCCCCCGTTGGAGAGGATGAGAGTTTCTTGCCCATGGAAGAGTTGGAGAAACTTCTAGTGGACGGGACTCGAGTGTTTAATTTGGCTGCATCAGTGTCAGCAGAGGGTAAGGTTGAACTGGACGTGTTTCCAGTGGTGCGTGACTTTCCAAAAGTATTTCCGGAAGGTGTTGAGGATGTACCGCCGAAGAGAGGAGTTGGATTGAATTCCGTTGATTTGATGGTGAATGAGAATGAAGACTTTAAGATGATGATGTTGGATGAAAGTTTGTATCCGAGATTCAAGCTCATTGGGGTAGAATGACTAGTATGTCATTCCTGATGAGGTATAAGTGTTAGGGTTGTGTTCGCTAGGGTAGAATGACTATGTGTCGTTCCTAGTGAAGAGATCGCCGGGGTAGAACAACCGTGATGTTGTTCCTGGTGGAGAGTATGCGGTGTGCCTGTAACCTCCAATGGAGATTGACGTGGATTGACGATCTTATTTGAGCCATGCGGTATGACTATGATTGTGGTATGGAAGTATGCGTGTAAGAGATCATGTGTAACTTGGAAAATGGAGAGAGGGCGCGAAAGTCGTGTTCGGTATGGTTTGAACCAGGTGATATTTTCAAGGACGAAAATTCCTAAGTGGGGGAGAGTTGTAACGCCCCGATTTCGACTATTCCTTTTTCGTTGAGTCCTTTTTGGTTTAATTGGGCGAATATTATTTGAATGTGGAATTTGTGTGGAAATATGTTAAGTTTGCATATTATTCTATTTTAACCGATTTTGGGAGTTTTCGGAGAAAATAGTTTGGAGGGTATTTTGGACATTTCCTATTTAATGTTAAGTGAGATATTTTATGAGATATGGAATTAGTTGATGTTTTGGAAAATAATGAGAAAGATATAAAAGAGAAAATAGAAAGGAAAGAAAAGGAAAAAGAAAGAAGAAGAGGAAAAAGAGAAGAGAAAGAAGAGAAAACCTAGATTCTTCAAGATCAACCAAAGCTTGCGATTAATCAGGTAAGGGTGAGAAGTTCTATCATCTTAATAATGTATAAGATCATATATGTACTAGATTTGGATTTGTTTGGTAGTTTCTACACTTTCCATTTTTAGGTCGAAATTGGATTAATCGATAGAAATCGTTGTTTAACGGTTAGAATCGTGTTTAGATGATGTAGATTAGTCGATATATGTTAGACTAAGGCTACTGGAACGACATTGGATTTAATCGGGTGATTTTGGTGAGTTTGGAAGTGCTAGGACAGAACTGAATGTTGTTGTTCGCAGGCGACTCGCTAGCAGCTCGCTAGGCGAGCAGGCCGCGAGCACTCGCTAGCAGCTCGCTAGGCGAGCGCGTAGCGAATGGTCCCAGACTTGGGACAGTAAGGTTTTGGCATTCTTCGCTAGAGGCGAAGGGAGTGGCGAATGACTCGCTGATGGTTCGTTGTGGCGAACGAGGTAGTGAACAAAGTCTAGAGCTTCTGTTTGTGCTCGCTAGCAGTTCGCTAGGCGAGCAGGTAGCGAACGCTCGCTAGCAGCTCGCTAGGCGAGCGTGTAGCGAACGTAGCAGGATGAGCCTTCCCTGTTGCTTCGTGCTGTTTTGGCTTGGGGTTTCGGTTGCGATCGACCTCTTCTTGATTTGAGTAGCTTGTATGCTAGTTATGATGTGTTGTGGGTAGCCGTATGGCGTGAATCCTAGTTTATGAATTGTGAAGTGTGGAATGTGGTCGTTTGGCATTTTGGTGCATTACTTGAATGTAATAGAAATGCATGATGAGATTATATGATGAATGTATGTATGTATTGTGATATGTATATATAGTGGATGCATAATGAATATATGCAATGAATGTGAAGAATGCATGAGCATGTTCGCAAACGTGGTTGCATTTCAAGAAGTGTATGAAGTACATTCTTGTGCTGTTGACTCTTAGGAGAGTCTGATGAGTGGTGTGACTCTTAGGAGAGTCTGATGAATGAAGTGATTCCTAGGAGAATCTGATGAACGAATTGATTCCTCGGAGAATCTGATGAAAGATGTGATTCCTCGGAGAATCTGCTAAATGACTTGATTCCTCAGAGAATCTGATGAACGGTGTGATTCCTAGGAGAATCTGATGAACGGTGTGATTCCTCGGAGAATCTGATGAATGGCGTGACTCTTAGGAGAGTCTGATGAATGAAGTGATTCCTAGGAGAATCTGATGAACGAATTGATTCCTCGGAGAATCTGATGAAAGATGTGATTCCTCAGAGAATCTGCTAAATGACTTGATTCCTCGGAGAATCTGATGAACAGTGTGATTCCTCGGAGAATCTGATGAACGGTGTGATTCCTCGGAGAATCTGATGAATGGTGTGATTCCTAGGAGAGTCTGATGAGTGATGTGATTTCTAGGAAGATCTGATGAGTTATAGGATACCCATGAGGGGTGGGAGTGAATTGATTCTTAGGAGAATCTGACGGACGATTAAGTCGATAATGTGTTACATTTGCATAGAGTAGCGAGTTGGCCTCTATGGTTTGCATGTTGACATCTGTGCATGATGTATGGCGAAATAAGCATGTTGTGTATGTTTATTAGAATAATGTGAAAGGTGTGAATGACATAATGAAATGCTTGAAGATATATATATATATATATATATATATATATATATATATATATATATATATATATATATATATATATATATATATATATATATATATATATATATGTATATATATGTATGAATGAATATATGTATATATGTATATGTGTGTAACATGTATGAATGTTCCTGAATGGATATAAACCTTAATGATGCATATTGTTTATGCTTGATGTTCTATTTGTAAATAGACTTTAGTTGATACATTGCGATGTACGGTGTGAGTCGTGGTGAGAAAGCGTAAGATGCATGATTGTGGATATGATGTATATATATATATATATATATATATATATATATATATATATATATATATATATATATATATATATATATATATATATATATATATATATATATATATATATATATATATATATATATATATATATATATATATATATATATATATATATATATATATATATATATATATATATATATATATATATATATATATATATATATATATATATATATATATATATATATATATATATATATATATATATATATATATATATATATATATATATATATATATATATATGCCTTTATGCATTATTTGTTATGATATTGTTTCTCACCCTTCTGCTGTTTTATAATGCTCTATGAGGCATTGCAGATTAGATTGCTAGAGATCTTTTGTGAGGCGTGGCTTCATCCTTTAGTTGGTCGGCTCTGATATGTAGCACCGGGTAGCTAGGAGTTGTTTTATTTCTTTTGTGATGCATGTGTATATGTATCTGCTGATGAAAGTTATGTAAGCATGTTGGTTGATGATTTGTATATATGAATACATGTGTTAGAGAATTATGAAATATTTGGATGTTCCGCCCTTGTTCTAGATATTTTCTCGTTGGTGTTACCCCGTTGTTGCATATCATTATATATGAGCAGGTGTTTTATATGTGTGATTTTCGGATAATGTGGCATGTCCCTTTTATACCGTTTTATAAACTTACTCTGATGAAATTTTGAATTTGTGCCTAAATGATTAATTGTATTATTTGGGGGTATAGAAAGGGGGTGTTACACTTGGCCTTTCTGCCAGTTTGAGTTTCGACCAAAACCTTCAAACTTTTTATATTCTCAAAAAGTTTCATCCTTCGTCTTCTGAATGAATACCCATAACTTTCTAGAATAGTCATCAACAATGGATAGAAAATAACTTGCACCTGAGTGTGAATGATGCCTTACAGGCCCCCAAAGATCATCATGAATGTAAATAAGGGATTCATGTGTTTTTTTTTGTTAAACTTCGCCCTACAGGATTGACCAAATACACAGGATTCACAAAACTCCAACTTTTCGACTTTGTCACCACCTAGCAGGTTCTGCTTCCCCAATTCGACCAGGCCTCTTTCGCTGACATCGCTCAATATTATGTGCCATAGTTCTGTCTTCGACACAGGTTTTATGGATGCCACATTTGTCGAACCACTTACAACCTCAGCCTCAATGGTATACAAGCATTATTTCTTCACACCTCTCAATACTTCCTTCGACCCCTTCATGACTTTCAGGATACCTTGCTCTCCTTTGAAGACATATCCTTTCTTGTCGAATTCACCAAGAAAAATTAAATTCCTCTTAAGGTTAGGTACATACCTAACCTCAGTCAATAGCCTTATTGACTCATCATGGAGCTTGAATCTTACAGATCCAATACCTGCAATCTTGCAAGCTTTATTGTTTCCCAACAGCACTGTTCCACCATCTTGATCACATAATTCTTCAAACACATTCTTGTTTGGAGTCATATGCTAAGTACATTCAGAATCCATGATTCACTCTTTGCAAGAGTTGTTGCTCGATACCACAAGGACATCAGATGATTCATAATCATCCTGCACAATAGCTGCATTCCCATTGTTCTTACCTCCATGATTATTCAGACGCTCAGGACACACCTTTCTTGTGTGACCCTTCTTCTTACAATGATAACACTTAATCCCATAAATATCACCACCATAAGACTTCTGCTTAGTTTTACCTTTCTTCTTATCAAACATACCATCTCTCTTCGACGATTTCCCCTTTACGGACAACCTTTCGCCAACTGATGATGATGGTTTCTGCTCATTTCTTTCGTTCATATACTTCGAACACAAGGCTGCTTGAACTTCTTCAAAGGTCAGGGACTCTCTTCCATACAAGAGAGTTTCTTTGAAGTTAGCATGTGACTTGGGTAAAGAACACAACAATAACAACGCTTGATCTTCATCATCGATAGTAACATTAACATTTTCAAGATCAAGAATAAGCTTGTCGAACGTATCCATCTGCTCTGTTAATGTTTTATCTTCAGTTATTTTGAATGAATACAAATCCTGCTTCAAGTACAAACGATTCACCAAGGATTTTTTTCATATACAATCCTTTGAGGTTCATCCAAACACTAGTCGTCGTCTTCTCCTTCGAAATCTGTTTGAGAACTTTATCACCAAGACTCAAAACAATTGTGATGTGGGCTTTCTCGATCATTGTTGTCTTTTTCTTCTTTGTCAGTGCAACATCCATGGCATATCAATCATTTAACGCTTCTAACAAACCCTATTGAACAAGAAGGGCCCGCATCTTCAAACGCCATAACCCGAAATCATTAACTCCGATGAACTTCTCAACTTCAAACTTTGTTGACGGCATCTTCTCCATGCTCACCGCACCAGTTTGTTGTGATTACAAGAGATACCTTTCAACAAATCAAGATTGTGAAACAGAGTTCTTGGATGAACAATGAAAACAGTTTGAACAAAGAGAGAAAGAAGAAAGGATAAAGAAGAAAGAAAAAGAAGGACTTGTGCAAATTGTTTACTATTCACTTTCTCATAAGGGTTTACAAATGATTATAAATGAATATTGCAATTGGCCTAACTCAACAACCTGAGTGATCTAGCTTATATATAGACTAATTAGATAACTTGCAACCCAAGATAACTAAACAATTGGATCCATAACAAAAGGCCCAATTCGACAAACATTTCGACAATACATATTAGAACAGATTTCGACTGCAATATGTATCCTTCGACCACAGCATACAATCCATCTTCGACTTCATGCTTGTCTCCTATCGAAATACATGAAAGTTATTCCTCGACAAAGCTTAAGTTCGATCCAAAAACTCACATATTAGGTAACATAAGGAGGTTGGTTTTGGGTGAAATGTCGGGCCAATAACTGGAAAATGGTTGGAAGGGTGTGTTTGTGCACTTGACGTCTTTGGTAGACCAAGAAAGGTTTTGCGTGTTTGTTCTCTTGCAAAAAAGTGTTAGAAAATAATGGAAACCCCAATTATTTTATTAAAGAGTGAGTGTCTTGGTTAATAGAACAAAATATATGTATTTTCTTGAAATATGACATTTCTAGAAACTTGAATCATATGAAAATTATATTCATAGTATAAGAAACCTTTTTGATTGGTTGAATAGTTAAGAAAAGCATATTTAACATATTGAGTTGTGGGTTTGGTGTATTCTCGTGGCTGAAAAAGAATATAACAAACATAACCAAAGGTGCAAAGAATGGATAATTATATTTCTTAACAAATAACTACATAATGAGAATCATTGTTTAAAACTTGAGAAGGTAGGTGATTAATAAGGTGGAGAATAGTGAATAATGATTCACACTAAAATTAGTCCACCATTAAGGTGCAAACCACCTCAAGAAGATAACTATTTTTTCCCACTACCCTATTTTGTTGAAGTGTGGAAGGAAATTACTTTGTGATAATATGTCATTTTATTGCAATAATTCTTGAAATAAATGAGATGTGTATTCCCATTGTCAGAATGCAAAATTTTAATTTTTGATGAAAATTGAGTTTAAGCATATGCGTGTAATAATTTAAATGCATTAAAGGCTTCATAACTTTATAACTTAAAGGATATATCCATTGAAAAAACTATAGTCGTCAATAAAAGTGATAAAGTATTTATATTTTGCATGATATATAACGGGTGTTATCCCTATAAAACACTTTTAACTATATCAAAAGGTTGACTTACATTTGAGTGATTAATTAGAAAGGTATGAATTTACTTTTACCAAACTCACAAGAATTTCAATCAAATTGAACATCATTAAGAGATGGGGAATTGTTATTGTCAAGAACTCTAGATTTTACCATATCATAAAGTGTAGGGGTTGGTTGAAAATATACATATTAATGAAATTCTACATCACTTAGTTTGTGAGTAAAGAGAGAGTCGAATGCTATATATAGGATATAAGTTCTTTGAATTTCCACAACGTTTATTTTTGTGAATGAATAGAGAGACCAAGGCTATATATAGGATTCAAGTTCTTCATTCTAAGATGCACCAGTCAAAAACACTTTCTTTATTCTCTTATACTCTTGTATTAAAGTGTTGTGAGATATAGTTAAATATTTGTTCTGGAGGGTGTGGGTGTATTAAGGGCATGGGTTAGTTGAAGGTATATTATGTGTTGAAATAATTTTCACATAATATTATTCTCTGGTTGTCATTTGACAACGGTCATGGGTTTTTCTTCGGTTTTAGAGTTTTCACGTTATGTTCTTGTGTTGTGATTGTTTTTCTCTTTTTTTCTCTATACTTTGTTTTTTTTAACAACTGTTATAAGAGATTTTGGATCGATCCAGGGATAAGTGTTCTTAGTATTAGTATGCTTTGTGGTTGCAGTTTTCTCTGATCTTCCACATCAAAAAAGAAGGATAGTGTTGTGAAAGAGTTATTGAGCTACAGTCAGAAATTATGCTATGCAGTTTGGGCTAGAGAAAATTGATGGAAGAATTTTTTTTTTTTACTTTTGAAAAGTTCGAGTCAAAGATGTGTTAATACAATCAAGATTACACAAGGTGCAAGATTACGTTGGTGGTTGAAGAGATTTATGCCACCAAGAAAGTTGCACCATAAAGTTTCAACCTGGTTTTTGACATGTGAAATTTTTTTAAGTGATTTAGCTTCAAGTGAAGTATACTCTTCTTTAGGTGGAGTATGATAATTTTTTAGAACTGTGATTGCTGGTGAAAACAATGTGAAATTCATGGAGTGGTTTAACTTCAAGTGAAATTTATTCTTCATGATAAATTATATGATTGTCGGTGATGAGAATGTGAAATTCTTAAAGTGATGTATCTTCAAGTAAAATATATTATTCATGAGAAAGCATGATAGTTTTTAAAACTATGATTGTATTTGTCGGTGAAGACAATGTGAAAAATCTTGAAGTGATGTAGCTTCAAGTGACTATACTTTTTATGGTGGAGTATGATTGTCAATAAAGACAATGGAATTTGATGTATTATATTCAATCAAGGTGGGAATTGTTGAAATTGATTGAAAATATACATGTTGATACTCTTTATGATGGAGTATGATTGTCGGTGAAGATAATGAAAGTTTATATATTATTTTCAATCAAGGTGGAAGTTGTTGAGTTGGTTGAAAATATATATGTTGGAGAAGTCTCAAATCGCTTAGCTTGTGAATGAAGAGAGAGTGCAAGGCTATATATATGATATAAGTTCTTTGAAGTCCCACATTGTTTAGTTTTGTGAAAGAAGAGAGAGTTCAAGGCTAAATATAGGATTCAAGTTCTTCATTCTAAGATGCACGAGTAAAAAACACTTTAAACTTATATTTGACTTTCTTTACTCTCTTATATTCTTGTGTTAGAGTGTTGTGAGATGTAGTTACATATTTGTTTTGGAGGGTGTGGGTGTACTGGGGACCTGAGTTAGTTGAGGGTATATTATATGTTGTAATAATTTTCACATAATTTTTTTTCTAGTTGTCATTTGACAACGATCATGGTTTTCTCTAGTTTTGAAATTTCCACGTTATGTTCTTGTGTTGTGATTGTATTTCTCTTTTTTTTCCTATGCTTTGTTTGTTTTTTGCAATAGTTTTGTGATGTGACATCTCTCTCTTGTGGTCTTAGAGTATTAGTCTAATTGATGCTCCTGACTCTCCCGGACTCCTCAACATTAAGGACATTTGAATTTAGGTGACAAGACGCTTATTTCGTAATTGGAAACTAACTATTGTAAAATTACAAGAAATAAAAGGCAGTAAATAACATAAAAACAACAAAAAATTTAGAGGAAAAAGACATTCCACTTTAGGTCGCACTGCGATCATCTTCCTTTAGTGTTTTTCTTATAATCAAATATATTAGCTCAAATAGAATACAATAAGTATTCTATACATACAGATACAAGATGGATGCAAGACATCAAACCAAACAATTGGACATTACTCATGTCACACCCTCAATACAACATAGGCCAATAAAAGGAACGACAACTTCTTTTGTTTCATTGTTGTTTGAATGAGGTTACATATTTATAAAAAAGAATATATATAATTTTTATGGCATTTTATCATTTAAAAATATAATGATACATGTAAAAATAGTAATTAAGAAAGAGAGAAGGAAAACATAACACCTTTCTAAACACTTACTATAAATTTCCATATAGAAAAAAATAGAAGAAAAAGCTATATAAGCTAAAGGAAAACTCACACCTACACCTACGGATAAGGAACACCTAGAAAAAGAAATCTTAAAGGTTGGTCCTGTCCTGTGTGTTTTGCTTCCCCTATCATCACTAGGGGACATAAACATTCTACAAACACAAAAAAAAAACATTTGATTCTGTCACAACAAACTAATCAACCCCAAGCCGATTGAGGCAAAGGGGGAAGAGAGAAAGAAAACACTTTTTTTTCTCTCTTTCTTGATTTTTGTTTTCAGTAACTTGTTTCTTGCCCTTAAAAACATTCCTTGGAACGCAAGCAATGAGGAAATCATGTCCAAATTTTGACAAAACAGATGGACTGGACACGATTCTGGAGGTGCCTATTCCGGAGGAAATGTTGGCAAACATGGGCACGAACGGGTTCAATCGTTGGCAGAATCTAAAAACACTAATGAATAGTGCTCAAGATAAGTCGTCGGGTCTATCCGCGCCTTCGAATAACGAATTCACTGCATTGCTTAAGCTTGTTGGTGCTCCCCTCATTCCTTTTCAGGTCCAATCCGACAATACTTTGACTCGGCCTCTTCGGGATTGTTCCATCGTAAGCATTTGCATTTTTGTTTAAAAGGTTCAACTTCAATTGAGTAAGTAATGATGATATATAATTTTGATTGAAATGTTTCGACAGAGAGATTCGATTGGGAAATACATAATACAACAGTATGTGGCAGCAACCGGAGGACAAAGCGCATTGAATTCATTGAAAAACATGTATGCAATTGGAGAAGTTAGAATACATGGATCGGATATGCGTCATGGCGCCGATGATAATAGTGTTAATTCAAGAGGGAAAGCTGAAGTAGGAGGTTTTGTTCTATGGCAGAAGAATCCTGATTTATGGTGCTTGGAATTGGTTGTTTCTGGTTTCAAAATCACTGCTGGTAGCAATGGCAAAGTTTCATGGAATCAGTCTTCTTCTCAACCTTTTCATTCGAATAAAGGCCCTCCTCGACCCCTTCGTCGCTTCTTTCAGGTAATAATAATATTCAATACGCACATTTCATTCATCAGAGGCGTCTTTATAAACATGCAAGACAGACTACCACACAGAGAGCCAAAACTTAAGACGGCCCTATTTTGTTTGATGTGTTTGGCTTGTTAACTCTTACCAGGGGCTGGATCCGAGGTGCACGGCGAACTTGTTCCTCGAGGCAGAATGTGTAGGCGAGAACAAAATCAACGAAGACTTGTGTTTCATTCTAAAACTACAAGCGGAACAGCATTTCCTGCAAGCGCAAAGCACGTCAAACACAGAAATCATAATGCACACAGTATTGGGATACTTCAGCCAACGAACGGGACTACTTATAAAATTCGAGGACACAAAGTTAGTTAGAATGAAGGCGGTTAAAGGAAAAGACTCGGTGTTCTGGGAAACGAACATCGAGTCTACGATTGAAGACTATAGATGCATTGGTGGGATTAACATAGCGCATGGTGGGAAGACAGTGTCGACGCTATACAGGTATGGCGCGGCGCATAATCATAAACAGATGATTGAAGAAACATGGTGCATTGAAGAGATTGATTTCAACATTGTTGGATTGTCTATGGATTGTTTTCTTCCGCCGTCGGATCAGGAGAAAGAACATGATGGTGCGGAGCATGCAGTGGGAGTGAGTTAGGATTTTGATTCAGTTATAATCATGTAACTCCTCAAACTGTAGGAAGTGTAAATACAGTGAAAACTTTATCTTTTTAACTCTCCAATTTTTGTTGATATCAAATATATATTTTTTCATTGAAAACAAAAACTTTATCTTTTTAAGTTCAACATTAAATTCAATAGCACAGAAATGCCAATGAACAGAAGTGATTTTTTGAAGAAGAGAGATTAGCTTATCACTTATCCCAAATGAGGGACGGAAGCAAAAAATATAAGCATCTTTGAGGGGCATGTCTCCAGTTGTTGTGTGTTTCCAAATAAGTTAGTCCTTAATGGGAATGGTGGTGCTTTGAATCAAGTTCAAGAGATTAGGAAAAAGGCAGTGAAGATCAAAAGGAATCTTCCACTTGGAAAGCACTATAAAATCATGAATGAACTCTTGCTTGCAAATTGATCACAACACTAGGAGAAATTTGAAAGAAAGATCCTAAGTTTATAAAAGACCAATCATGGTTCCAGAAGTTTATATTCTTGCCATTACCAATGAGCCACCTTGTGTTATCCATGATGATTGAAAACCAGGGTCTGATGCTAGTCCAAAGGGAAGAGAAAATATGGTACCTGATGCAGTCCTTGTTCTAGACAACTCTATTTCTTAGAAGTAGGGCCCATTGAGAGGAAGAGTTCAACATTTCAAAAAGCCTAACTTGATCTTAGTTCAACAAGAGAATCTCTGTAGGCACCACATGAGTTTCTTAGACACCATGCGGATTTTCTACAATGTTCTTAGGTTTCAGAGATATATCTTCGAACGCATCCCTTTTACACTCAAAGAATGTCATTTTGAATGGTGCCCCATGCATTTGTTTAAGATTTATTCCGGAGATATATCTTCAAAACCATATCATAGTTATATTTCTGGAATAAAATCAGAGACAAAATCAACACAAAATGAACTTTCCAAGCATAAAATGAGCATTACAATGATGATTTCAATAAAAAATTAAATACTACATTTCAATGTTTCGGTGGACACTTGCACATCTCCAAGATATCTTTGAACGATCTTCATAGTGTCGCTTCTATCTCGAGCGGAACTTTCTCTTCAAAACTGAAAAATGTTTGTCACATCGTCATAACATCCGCTCGAGTCTTAAGCTCAAATTTACTGAACACAATATTCAATTAGTTGTCAACCGATAGTGAACAGTACTCAAGCTTGACAATCCTTCTGTAAGATAAAAGATAGTGGACTTCGTCTATGATATCGTCGAGGGAGGTGAGATCGGTGAGTTTGAACGTCCTCCCGGTGTAGAGGCACTGGAGTATGAGACACTTGCGACATACCAACAGATGTTTATTTCACACATTTGAGACATTTTGAGTTTGTGTGAAGTATAATACAAGAACACCCAAACTTATAGAAGACCTAGTTCAATAAGAACTACTCATTGGCTAGCATTCATACTTCGAATATATATTTTCGGACACTGCGTAAGTTTTTTTCAAAAACTTTCATGATTAATCTGAGCAATGTAGATGGAAATGAATAATCTTTACTTGAAATTCGATATTCTTTTCCTCCCTGTGATATGTTGAACAAAAATGATGGAAATTTGTAGTGAAAAATGGGATTGAGAACGTAGGAATTTTAGGGGTGAGGGTTTGAGTTGAAATAGAAGTATGGTAACAATGAGGATTGATCATGCAACTAAAAAATATATCAAATACTTTCAGATATATATCTTCGAAATAATCTGACATGCAAAGGTGACAGAAAAATTCAAACTGTCGTTCACATCGTCTGGAGGTATATTTTCGAAACATTCATTAAACTGATTAATATTCATATTTTCTCCAAATGATTCCGGAGATATATTTTCAAAATAAATCTTTAGCAAATGTATGGGACGCCATCCAGAATAGTTTTTTTATTGTAAAAAGAGTGTGTTTAAAGATATATCACCGAAAACTATAGACATTATGAAAATTTTGTATAGTGTTTAAGAAACACATAGACTACCTTAAGAAATCCTCTTTTTAAAATAATTTTAAATTTGAAGTTAGTCATGGAAATTGGCCTATATTGCGACGGATCTTTTGGAATTAGGACCGAAGTGTTGGATAACAACTTAGGTGTCGGTTTGGTGGAATTTTGATTTTTAAATTTTATAAATATTTATTAATTAATTTCAAAAAACTATTTTAAAGAAAAATAAAATAAAAAATGCCTAATAATTTTTATTTTAAAAATTATTTTAGATATGAAGAAATGAAAAAAAGAAAAACTTATTTAATAGATTTATTTTTAAAATGTATTTAAGTTTTTAAAAACAAACTTGTATTTTGTATTTATTTTTTAAATATATTTTATTTCAACTTAGATATAGTTTAAAATGTTTATAGTTATGTTAAATTTAAATGTGAAATTTATATATATATAATTTTAAAATATTTTTTAATATTTTCAAATCATTTATATTTAAAATTTAATTATTATGCACTGTCAGTATAAAAAGTTTTATACGGTCAATACATTACCACCATTATTTATTGGTATTATTTTTTAATTGATTAAAATAAAAATCAAATATTTTAAATAAATCAACAGTTCTGATTAACCGACAGTATAAAAAATCTTTCCTGTCAGTGTATACGTCAATTAAATTCTTATATTTATATATGTGTTGGATATTAGAATATTCATATTAACATCAAATCTGTTTTATTCTACGTTAATTATCTATATATCTCCATCAACAATATATATTTAACGAAGACATCATATTTATTAAACTAAATTATAGCTTTGTTCCTCTATTATAGTCCATTTAACTAATCAATCGCTCTATTTCGTTTTTTAATAGTTTTGTTCTTTATTGTTTCTGATTAAAGAAAGTGTAAACGTGTAAAAGAAAATTAGATATTTAAAGGTGAGTGATTGACTAGTAGCAAATTCAGTAATTACAAATTAAACTCATTATTTCAAAATAGATTACATACAAAATAATATTAAAAAACATAAACTCAAGCACTATAGTTTCTAGTCTGAGATTGATTGTGGGGTTTGTGATCTTCTTTCTATAATTGTTTGTCCAACATCATTCTTCTCCTTCTTTTGCTTCCTTTTAGGTTTTTTTTCTTTTTTATTGCCACAAAATCAGACACAAAGATCACATTCATCATTATCAAAATCAAAAATCGACAAACAAAACTAATAAAAGTAAAAATCGACAAACAAAACTAATAAAAGTAAGGACTACATGGATTAAACATTGATGCAAATTAGACAAAAATATATGTATATAGACAGAAGTTGGTCTTCAGGTTATGTTCTTTGATTTGAGCGACTAGAGAGCATGAAAGCCTTGGAGAAGTTGTTGTTCCAGTTTTGTTTCTGAATTCTGTTTTTTTTACTAGTGACTATCGAGCACATATACAGATTTTGTTTCAGGTGTATGTTTTGCATGTAACAGATTTTGTTTCAGGTGTATGTTTTGCATGTAACGACTTGGAAAGACGATGACGTAAACATACGAATATGGAAATATATGTTTACAATTTTAAAATTAAATTATTTTATTTCATTTGAATTTTTAATATTAATAAATGATAAAATAAATAATATATTTATAAATATTAATGATAAATGAGCTAGAATTATTTATTACAAATGTAACATTGACTTATCATCAAGTAGTATGTCTTTAAAATTTTATTTTGAACTGATAAGGGAACTAAAATTGTAAAAGAAAATGAAATAAATAAAGTGAATTTTAAAATGGAGGAAACAAAATTTTACATAAATAAAAATATAGAGACAGTACATTTAGCCATTTTTTAAGCGTTTTTAATCTGCTATAAAAACGATTTATAATATCACTTAGTACTATTTATTAATCTCTATTCTTTTAATGTTTAATTCATCTTTTGTATGTTATTCATAAAACTAATTATAACTTTTTAACTAGTATGAATTCAACAAAACAACTTATAATAGTAGTGGTCAAATAGCGAAGAGCATATGAAGTGCTATGTGCCAACCCCATTAGGCCACTAACCACTTGCTACAATGACTTAGCTACTATATTTTGGACTTTTGAGTGTGAAAGAGAGACATGTTGCTATTATTATTTCAACTATGGGATACATACAGCTAAACCCCCTCCCTCATCAGTCACCAATACTCATTCGTTTTTGTCGTTCATCTGAGAACGAACCATCTTCAAACATACAAAGAGAGTAACAAACAATGCATGCAAGTGCTGGCAATAGGCACTACAAGTTATGTGCCTTGACAGCAATTGTTCTTATAGCTCTTTGGTCCATGTTTACAGGCACAGTCACCCTCAAATGGTCCACAAACAACGTTAATCAATTCTCAGATGGATTGGATTCTATGATTCTTGAAGATCTGGATGTGTTGGTATGGTACCCAACAAGTTATAATTTTACATTTATTCATTCATATAGATATAGCAGTTTTCTTCATAAATCACAAACTAACAATAAGTTTCGTTTCTGTTTTGGTTCTTCAATTGAGAAATAGGAAGTGGAGGAGAGAGAGAAGGTTGTGAGACATATGTGGGATGTGTACACTCGGAGTCATAGTAACTCCATGGGATTACCTCAGTTTTGGTTGGAAGCTTTTGAAGCAGCTTACGAGAACTTGGTCAGTGATGTTCCTGCGGTTCGAGACACTGCAGTTTCAGAAATTGCCAAGATGTCACTGGCACTGCGCTCACAAATTTTACATCAACTTCCTCTTCAAATTGAATTACCATTTGTAAGCTTATCTCACATAAAATAAAATAATCTATCAACTTAGTTTTTCTTTGACCTGACATAGACAGATAGTACATAGTCTGAGAAAATTACATTCTTACTTTTCATGGCCAGCATGTGCAGAGCAACAGGAGATCAAGAAAACTTAAGCAAGACAAGATTCAGAAGGAATTGGATCATTATAAGACCATGCATTTAAAAATGAAACAATCTTACCTCCTAAATAAAAAAGAAAAAAAAATTATGACTGTCTAGGTTTCTAAATGTAGAACTGCTACACATTGTGGTCCAAAAAGAGAAGGAAAATAACTACTGCTAGTTGCATATTTATGTTTGTAGTGTCATAAATTTATCAGAGCAAATTACTTGTGCTTTTGAGACAAGATGTTCAAACATGGGAAAAATGAAAAATCCTTTTTATAAATAACCTTTTTTTCAAGGATATAATAATGGGAATGATAAAATTGCTTGAAGATGAGACAAAAGAAGATGAAACAAAAGCAAATTAATAGAAATAAATTAAGGCTGACTTTATATTAAAATGACAAAATTGCTTGAGCAGATCCAATTGATGCTGCTACTGTTGCTCTCTATGAACAAAAATCCTAAAATGGAAAATTCATGTACGAAGTATGGACAAAACATATTTACATATTCTGCAACAACCTGTGTTAGTGTTAGACATCAGTCTTCTACTGTCTGGATCTCACCCATCATTATCCGGTTACTTACGACATTAAATCCCAAAACTGCAGCGCTAACCTTTTTCCCTTTCTTACCTTTCTTTCCAACTTTTGAGGGGGAACCATCTGCCTGTGCCAGATTCTGTAAATTTGTATTTCCAGATATTACGCTTCCAGTAACTTTCCGATCATTCTGTGTCAGAAAAGCTGTTTCCAAAACTTCAGAAGGTAGTAACTCCATGTAATTGAGGAATTTGTCAATGAATTCATGATCAGGGTCATATGATCCAAGATTTTCTTTCAGAAACATCTCTGCTTCAGATTTTGATTGCTTCGAGCAAAATTCAAGGAAACTTGTATCTGCCACCCCAAAAAAATAGAGTTAAATTGACGTTATATAGGAGATTAAGTTACAGATAACGTGAACACCCAATGCCTGACAATATCCAGTTAATTCCTTTAGAATATGTTTGGGAGATGGGTTTTGAAGGGCTAAGTCGATATTATGTTATATATTTGAGTTTCTTTTTTAAATGAATGAATGACATGATAGATTATCATATAATATTCCAATCACCCTTTATAATTTCTTAAATTTAGAAATGAAAAATAATCTTTCCCAACATTTCCATCCAAAGCCCAATACTAAAAAATTGACTTAGGGAGACAACATTTGGAAAAACATATTTGCAGGTAACCTCTTTAGTCAACCTAAATTTGGATTTATCTATCAAAATATAAAACTAAAACCAAGTCTGAAATGGTAGGTACCTTTTGTCCCAATAAGCCTCACACATTCATTTTCACACCAAACTCTGAAGTCCATGGCTTCTGAAAATTTCAAATAGAAAAATAGCTCAATATCTTTAGCAAGTCATCTTACAATCCAACGAAATTTGCCAGAACTGGGAAACCATGTGAAATTACAGTTAAAATAAATACGAGCAATCTTTACCAGAATTCCTAGTCATGGCATCTTTTTTTAATTTCTGCGATGATTGAGAAGAGGCGGGTGATGATGACAACAATCGCTCTGTTGGTTTGCTACTCCCTGATTTTTGGTGGCTTAATGATCCAGATGAATTACCTTTCATGGGAACATTTTTGGAACCCCAACTCCCCTGGCTCGCAAGCTGATGGAAATTTGATCTGCTTATACAACAGCAACAAAATAAATATTGAATCAACATATCCTCAAAAGAAGGTTTTCATGCAAACAGCCACACACCTAATGTTGCATGTGTTAGTATTGCTTCTAAATACACAAATGCTCTTGGATAGAGAGACAGGACAGTGTCCAATCCAAGGCAGCATAGAAGTAATTAGTTTTCCTAGATGTTTAACCCAAGTCTTCAATCAACCTTAACATCTTATAATACCATCTAAAAATCTATAGTCACTTTCCATAGTATAATGTTATCATATTTTTATCAAAACTGATATTTAGTTGCACAGTTGCAAAACACATCCTTTCTAAGAGAATAAGACCTATTGCTATAATTGGTTGTGATATAGAAAAAATTTTAGAGCCATAATATACATGTATAATTAACAGATTCCAAAATGCAAAACCATTTCAGTACAGTAGCATCGTAGAAAATAAGTTTGATCGAACATACATATTAAAGAATTGCAAACTTAGTGTAGAATGAATATACAGCAAACACTAATAGCACTACCACGAGGAAGAAGTCTTACTGTTTAGTTTCTTGCTTAGATTGCTCAACTGGACCCCAGAACATGTCATCATCCCCTTTGTATTTTGAATGAGAAGCCTCGGAGTTTATCTGGATAGAAGATACAGCTTTTAATGAAGTTGGAGCTGAAATTGTCCGTGAAGGACCACTACTCTGAGCAGTTTGGGCTTGCTGTGATTTCTGAGATGTAGGAAATTGGTTTGGGGGACCTGCAGAAGACTTTTTCTCCTGTTCCTTTAGAATGTCTCTTAATGACAGTGGTTTATGAACCCTACCAGAATCAAATGTCCAAGCTGGAGAAGGAGATGGGCTTGTTGGCTCTCCCCTCCAAAGAACGAAATCTCCTAGAGAGGGTCCTGAAGGTATGGTAGGCAGTTGTTCTTTCTCCTGCTGTACAGACCGGGAGCTTTTTCCCTTTTCAATGGGACTTGAACTTATTGGTGATTCACTAGAAGCAACTGGCTTTGAGATCTTGGACCCTGAACCCTTTGATTTTGTAGATTTTTTCCGGCTCCTTCTAGTGTCTTTAGCTTCAATGAAGTCTCCTTCATCTATTGGTTCTGATTGGGCAGCTATATATTGTGAGAATGATATACTGTCTAGACCTGTGCCATCTCTTCCATTAAAAATCTCTCTGTCTTCTGCCAATAGATCATGTAATGGACTTTTCTTGCTCTTGCTATGTTGAGAAGTTTTGGTTTTTACCAGATTTTCAGTGTTGCTTGCTTCCTTATGATTTTGACTGGACACCTTGATAGAGTCTGGAATGGCCACAACTCCAACCCAGGGAGTAGTCACACTGAGGGAATTGACGGTAGTAGCAACCTCAATTACAGGCAACTCGGTTTGTGCCTTTTTCTGCTCTTCCTGTTGAATTTCTAATAAAGACTTCGCCTTGAAACCAGGAGCAGGCTTCCAAGCTCTCCCTGCAGGCAATTCAGTATTCTGGGAGGCAACAGGACTAGATGACTTTGAGTCATTCTCAACAAATGTTACAGTGATGCTTTCTGGAATATTAGCAGGGAGGTCACTAACTTCTTGATGAACTGCATTTGTGATAGAAGTTCTGGATACACCATCTTCGCCGCTTGTTTGTTTGAGATGTGTTTCATAATCTTCTTCTTCCCTATTGACCTCCTTCAAATTGATTTCACTATAATTTGGCTTTTCAGATTCTGAATTCTTCGACTGCTGCAAAGTTACATTTTTTAGCAATCCTTTCGCTTGACCAGAAGATTGGGATTTGGAAGATTTTTGCTTCTTGGATTTCTTCTCAGGAGCCTTTTTGGGTTCACGCACTTCAATATCTCTTGCGTCTACCACAGATGGCTCAACATTTGACACGACTCTTCCACCTAGCTCGTCTGGTTTAATCTCCACATCCGTACCCACCTGACCTGCCAGTGGTGATGCAGCCGAAGACACATCCATACCCACCTGACCTGCCAGTAGTGATTCAGCCGAAGACACTACAATAACAGGTGCAACACACTGCGCAGGTTTGGAATGCTCATCAGACTCGGAAACTGCATTCACAAGACTACCACCAGCGCTACCATTGTTATCTGACATCTGCTCCACATATTTAACAGTACAGTCAGAAGCAGATAAAGGTTTATCTGCGATATTAGGCTCTTCTGTGGTTCTACTCTGCTCATGTAACAGGAAACTTTCAACAGAAGCTGATGCAGGCAATGTTTCCTTCTGGTAGTTTTCATTAATTTGTTCAGGAAGAGCAATGTCCCAACTTTTATGTTGACTAATATTCCCAAAAAATTGATGAGGAAGCTGCATGGATTCAGCGCTTTTATTATAACTAGTATCTTGGCTTTCTTGCTGAGATAAATTCAAAGACTTGGCACTAAGCTCATCATGCACACTAGAAACTGGTGTCTGAGAACTCATATGAACATTTTCATTAGGTGGTTGTCGTTGAGAAGGTTCCACATGCAAATTCCCTATTCCTATTCCACCACCCTGCAACTGTCCATAAGATAAACCGCCAAATTGTTGTTGAGACTGATGCCCCTGCAACACATTAGAAAGCATTTGCTGTTGTTGGTGCATTAACAGTCGTTGCTCCTCCTGCTGCTTCAAAAATAGGAGTTTATCTAATAAAGGCATGTGCTGTGCAGGAGCAGTTGCCTGTGAATGCATCTGCAGCAAGTATTGCTGTTGCAACATATTCATTATCTGGGGATCCTGGTACAAACTAGAAGAAAACAACTTGTCTGCTGCCAAAACATTAGATGGGCTATCTGCAGTTTGAGCTCTTAAGTTATTTAAAGACAAATGGTTTGGTGCTTGAAATGTTTGTTGTTGAATTCCAAATGGTATAAAATTTTGATCACGATGCAAGTCAATATTATTCTGAAGGGGATCCAATCCAGCTTGCAGAGGATAATTTGACCAGCCGGTGACACTATTATTTAAGCCTGTGGATGCCCTGTCAGTTAATCCTTGAATAACTGAGCTCAACTCAGAATTTTGGGACTGAAACTGTCGAGAATTGTCACTCAATGAAGACATGAGCTTTGAATGTGGTGATGCATCTGGAACTGATTTTGGCGGAAGGGATGCTGCATCAATCCCTGGCCAGTATGGATAAGGATTTGGTAAGGACCTCTGTCGTTCAAGTGCCATCCTCTGAGCTAGCAAGTAGGGGTTGTTTACACCATCAACTCCAGACGAGCCCAAATTACCAGAATTGCTTCCAATAAATCCTTGTATTCCTAAAATGTATGTGATTAGGAAAAAATTTGACCATCTAAAACACAACGGCCTCAATACATAGTACATATTATAGAGAGAAATTGTAGCACATGGCATACTTTTATATCAAAAATATTTATTAAAAAAGCACTATTACCTTGTGATGATGTCACGTTTTCAAGTGGGGGACTGCTCTTGCTACCAGACATGAGTGACTCCAAAAACCTATTTTCAGCTTCAGTGGCAGAACCCACTCTATGCATGGAATTATTTCTCAACCTCTCAACCTCACTCGGCCCAGTACGAATATTCACAAAGGTACTAGTACTTTGCGGAACAGGTGCCTCGGTAGTGTCAAGTTTTGTTGCAGGGAACCCAGGTGGTGGCCGGGCTTTAGCTCGTAAATGAGGCATGACATCACAAAGTTGCAACCATGGCGAGTCAGCTGCTGCACTTTCTAGACGAACTAGCAAGTCAATACCAAAATATCCAGCCTCAAGCCATCCAATAATATCAACTCCTTTGAATGGACCTTGAACTTGACCCCGAGGATCTTTATAGAAAAGGGATAACTCCTCTGGAGAAGTCTGCGGAACTCTCCTGCTTTCCAGTTCACCATCCAAATATCCAGTTAGTTGCCTTTTAACAATTGAATCTTCGTTAGATTGCCACTTAGCTACATCTCTGGTGTCAGATAAATAGTCCAAATTATTTTCCCACTGAGTACGAAAATCTTTTGGCTGGTGTGACCACTTCAATTCTGAGTTTTTTGAACTGACATCACCAGGCACATCTTTGTTATCAGGCATGAGAGTACTTGCTTGTTCATTCAGCGATGTGGCACGCCATCTAGTACCAGGATGAACAGGACTATTTTCTTCAAAGGCTGACTCTCTGTTACTGTGCACCTCATCAGCTACTTTAAAAGAACCTCCATCTTCACCTCTATCTGCATAGACAGTATTAGAAAAGCCCTTTCAGACACATGAAAACCCGTCTTCATATTAGCCAAATGCAGCAAGGTATAATCCATTAAAGTGAGATACTGTAACCAAATGCAGCAAAGTATAATCCATTAAAGTGAGATACTGTTGGAAATAAAACACTAATCTTCCACTTTCCTACACCTCTCCAAAAGTTCACTTCTCAAGTAGTTTAGATCCATTGACCATTGTATATCAATTTGAACAAATTCAATGTATTCTAGGAAGTAGTGCTAGCTTAACGCTTTCCTTGTAAATTGTGTATTCCTATTTTTCACAGGTACTCATTGGACCCATTAACATTTAAAACAAGAATTCTAGGTTCCAAACAATTGATAGTATATTTACAATATATAATAGTATCAATGAAAGTTGAAATCAAATAAGACCAGATAGACAATATAGTAAATCTTAACAGAGACAAAAAGGGGGAGCAAGAACCACTTGTTACATAAGAGCAAGTTCAACCATGCATGTGCAAAGATAATCATAATACCCATTAACATTATAGAAAGAAAAAAACTCAAGGTTCCAAGCAATTTAAATTATAGTAAATATATCACTTTTAAAATATAGGTAAGAACAAAACTTACCTTGTAATGTGTAGTTTATTGGGGTAGTAAAATATACAACTCCCAGTCGTATTTAGTTTTTAGTAATTAGCAATACTTCATTTTTAAAATGGTTAGAGGATGCCTTAAGATCTGTATATTTTCCGAGTTGGTTAAAGAGATATAACTGTGTGTTTAGTTTTACTTTGAACAGCTTTCTAGAAAACTCATAATCAGTGGCAAGTGGTTATAACCTTCCTACTAAGCTTATATTATTAATTTACCTTGGACAGCTGCATTTCCAAGCTTCATTTGTCTTGAATGTGCAAACTCTGTTGAGTTCCGTCCATCTTTTGGCACCGGAGGTGCACTGCTACTAACTATTTCCCCTTTGTCAATACCCTTTAAGACAGTCTGTTTCAAACAGAAAATCAATCTAATAAACCACTAGAAATGGCAGTGCCATCCAGATACAATATACAGTAATATCAATTACCAGTTCCTCAGAAGTTGGTGCACAGAGAGCTAAAGGCTCCAATGGTTCGTCTTGAGTAAAAGGAGGAACCTGTGCAAAATCCTCCACTAGTTTTACAGCTGTATGCACATCAATCACTCTGTACACATCAAGTATATTAGTCCTACTATATCTAAATGGATGAGCTTCTCCACGTTCCCTTTCAACTTTATCCATTATAGTATGAGGGTATTGAGAATGCATGTAGGAGCTATTTATAGGACTCCCGCCAGAGCCAAATCGGCCACGTCCTTGATTAGTCCCTGGAAGTGTATCCTCCCCACGGCCACGTCCGTGATTAGCCCCTGGAAGAGTATCATCCCCACGGCCCCGCCCAGAAGAAAATATAGGCACTTGTTTGCTGGGTGTCACATTTTGGTGATGTGAAGGCTCTATCCTTCCACGCCTTTGTAAAGAGTTAGATCTCCACGGTGAAAAACGATCCCCTTCCTTTTCCTCTTTACCAGGATTAGAAATGTGAGACGAACCTTTGTCCAGGTGCAGATCACAAATTTTACCAGTGTCGTTCTTTTTTTCATGAAGAACTTCCGGCTCCTTCTCTTCATGACCCCAGCGTGAGGTCCACCTATTCTCACGCCGCTGATCAAAATTCATCTCTCTATTACCTGAATCATTCCACCTATCAGATGTACTACGACGTGTTTCTCCAAAGTTCCTTGCCGATTGATTATCTGCCCATCGCTCCACTCTCCGAGCATCACCTAAGCCCTTGTCTCCATCCCTCCATCGCTCCTGGCGTAGGGAGGACTTGGTGTCTCGCTCTTCATCCCTCCAACGGTCATGACGTCCACTTTCAGAATCAAGCACGGATGGCCTAAAGACATCCTTTCTCTTATGGTCGTCATGCACATCTTCTCCATTTCCAGATGTCTTAACAATCTCTGAGCGATTGCTAAGTGATGGAGTTGAGATGACATGGCTTTCCTGAGAAATAAATAAAACAGACTGACTTAGAAGCAATTATAAAATAATTCTCAAGTGACGTGTTCACAAAAACATTACAACAGTACACCAAAAAAATCTATTTCAAAAAGTTTCAGGCAATTGTTACACACCACAGTTCCTGCTCCAGGTTTTCCCTCCCCTGGCTTTGGCAGAAGCCACTGCGGTGAGAGTGGAATAGGATTCTCTGAGCCTTGGAAATCTGAACATATGTGATAAGAACTTCCGTTATTAAAACAGAATTGAATTTTTTAACCAATTTCAAAAATTTTACCAAAGCAGAATCTAGGAAAAGTAAAACTATTGACATAAGTTTCACAGTGCACAGATAATCATGTAAAGAATCAGAACACAGTTTATCAGTTACTAACTGTTTTTCCATCTATAGCTCTTTTCCACTAAAAGTAAATAGTATAGAATAAACAAAAAAACCTAACAGTTCATGATTTCAAACACGATGAAAAAGCATAGACGTTTTAACACGGCGTGAAGATCTAAGAACCTTCTAATCCAACAAAATAATAACTAGCAGGGAAGCTAAGAATTAGGTTTAGGATTAAATTAAAATCGATGTTAATCGAAAGTGAGAAGAAGCTAGGGTTTAGTGGCGGCATAAGAGACGGTGAAATCAGAGACGGAAACCTTTGGAGATCGGAAAGGGATGAGCGGTGGAGACATGGAGGGAAGTGGCGGAAGTCCGGTGAGACATGGTTGATCGGCGGCGAGAGAGGTTACGATTGCGATTGATTGAAAATAGGGTGAAGTGCGAATGAGGAAACTGTAATGCAAAGAGGTGAGTGAATATAAGTTTAACTTGTGGTGTCTTAAAATGCAAATTGATGATGATTTTATCAAAGTTTGGGTCCACTTGTTATGACTCTCGTGCTCGCTTTTGGTCGTGGCTATCACGCGCTACGGTGAAAAGCTTTGGTTAGGGCTATTTCGGTTGAAAAGCTTTGACATAGTGGTGAATTTGGATGTGCTTGTTTACACGCGCGTTGGTTGTGATCGGTGAAGGATTTCCTCTGTTATACTTTCACTTGTTTTATTTTACTATTATTACGCGTGTCTGTCAATTTCCTAAACGTTTCAATAGGGTCTTGATTATTTAATTTTATTAATTAATACATTATTTATAAATAAATAAGAAGGAGTCTTTCATGTTTATTAAGGTATAGACGTTTGCCCGTACGTGATAGTCTTGCATAATATTATGAGATATATGATTATATTAAATACAATTTATAATTAAATTAGTAAATCATAAATCTATTTCATATTACTTTCAATTTCCAATCTTGTTATTTGAATAGATATCACTCCACTTGTAATTCTAAAATAGAAAAATTAGATTCACTTTAAATTTATATTGCTCCCCTTCTATATATAATTATAAAATGGGATTATGGATAAAAGAAAAAAAATTTAAAAATTAAAATTATATATATATATATATATATATATATATATATATATATATATATATATATATATATATAAGTTTTTAGTTGTTTTTTAATTAATTATTTTTATTTAGACAAAATATTCTTTTTAATTATTAACTAAATCTTTAAATTCAGATTGATCCCTTAATTTTTTTTTTTGTCAGATTTGGTTCCTTAACTATTTATAACGTGTCATATTAGTTTTTTTTGTTTGATTAGCTACGAATTTACCAACGGATTTTTGAATTTTTTTCATCGCTAATTACATGAAAATGACCAATATAACACGTTTTAAAGAATCAAAGGACCAATCTGCCACAAAAAAATAATTAAAAGACCAATTTGAATCTAAAAATATAATTAAGGGACCAAAAAAAAATATTTAGTCTTTTATTTATTATTAAATTTGGAATTTACTTTCTTATTTCTTTCGGATTCAATTACCATATTAACCATCCACGAATATATTCTTAAGAATAATTTTATTTTTATTTGTTAATTTATAATTATTTACTATTTTTTAACTTCATTATTATCATATTAACCATCCACTAAACACATTATTAAAAAATATTTTTTTTCCTTAATAATTTGTCTATTCACTCTCTCATGTGTGGTTAGTTTATCGAATTTTTAATCCAAATAATCTAACTTTTCAAAAAAAAATCAAAAATAATCCACCTTTTAAAATTATTTTCAAAGTATTCCAGTTAGGATTTGGGATTACACAAGGGTGTTAAGTGGATTGGCTACACCTTGTTAAGACTATAAGGGAGTCGCCAATTGGATTGGAGACTCCTCGTGCAGTCTCCAATCTAATTGGCGACTTGGTGCCAATTCATCTAGAGACCCCTTGTATTTTGAAAAAAAATCAAAAAAAATAGATACTTCCAAAAATAATTAATAAAATACGTCAGACGGGAAAATAAATGTTATCATTAATTTAAAAAAATGTTACATAAACTAGTGTGGCGACCGGGTTGGTCATACCGGTCACTAGTTCCACATCCCTTAGGCACCCTAACTCGTTGTGCCCGTCCCCCACGTTGTTGATTCACGCCTGGTGTTTGAGGAGTTGAAATCTCAGGAATATTCTCATATGGTTCCCAATGGATCTCTTGCATTTCCATTAGGTCCTGTGTGTTGAAACTGATTGTGCGGCCCATGTCAGAGTAGTTCGGATGTGATGAAGGGGTCATTGGTGTGCGGCATGAACGGCTAAAGGGGGACATTGGTGTGAACGATTCGTTGAAGAAAGGTTGAAATGGTAGTGGTGTTTGAAAGCCATAAGGTTGTTGAGATGGTTGAGTGGGTAGGTCAGGGTATGATCGGAGCATTTTGGCTATGGAAAGATGTTTGGGCGTTATGGCTATAGTATGATGTACCCTCGTTATGGCTATATCTTGATGTTGTGTTGAGACCATAGCCATATTGGAATTTGTGTGTGGGAGATGGCACAGGGGACGATCTTGGTATTGTGGTTGGGTGTTTGGCATGTTTGGACGGTGAATGGGTTGGTAACTCTGTTAGATGGGGACTGTGAGTAACATGGCCTTTCTAGTGGATTAGACATTGAAGCGTCTTGTGTGTAGGTGGTTTGGAGTAGGTCGTATAAATATATGTCTTCGGAGACAAACTCAGTTGTAATCGATATGTACCAAGCCATATAATTAATAGTTGGTATAGATGGTGTTGCCATCACCGGGTCACGTAAGACAGGGGCGTTGCGGGTCATCAATTTACGACGCTCATATTTTGCAAAATCCTTCCAGTTGGGAAATTCCCATTGATCATTGACTATTTTTAGATGCCATTTACTAATGTCAACAGGAGGATCTGGAATATTTTGATGCATTCCATATTGTAGTTTGACACGATAACTGTTGTGCATCTCCACAGTTGTGAATCTGATGATCGGGACGCATGCAGTCCAAACAGCAACATCTTCTTGTCTGACTTCATGTAAGTGTTCTGTAACACCCTTTTCTACCCCACAAAATAAAAGGCAAAGTATTCACATTTATCAGAGTAAATTATTAAATTCAATAAAAATCACCTCAAAGGATGTACATTTCTCAATAAATCAAATGTAAGTCAAAGCTCCGTAAACAACGGGTTTTCTCAAAAGATATCAAAAATTGCAGCGGAACTCAAAAGGCATAATCCAAAGTTTTCCTTATACGGGAACATAATCAAAATAACCAAATCAAATAAAATAAGGTTTGACTCAAAGACCCCAACCCGATGTTACACTATTAGAGCTATTAGAGCATGACCCTCTAAGTCAACCACCATGGCCAACAACCTAAAAACTTTAAAAGCCCTCGACGGTATCCACGGCTAAACCTGGTCATCTGCATGTTACCCATGTGGAGGCAACATTCAAACAGGCAGGGTGAGTAAAATAATTCATGATAATCAATGTAGGAAATCAACATATAAAATGGCGTCATTTCATATTCAACATCGTCATATTCATCAAGGAACATCAAAGGACACAACATCATAATTTAATCAAGATCATCTCATAAATGAAAATGCAACAAGACTCAATGCATGTGGTACCAATCATCACAGCTCGACGGACACTGGGTCATCAACCCTCCATAGATCTTTATCAATAGGATCGATTCTACTCAAGAACCGGAGCACATCAAAATACCTCACATCCGCACAATGGGATTGAAGCCAAAAAAATCAAGGTCCTGAACCGAAGTTCGGATGCACATGAATGCATGATGCACACGTCAATAATCATCCTCATAATAACATCATAGGTGCATCGTCGTTCATCATAATCATCATCATCATCAAAAATCATGTCATCATAGAATCATCAAAACTCGTGGAAATATCATCATAGTTCATCAATCATTACATTGTAGGAATCATCATATAATCAGTACAAATCACATAGAATTCACAGTCATACTCATATTCATTCATCAAAGAAATCACAACATCAAAACATCAAGGCATCGCTGCACAAAATCAGAATTCGCGAAACTCTGCTACGTTTGCTAGCAAATTCGTTGTGTGAGTCTGGGGCGAGTTTCTTCGCTGTGCGAAGGATCCTTCGCAGTGCGAGTCTGGGACGAGCTTCGTTCGCTGTGCGAACACGCGATGACAACAAAACGCTGTTATGCACCAGAACCTAAAATGAACCCAAAAGTCCCACGATTCACTTCCCCAATAATCCAAAAACATCCCTAAGGTCTTACGGCGATAAAGACACAAAATGTACGACTTATTAGGTCAATCCCGTATCATATTCACGCTCTAAATCCCATAAATCCTTACAACTACACCACAATCATTAGAGTTTCTCACTATCCAATTTTCCTACAGGGTTAGACAAATGTCAAATCAGAGCTTTGGCCACGAAGGCCTAATTTCCTTTAACCCAAATAAACCTCTACGGTTAAAATCTCAATAATAGATTTAGGCCACAAAGGCCAAATTCCCTTTATCCCATAATAAGCCTCAAACCCTTTAAACCCTTAAATCAACGTTAAATACATTGAAATTGCACATTGAAAACAATGAAGGCAATAATCCCCATACCTTAATTGTCGACTCTAAGCCTTCTCAAATCTTTCAGAAAACCTTTCGAAGCTTTTGCCTCAAACCTCTTTCTCAGAGCTCTGGCCTCAATTCTGTTCACGGTCTAACAAAAATGAATCATAATCCCATCACAATTCCCTTTTTGTTAAACCTAACCTTGGGCCTTAAAATTGGGCTTTCCAATACTGCCCTCACTAACTCCTCCTCAATTGTCCAATTTGCCCTTAGTTAACTTATATTTATTTAAATTAATAATAATACCAATATATCCATATTATATACTATTATTTAAATAAATAACTTAAAATCCATAATTCTCAATATTTCACAACCACCACCAAAAATTACCAAAATGTGAATATTCTTATTTAAATAAATTAATTGAATATTCCAATAAATTTGGGGTGTTACATGTTCCATGTTTAGATATGGACGCCATATGAACTGAAGAAGAGAAAAATATTAGATCATTAAATAGTTGATATAGAATAAAAATTGATGTAGCTTAGAGCCCTTACATCTGCAAGTTTTAGGTGATCCAACAAATTGCGATATTGAATGATACAATGTCTAGGACATATATTATAAGTCATACCCTTAGCCGACCATCTAAACCAAAAACAATTCAAACTCAATTAGTTAGAAAGAATAATTATTAAGTGAAATAACCAAAGATTAAGTGATGAACTTACTTTTGTGCATACGGGAAGGAAAAGTCGTTGTGGTTGACGGGTGCTAGGTGTTGCACCCTAAAATTTGACCAACCAATTCTCCTATCTGACTCATGGTTTAAATTCATATTCGCAGCTCAGATATATGATTTTTGTGCACAAACAGGGGGACAACAGAGTTTACAGCTTGATTTTTGTCTATCAGATATGGCAGACCCAGTCCAGATTGCCAGGGTTTTACTTTCAGGAAATTGTGCGCTCCTCGGTGATTTTTCAGTGATTTTGGGATATTCTGATGCCCGGGGATCTCCGTTCGATTCGATCTGGTCTCGTGCGCTCTTTTACAGGGGTCATTTGCATTCATCTGCATTTTTTAGGATTTAATAGGCTTTTGTGAATTTTTAATAGGCTTTATAGATTTTTCTGGAATTTAAATAGGGTTTTAGAATATTTTAATAGCTTAATTCTCTTTTTAGGATTTTATAAGAATTTTTAAATCATTTTTAGAATTTTGTATAGATTTTAAAATTAGGATTAATAGGTTTAATTAGTTTTTAGATAATATAGAAAATTAATATAGTTTTTCTTTTCCTAATAGATATTAAAGAATATTAGAATGTTAATAGGGATTAGTAGAAATATAGAATTAATTGGGTTAATTGATTTTTAGAATTAATTAGGATTTAAATCTTTTTGTTTAGGATTTAATTGAATTTTTTAGATTTAATTAGGATAATTAGACTTTTAATCATTTTTTAGAGTTTAATTAGATGTTAATTGTCTTTTTAGGATAATATAGAAATTAGAGCATTAATCTCTTTTTTTAATTAGATTTTAATTGATTTTTAGGTTCAGTTAGATTAATATGAGTTTTAATCTTTTTTTTAGATTGTTGTTAGGATTAATCATTAGTTTAATTGATATTGATTAGAGTTAATTGTGCTGATTAGATATAATTAGGGATAGTTAATTGTTTGTTTAACTCAGTTTTTTACAGTTTTTGCTGTTACTTTCGTGGGCCCAGGAGGTGCCTTTTGGGTGAGGCCCAATTCTCAAACGGTTCAGGAAGTCCAAAACGGTCCAGCAGTTCTCAGAACTCTCCAGGAGTCTCCAGAAGGTTCCACGCGTCCACCAGGGTATAAAAAGCCAAGCAACACGTGTCCCCAGAGGGAGGACCCACTTTTCGCGTCCAAGCCACGCCACGTTTCTCCCGCTGACCCCACTCACTCTCTCTCCCAGGCCACGTGTGGCCCAGGCAGTAACTCCCTCACCACCTGGCAGCTCCTCACACTCACCGGAGTTTCACGCCGCCGGCCATGCATCAGCCGTAACTGTTCCCCGCCGGCCACCGCAACGCCTTCCGACCACCGCTCAATTCGCCGGATTCTGCAAAAATTGCAGAAATCCAAGATCTTCATTTTCCTTAGCTTTTCTTCTCCGATCGTCCCCGATCTCTTCCGTTCATACTTCACCGGAATCATCATCAGCAACCAGATCTTGTAGGATCTTCCCAATCCAAGATCATCAGCGCGTTTGGATCTTCCTTCTCCCCATCTGGATCTCGCCTGGAGCGATTTGCGTTCAGCAATTTCTGGAGATTCACGCAAATTCCAACCGCGTTCTTGATTTCTCTCTCCGTCCACGAACAAGCCTCGATCCATTTTCCAGATCGTGCCTTCAAACATATTCTCAGAAGACGTCAGCGTTCTTTCTCTTCGCAAATAATCTTCATCGGAGCACTTCTGGTTCTTCAAGTTTTTTCCATGAGCTAGCTTCAACGGACGACTCTAAATCTTCATCTCCAGGTATGTTTCTGGAAAACTCCCTTTGCATGTTCTTTTGCCTGTATAACGCACTTCCGTTTGAGTAGCGATTTAGTTTGTAAACGGCTAGGGTTTTGAGATTGTTTGTTGGATCGTGAGAGAGTTTGAGAGCTAGGTTCTGGTGGTTTGGTTCGTGTGGATGCATAGATGGAAAGAGATCAGAGTCGCGATTTGTGTTTTGTGTGTGGATTTGTTTAGGGATTCTGACTGTGTGAGGGCTTGAACATGGAACGTTTTCGTGAGAGGGTGTTTGAGTTGTTCTTGGCTGAGATTTGAGAGGGATCTTGAGGTTCAGAAGGAGAGAATGGAGAGAGCGGAGAGAGTGGAGAGAATGAGAAGGCGGAACGGCGCAACAAGGGAGCTGTGAACAGTGAGAGGCAAATTTCTGAGTGAGAATCCTTTTATAGCTAGGGTTTCTGAATTGGCTTGAACTGGGCCCAACTGACTTTGCTTTCCACACCCCTCATACTCAGGCCCAAGGGAATCAAACTGAAATAAGCTGCTAATAGCACCCCCGGGTTGTTTTCTTTTCTGAGTTTACTCATTATTTTTTGAGGAGACTGGGCCCTGCGCCCAAATGCTAGTTGCACCCCCAGAATTAGGGCCCAAAGCATAAATAACTCATAATCTTGCTGTTTAAACCCCCCAGCCATATTTCAATTTTATTTCAATTTCTTTTGTTTGTGCATATCAAATAATTCATAAAAAATGTAAATAATTGTTTGTTAATAATTCTTTTTCAACCATTTGATGAAAATGTTAAGAAAATTAAATAAAAATAAAAGTGACATTTTATTTTTGTTTGTTATATTTTGCATATTTTTCAATTAATTGATTTGTTTTTTTAATATTTTCAATGCATGCATATCATTAAAAAATTCATAAAAAATGGTAGATTTAGTCAAATAATTCCGTTCTTTTTTCTGTAGACTCGTAATTCAGTGTAGAATTTTATAGCATAAAAACATTAGCTCAATCATGCATTTTCATTTTAATTGCATTTTTCCATTGTTATTGATGTTGAATAAATTGGTCTGTGGATATGTCTGTGTTGCTGATTGTAGTTCTTTCATCTGGTATTGAATTTTATTCTGATTTTTCAGTATGCTGCCCTAGAGCCATGTAGGTCTCCCATTAGATTTTTGATAGATTTTTGTAGGATATTCTGATAGGATTTGTCTGAGCCTGAAAATAGGAGAAGTTTTGATGACTTCTGACTGTGAAGTTCAATTGTGGTTGAACTTCAGAGATAGTCTTTTGTGGTTTGTTGGCCTGTGGGTTTCTTCTCAAGGTGGGAGCTGATGGAGGTCCTGTTGGAGCTTGCAAGGATGCAGTAGATTGAGGCTTAGTCTAGGAGCTTGTTGTCTGTTTGTGAGGTTCGAGATCCTGAAGTTTGAAGGGAGTTTATGGTACTTTCCTGAGGAAGGCACTATGAATGACTTTCATCCTTCCTTCTCACCTCTTTCTAAAGTATCCAATGATGTCGGAGCCGACTTGTGAGTTTAATTCCTCCTGAGGAGGGATGTAAACTGATCACATGTTGTTGAGCCACATGGGATACGATTCCTAAGTGGAAGCCCCTTAGCACTTTCCTGAGGAAGGTCCTATGGGTCTATTCACTTAGTTCCAGTAGTTTGTCTAGGATTTCTCAAGTATCCAGTGATGTTGGAGCCAACTTGTGAGTTTAATTTCTCCTGAGGAGGAATGTAAACTGATCACAGTTGTTGAGCCACGTAGGATACGATTCCTAAGTGTCAGCCTCCTAGTACTTTCCTGAGGAAGGTCCTATGAGTCTGCTCACTTAGTTCCCTTAGTGCATATAGGTTTTCTCAAGTATCCAGTGACGCCGGAGCCTTCATGTGAGTTTAATTTCTCCTGAGGAGGGATGTAAACTGATCACAGTTGTCGAGCCGCATAGGATATGACTCCTGAGTAGTAACCTCCTGGTACTTTCCTGAGGAAAGCACTATGAGCTTGTCTGCTTAGCTTCCTTTCTCTGGTAAGCTTGTTCTGAAGCTTGGAGACTGGGATTGATTCCTCTTGCCTAGGAGTTTGTTTAGATCCTTGCTTAGGGTTTTGATTAGAGTTGTTGCTTAGATCCTTGCTTAGGGTGCTGTATAGAGTTTTGTTTAGAGCCAGATTAGGAGATTGTTTCAGGTTTGTTAGAGGCCCTGCTCAGGGTTAGTCTCTTTGTATTGTTTGACTTGTGTGATGTTGTGTGCATTAGACTTAGGTATTCATCTAGATAGTTTCTGAGTAGGTGCATCTTAGAAGTAGACTGTGTGTGCATGAGAAGTTGAGGTGGTCCTCCTTCTGCTTGTTTGTTATTGCGTGGCTTTGCTTGTTGGTATTCGGTAGAGCTGAGCTCCCTTGCCTCTGCGCCTTGTTTGCTTAGTTGTTGCATTCATGCATATTTTCAGTATTCATTTACGTTGCCGTTTCTTGTTTGTGGTTTAGTCCTGTTGCCATGATCCCTTAGGAGCTCTGACTTCTCCGCTGCGGAATTGTTATGATAGATATTAGGATGGTCAACCAGGTGTGATAGCAGTAAGTAGATTCCCCTGTTTCCAGTTATAGTTCTAGGGTTTCCCTTTCCTTTCTGTAGGAGCTTTTGAGTAGCTTGATCCGTAGTTAGCTGAACTACAGCTGCTCTGATTCTTCGTTCCAGACGAAGATATGTAGGCATAGGATGCGATATCCTAGCGAGCACACTAACGACTAACTTTTGTTCTCTCGCGGCTGTGCGATCGAGACTTTCCCGCTAACGACTAATTGTTATCCCTTTCTCTTGCCCGAGCGTATTTGAGACCAGATCATAGTTGTAGGTTCCAGAGCCTTAGAGACCAGTTTGTTTCCCACTGCTGCGTGAGAGCCCCTGTTTACCCGTAGTTAGCCGAACTACGTTTGCTCTGATCTTTCATTTCAGATGAAAGTACGTAGGCACAGGACGCGATGTCCTGGCGAGCAACCTTTCCCCGTTTAGACGTAGGCAGTCGAACTACGTTGACTCTGACTTTCCCATTGCACGAGGGAATACGTAGGCCCAGAACACCGTATGTTCTGTCGAGTCCTGTCCTTTTATTTTCTTTTCAGACCAGCCATTAGCGTAGATAGATAATACACCCTTTTACCTATAAACACCAAGCGTGGATCCCATCGAGTACGATGGACGTGAGGGGTGCTAATACCTTCCCCTTGCGTAACCGACTCCCGAATCCAGGTTTTGGTTGCGGTGACCATACCTTTTCCCGTCTTTTGCGAGGTTTACTTCGAGCGTTTCCTTTCCCGCTCTGAGGGATAAATAACGCACGGTGGCGACTCTCCTGTCAAGCCGGCGCCGATTTTCGCAGTAGCGACAGCTGGCGACTCTGCTGGGGACCTATAGCATCTAGGGACTTTTCCCATCCCTTATGCTGGGACCGTTTCCCATCCCCTACGCGAGTCAATCCTAGCGCTTGGGTGTTTATTTGTTGGGTGTTGTGCATATTGTATTTTACTTTTCTGCACTTTACTTTTCTGTACCTTTACCTTTCCGCATTTATTTTCCAGCATTATATTATCATGATTATTGCTGTGGGCAAAGGGAGGTTACTGTGAGTGAAAAGCCGGACCTGGGCTTGAGTACACACCTAGATATAGTTGTGGAGAAGTAGTAGACGAACCTGTCTGCTGAGCAGGCACAGTTCCCTACGAAAATCTGCGCTCAGACGAGATTCTTGCAGAGGTGCTCCTTTCCGGTCCTGAGGATCTGAGGGGAGTCCAGACGTGAGGATTGTCGACTCTGGGGACCGATCAATTGGAAGTCAGCTAAGTGAGGCCTCTTCATGACTTGATGATGCCACTCCTTCTGGGAATCGTATCGTCACTCATGAAAGTCTGTGACGCTGATAACCGCATAGGATGCCGTACCTTTGTCCGTGGATTAGGTCTATCCTACCTGTGAGAGGGACTGGGTTATTGCAGGAAAACTGGCCGTCAGAAACCATGATTCAGTATCTTTGTCAGATGGTATTCTTGATTCATCTCCAGGTGTGTTGTCTGGGTCAGATGGGTTTCTTATCTGAGGTTGAGGCTGTTATCAGATGGTATTTTCGTCAGATACAGAGGTTCAGATGGTTTTCTTACCAGGGGATTGATATTTTGAGTATCAGATGGTAGTTATTGGCATGAGGTTCTGATGACCGTGATGGTTTTCTGTTCTTGATCACAGAGATATTCCTCTTCAGGCTACAGCATAGCCCCTGTGTTCGCAGATTGCATTATTTATCATATTGCATCATTGCATTACCATCTGCATTTAACTAACGTGTGTGTATTGCAGGTACATATTTTCCCTTCCAGTCCTGGTGTTTGTTTCTAGCAAGACATGGAAAACCTGAAGAGAGTGTTGCCCTATAAGTTTCCGTCGCCGAATATCAGTCTATTGTTAGAATTGATTGCTATTGCCAAGAAGAGAGGAATGGGTGACTTCAGAAAGAGATATGGGAGGATTCTGACCTACGTTTATCAGCCATCTGTCTACGAGACCAGCGGCATCTATACTCTGTTACAGTTTTACGACGCGGAGCTCAGGTGTTTTGTATTTCCCGACTTTGTTTTGGCTCCTACCCTGGAGGAGTACTCTGCACTTCTGGATATACCGATCCGTGATCAGATGCCTTTTTATCGTCCGGACGCTGAGCCTAAGCTGGCTGAGCTTTCTACCATCCTGTGCTTGAAAGAGTCTGAGTTGTCTGGGAAGATGATTAGAAGAGGAGATGTATGGGGATTTCCGTTGGATGTTTTAGTGGAGAAGGCTCGAGAATATGCCCAGAAGGGCAAATGGGATGTTTTTGACGTTATCCTTGCTGTATGTGTGTATGGCATCGTGTTATTCCCGAACATTCCTGATTTTGTTGATTCAGATGCCTTCTATATTTTGGCTGCGGGAAACCCAGTTCCTACTTTGCTGGGAGATATCCACCATTCAACTCATTATCAGAATGAAAAGCGACGAGGAAGGAATGTGTCTTGCTGTGTCCCCCTCCTATGCAGGTGGTTCACCAGTCATTTGCCTAAGTCAGGCCCGTTTGTCACATCTATCAATTCTCTAGGATGGCCCGAGCGCTTAATGGGATTAACTGCTGAGAACGTGGTATGGGTCATTAAAGAAGTATTTGGAGCTGAAGTCATACTCAAAGGCGAAGGATTCCCGAATGTTCCGTTAATCGGAAGGAAAGGTTGTGTCAACTATAACCCTTCCTTGTTGATCAAGCAATTTGGGTACATACCTCAAGGAGCGCCAAAGCCCGAGGAAATACAGGAATCTCTGTATCTCACCGGGGCAATTGGGAAAGAGATGCTGACCAAACTTGAGAAAGCCTGGAAAAACTTGCACAAAAGAGGGAAGCTTTCAGGTAGCAGAGGGGATACTCGAAGTCCTAGCCCATATATAGAATGGATTCGTGAGCGAGCTGTGAAGTTCCTTATGCCATATCCAGCAGTTCAGCCATTGCATCCTCCTCCGGCAGAAGAACCTACCACTGTGGACATTCAGGTTTACAAGCAGCTGATGGCGGAGAAAGAAGAGCTGGCAAAGGCTAAAGAGGCTTTAGAGCAGGAGAATGCCAAGCTTCGGCATGAAAATATTGAGACAGGATATATTTCTAAGCAACAGGCTGAAACTCTGAAACATCTGAAGGCTACGCTATTGGAATTGACGGAAACCAAGAAGCGTCTAGAGTTAGATGTGGACTCCGTTAGTAGTGTGTTGGCCACCAAGAAGCAAGAGCTGGAAAGGGCCTATACAAAGCTAGCCAAGTTCAGAGAACACTGGGATCTCACTATGACCAAGCGCAAGGAGCGAGAAGGAGAGCTGAAGACACAGATTGCTCAATTAGAAGAACAGGTCAAAGTGAAGAACGAAGAGCTTGAAGAAGAAGCCTGTCGCCGATACGAGGCCGAGCGTAAGTTGATAGATGCCATGAAGAATTTGGAAGATTTCCAGCATAGAGCAGATGCCAAGAGACCCAAACCTGGGGATGGTGCTAATGATAAGGCTTGGGAAGACTTTGTCAGAGACATCCAGGGGACGGTCAGGAAGAGGGATCGACTGATAGAAGGTTTGATTTATCAACCAGATCATGCAGAGACAAAGAAGATGGTCGAGGACTTCCGCAACCGTACCCGTATTTGATTTCTCTTGTATTCTGTATGTTGAGATCACCACCAGGCATGTTGGCTGGGATCCTCCCTATCATATCAGCTGTATGGAGCATAGTTATGTAACTTCTTGACAAGACTGTTATTCTGATCAATATATGAGGGATTTTCCAAATGTTGTCTTTATGGTTTATCTCGTCTTGCTACCACTGACACTGGAATTGGAGGGAAAATATCTCCAATGCACACATGCACGTTAGCATTTTTGTATTTTTGTTTGCATAAATCATACTGCATAGCATTTCTCTAGCAGGTCAAAGCACTTATCCAGCCTTTGTTTTCACCCAGAAAGTGATTCTCGGGGAACTATTTGAGGCAAGAGTGGAGCGTTGAAGACGACCAAGGGGCTGAAGCAGATTTGAGCAGAATCAAGCAGTACAATCAGTTACCGGTAATTGGTGGCTATGTCTGAAGGCAATTTCCAGTTTCCTGACACCCAGGCAGGGTTTACTGTGGCGTCCAACCATCAGTATGATACTATGGAAGGCTTCCCGCAAGCAAACAATATTACTGCAGACCAAGTTGTACAGCCAGCTGTTGAGAACAGAGATCAGCATGAGCAGTTTCTTGCCCGAAATGAACGCTATCCTCCTGTTAACAATCAATGTGTTGATTTCCCTGCGATGAATTACCGGAGAGATATTCCAATGACCGGGTTAGTAGATCCAAGAGCTCTTGACTATGGTAGAAGACTCCGAGTGTTGGAGGAGCAAATGAAAGCCTTGGAAGCGAAAGATGCCGTTAACCTGGATGCTGTAGCCATGTGTTTGGTTCCTGACCTCGTGTTGCCGTACAAGTTCAAAGTGCCGGAATTTGAGAAATACACAGGAGATAGCTGTCCGAAATTGCATTTGATGATGTTCTGTCGAAGGATGACTTCGTTTGTGCGAAATGACCAACTAATGATCCATTGCTTCCAGTATAGCCTGACTGGGGCATCCTTGAGATGGTATGTGCAATTAGAGAGTAATCGGATTCGATCCTGGGTGGATTTAGCCAGAGCTTTCATAAAGCAATATGATTACAACTTGGATTTGACTCCTAGTCTCGTAGATCTGCAAGAATTGTCTCAGGCAGAAAATGAATCATTCAGAGCATATTTGCGAAGGTGGAAAGAATTGTCTGCTAGTGTTCAACCACCGCTTCCGGAAAGGGAACTGGTTGACGTCTTCTTGGGGACTCTGAAAGGCCATTATTTTGACAAATTGTTCAGTTGCACAAACTTTGTGGGCCTGATGAGGCTGGGAGAGATTGTTGAGAGAGGACTCAGGAGTGGAAAGTTTCGAGGTGTTCCTTACGTCCCAGTTAACAAGATTGAGTCAGTTGTCAGTTCTCAAGAAAAGTGGGAAGGAGATGACGCCACCTCAGAATCTCTAGCATCTCAGGATCAGTTTTCAGACACTTCAAGTCAACGATCATCCTATCGCCGATCGCGTCAACATGCTCCACGAAGACCACGGAAGCCTGAAAGGCAGTTTACTCAGCTACCGGTGTCGTACAGCCAGTTGTTGCCAGATCTGGTCATAAGTGGATTGATAGTGCCGAAAGAGACTAAGCCGGTGATTCCACCGTATCCTCCGGGTTTTGATGCCAGCGCCCGCTGTGAGTACCATGTTGGGGCACAGGGGCATTCCACAAATGATTGTAAAGTGCTTAGAAGTCAGATTCAGGATCTGTTAGACGCCAGCCGTATCTGCATCACTCCTCAAGGTTGTGTTCAGATTAATGATTTTTCGTCTTCTAGTTGTGCGGGTTCGTCAGTTAATATCATGGAAGACTCCACAGGAAGTGTGTGCTCTGAAGATTGTCAATCAGAGAGTTCAGTTGAATATGGGGAAAGTTTCTAGAGGTTTCTATGCCGGGTGTCGCATCTGTTTCTCTGCTTAATCCGTTTAGCTTTTGTGCATCAGTATTTGTCGATCACCACCAGGATTGTTGGCTGGGGTCGTTATATTCAGACTCATTTGTGCTTACCTGCTGATTTTGTTGGTTGTACATGTGTTGGAGATGTTCACCTGTGTGCTTATAGCTTGGGTTTCTCTTTATCTCGTTATGAATGTGTGGTTGCTTTCCGCATTGCATTATTTTTTTAACAGGTATATCAGAACCGTGGGTCTTATTTCTTCATCATCCAGTTTGTTGCAGGAATTCCTCCAGAGATATGGAACAGAATCAGGTTGAATTGATCGAAGTCCAAAGCCAGCTGGTGCAGATGATGAAAGACATGCAAGAGATGCGTCTAGAGCAGAAGATTCTCAAAGAGGAGAACAGTCAGCTGAAGACCCAAATGAGCTTGGTCATGGAGGTAGTCAAGAATGTGCTTAGAAAAGAAGACGATCAGCTATTCGAAGCCGCAATGAAGAAGCTCGTGCCACCTGTGCATGTGGAACCTGAGCAGCAGCAACAGAAGATGCATTCGGCTCAACAGAGGATCCAGGAAGGGAAGCCAAAGAGAATGTTTGAGGCACCACCTATGGCATATGCTGAGCTCTTGCAGATCTTACTGAGGTTTAATCTGGTGGAGAAAAGAACGTTGTCGCCACCAACAAAAGCGTTTCCTCAGGGATACGATGCCAATAAGCAATGTGATTTTCATTCCGGGGCATTCGGACACGACATCGAGGGATGTCATGCTTTCAAACACAACGTTCAAGACCTGATTGACTCGCACGATATTGAATTCACGCCGGGCGGCGTAGCTGTGCATATTGTTCCTGTCTCAGTCGATGCTAAGATGACAGATGTTTCCAAAGCTGTAGTGGGTCAGAAGCGTATCCTGGACTCCATGGTGTCAGAATCTCCAGGCCCACAATTGTTGCCTATTCCTGGGGCAGATCTGAGAAAGCAAATGGCTAAGCATAAGGAGAGCGTTAATCAATACATCGAAGATCAAGAAGCCGATGTTGCATTTGATACGAAGGGTGCTCAAGGGTCAACCCGATACCGGCAGCAGCAGCCTCAGCAACAGAATAATCGGGGGTATAAGAGAGGTCAGAATCAAGGTCCTTTGGCAAGCCGTCATTTGGAAACTCCTCCTATACCATACGCACAGCTTCTGCAGACATTGCTTCAGCTCCAATTGGTTCGTAAAAGGACATTGGCTCCCTTAACGGGACCACCACCACCGGGGTACGATGCTGACGCTACTTGCGAGTTCCATACCGGGGCACCTGGCCATACAGTTGAGAACTGTAAAGCATTTAAACACAAAGTGCAGGATCTGCTTGATAGTGCGGCAATTAGCTTCGGGCCGGGAGGTCCCCACATCATCTGAATGAAGGAGAAAGAGCTCTATAATTTGGCTGGGTCGTTGAAGCAGATCAGGACAGCATTGGGTTGCCTCTAATAAGGATAGACTGGTTCAGCAGCAAGGCAGATGCAAAAGCCCGGTTCTCGGAAGCTAACATATTTCCTTTGTTTTAGCTTGTCATTTCTTTACATTTGTAATTGCTTTCCTGTTTGAACTTGTAAACTTGTTTGTAAAACTCGTTGTTTTCATTCAAATTGATGATAATGAAATAAATGTACATGTTTTGATTGAATCCATTCGTGTTCACTAACTGTTTTGCAAATATCCACCACTTGGTTAAGTAGAATTTGGGGAGGATGACGAAAATGACCGACATGCAAATTCCGATATTGTATGCTTTTGAAAAAGAACCTGCTGATGATGTACAGGCATTGTTTCAAATCCCTAAACACCGGAGACATAAGGAAGATAATCCCTCGTCAACCCCTTTGAGCCTTGTAGTAGGAGTTTCTTTCTGTGAACGAAAAAACCCTCAATCTTAACCTGGGGCAGGGTAGGTGTTAGCTAATTTGACCGAGCGTCCAAATTGCAAAAGGAGTGTCCGTTCGAGGATCAATCACATCCCTAGAGGTCGTGCCTAAAAGACCACAATGGTTCAATCAAGAGTGGGACAACCACATCATTCCCAAAGAGTCAGACAACCAATGTCACACGACTTGTTCGAAAGAGAAGAATGAAAAAAATCAAAAGCCCGCTAAGTCAAGAAAACTTCAAAACAAATGACTTAGGCAAAAATGAGGGCATCCCGCTGGACTTAAAAAAATCAAAAGATACTCAAAAGGAGTCAGTCCAGGCAAAAGTTAGGGATATGAAAAAGAAAAGACGAAAAGGATCAAAAGAAAAATCCTCGATGGAAATACAAGTCGTGTGACCACAAATGTCAAAGAGAAAGAGTAAGTGGCTGTCACTCCAAAATTCAAAAGTTTCTCGAACTATCATTCCTCTCTTTTCCTTTCAGCCTCTGAGAGGGGAGCGCTAAGGTCAAATTAGCTGAACATAGGATCGGAGAACATCAAGGAGAACGGGTGGGTTAAAGTAAACTTTGAGCCTTTATCCTTTCTTTCAAAACCATGAACCTGACCACGTTACAACCTTTCAAAAGTCCTAATTGAAGCAGGTTGTTTCGAAAGCATACTCCGGTAAAGGTCGTGTCGATTCTGACTCCTAAAAGGTTCCTCTTACCATGTCGGTACTAATGTTGATAAATGTTTTGTGCATCATATGCCATAAACTGTTTTTCCTTTTTCCCCGTGAACGGATTGGATGTCAAAGCTGTCATATGTGTTGCATTAATACATCTTTTATGCATAACAACTTGTTTTACTTGCGAGTAAGCGCCTGACAGCAGAAAAGCTTCCTACAATGGAAAGTATGGTCAAGATAGAATGTGGAGCGCCCGAATGTTCCGAGAGCAGGGGCAAGCTTTATTGTGATCCCCAGTCAGGTCAGCTTTCCGAAGTCAGTTATTCTGGGGCAATCAGGTTGAGATTCAGGTGAATACGGCATAGTCAGAAGGTACTACTCTGAATCAGATAATCGGGGCAAGGTCATTGCAGTCAGGAGCAGACCATCTTAAGCACGCAAAGGTTGCGCGAGAAGCATTCAAGGTGAAGTATCTCGCTGAGGCACGTTATATCAGACCATCGGGGCTCAGATTTGCAGATTTCCTTTCAAGGACTATCCCCACGGAGGTCCCGTAGGCTGAGGCATATCAGAAGCGAAAGGATTGTTGTTCTCCGTACCTACAAGGCCATTCAGAGTTATTCGAGCAGAGGCAGTCGATTTTCGAGAGCGAGATGAATGCGGGAAGTTGTGTCACTATCCCTTGACTCTTCACTAAAAGGTTGTATATTCAGGAAGAATATTTTCCAGCGGCAGTTGTATCTGACCCAGTAAGATAAGCTTAAGAGCTCAAATCCATGTTTGCGATTACTGTGAAGACCATCCGTGTGGGTGCATCAATTTCCAGATCCGAGCTTCGTCAGTACGCGGGAGGACTCCCTCCATTGTCTCCAGCAGAGACCAATTTGTCATTGGTATGGATAAGCTATTCCCAGAGGAGTCCAATCATATTCAGCACGTCTGCTATTTCACAGCGGAGTTATACTCCCCAGCAGGGTATTACTCCGTCGAGATGTTCGGTTAAGTTCCCGGTATCCCCAGCAGGGTTGATTTCACTCTCCCAGCATTTATTTTGCTAGGACGATTCAGTGATATCCGGGTTATCCCCAGCAAAGTTGGCCTCGCCTTCAGCATTTATTTTGCTGAAGTGGTTTTCTGTACCCGGCCTTCTCCGGCAGCTCGAGCCTGCTAACATATTGCATGCATCATATTTGCATCATACCTGCATGATATTGTCAAAATGCGTAGCATTTCCATCTAGAATGGAGCATTACGCTGTAGAAAGACTAAAGCATTCGCATGTGCATACAAAGCATAAGTCAGGTTTTCTGTCAGCCTCATATGGCACGTGAATTACTCTGTGATCAGTTCAGGGGCATTTATCCAGCAACAGTATTCAGACAGTTCAGCGGATTATTTGTATCTCAGATCATACAACGATTATGCTTTGATCAGTCAGTCATCTGATGTTGACAAGCTTTTCTTCCCGTCAATTCATATTGACGATGTGTTCCTCCAATGAATGGATTTCTCCGACGTCTGGAGTACGACTGTGGTTTTCTCTCCGTCTATCCATAGACGATGTGAAGTTGCGGGTAATCGCAGTAAGATTTCAAGAAGGGGTTTCCCCCAGGATATGCTTTCCTTACCGTCTATCAGTAGACGATGTGAAGTTTTGGTTGATTTTTAATGGAGTTCAAGACAGAGTTTCTATAGCAAGTGGCTTTCCTTTCCGTCTGTCAGCAGACGATGTGAAGTTTCGAGCTACTGTTCAGCGGGTTTCTTATTGCCAGATCATACATATGATGAGGTGTTTCCGCAGCGAGTCTTCTCCGGCTATCCTTAGTTGTTGAGGGGTTTCAAAATGATTTTGAATATCGGTTCTCTTTCTGGTTATTGGATATGATGACGTTCAAGAAAGACTTTTCTGACCATCAATCCCTATTGATGTCGAAGCTCTTCGAAGAATGTTCAGCTTTCGTGATTGTCGATTCTTATTGACGACATGATTCTTTAAAAGGTGGTTTTCTTCCCGTTAGTCCATACTGACGATGTGGCCCCTTCAAGGATATTGATCTTTCCATCAAATTCCGTAGACAGAAGAATTCTGAAATTCAAAGGACGGTGTTGAATTGCGTTATGGTGACTTCCCGTCTACCCTTAGACGATGTGAATATGGAGAGTATTTCTTTCCGCCTACTCTTAGACGATGTGTATATGGAGATTAATGATTTCTTCCCGTCTACCCTTAGACGATGAGAATAATGATTTGTTTCATCAATCAGGATGATTCCCGTCTACTCTTAGACGATGAGAATAATGATTTGTTTCATCAATCAGGATGATCCCGTCTACCCTTAGACGATGTGAATAATGAGTTGTTCATCAATCAGGATGATTCCCGTCTACTCTTAGACGATGAGAATAATGATTTGTTTCATCAATCAGGATGATCCCGTCTACCCTTAGACGATGTGAATAATGAGTTGTTCATCAATCAGGATGATTCCGTCTACTCTTAGACGATGTGAATAATGAGTTGTTCATCAATCAGGATGATTCCGTCTACTCTTAGACGATGTGAATATTGATTTGTTCATCAATCGGGATGATTCCGTCTACCCGTAGACGATGTGAATTTGGAGAGTATTTCTTCCCGTCTATCCTTAGATGATGTGCATATGGAGAGTTATGAATGCCTTTCCGTCTATCCTTAGACGATGAGAATAATGAGTTGTTCATCAATCAGGATGATCCCGTCTACCCTTAGACGATGGGAATAATGAGTTGTTCATCAATCAGGATGATGCCGTCTACCCTTAGACGATGCGAATATGGAGATTAATGTTGTCTTTCCGTCTATCATTAGACGAAGTGAGTATTCAATCAGGGTATCTTCCCGTCCATCTTTGGACGATGTGAGTATATTTCTTCCTGCCTATCAGTAGGCAATGTGAAAGAATCATGTATGTTGTTGCGACCATCCGGGTTTGTTATGTGGGGTATCACAAGCAACGGGTATTCAAATCAGGAGTTCTCTATCAGATGATTGATCAGTTTGGTGCCGCAATGACCGGGCTCGGTTTTCTGGACTTTGTTCTCCAAGCAGTTGACAGTATATGCTCGCGGTTGGCAAATTTTCGGGTTTTATTTGTATTCAACCGTCTCGTACCTTTGAATGTTTGAAGGCTGAGCGCTCTTCAAACCCTTCAGGTCCAAGTCGCTTGAATAGGGGCAGCTGTTGCACCCTAAAATTTGACCAACCAATTCTCCTATCTGACTCATGGTTTAAATTCATATTCGCAGCTCAGATATATGATTTTTGTGCACAAACAGGGGGACAACAGAGTTTACAGCTTGATTTTTGTCTATCAGATATGGCAGACCCAGTCCAGATTGCCAGGGTTTTACTTTCAGGAAATTGTGCGCTCCTCGGTGATTTTTCAGTGATTTTGGGATATTCTGATGCCCGGGGATCTCCGTTCGATTCGATCTGGTCTCGTGCGCTCTTTTACAGGGGTCATTTGCATTCATCTGCATTTTTTAGGATTTAATAGGCTTTTGTGAATTTTTAATAGGCTTTATAGATTTTTCTGGAATTTAAATAGGGTTTTAGAATATTTTAATAGCTTAATTCTCTTTTTAGGATTTTATAAGAATTTTTAAATCATTTTTAGAATTTTGTATAGATTTTAAAATTAGGATTAATAGGTTTAATTAGTTTTTAGATAATATAGAAAATTAATATAGTTTTTCTTTTCCTAATAGATATTAAAGAATATTAGAATGTTAATAGGGATTAGTAGAAATATAGAATTAATTGGGTTAATTGATTTTTAGAATTAATTAGGATTTAAATCTTTTTGTTTAGGATTTAATTGAATTTTTTAGATTTAATTAGGATAATTAGACTTTTAATCATTTTTTAGAGTTTAATTAGATGTTAATTGTCTTTTTAGGATAATATAGAAATTAGAGCATTAATCTCTTTTTTTAATTAGATTTTAATTGATTTTTAGGTTCAGTTAGATTAATATGAGTTTTAATCTTTTTTTTAGATTGTTGTTAGGATTAATCATTAGTTTAATTGATATTGATTAGAGTTAATTGTGCTGATTAGATATAATTAGGGATAGTTAATTGTTTGTTTAACTCAGTTTTTTACAGTTTTTGCTGTTACTTTCGTGGGCCCAGGAGGTGCCTTTTGGGTGAGGCCCAATTCTCAAACGGTTCAGGAAGTCCAAAACGGTCCAGCAGTTCTCAGAACTCTCCAGGAGTCTCCAGAAGGTTCCACGCGTCCACCAGGGTATAAAAAGCCAAGCAACACGTGTCCCCAGAGGGAGGACCCACTTTTCGCGTCCAAGCCACGCCACGTTTCTCCCGCTGACCCCACTCACTCTCTCTCCCAGGCCACGTGTGGCCCAGGCAGTAACTCCCTCACCACCTGGCAGCTCCTCACACTCACCGGAGTTTCACGCCGCCGGCCATGCATCAGCCGTAACTGTTCCCCGCCGGCCACCGCAACGCCTTCCGACCACCGCTCAATTCGCCGGATTCTGCAAAAATTGCAGAAATCCAAGATCTTCATTTTCCTTAGCTTTTCTTCTCCGATCGTCCCCGATCTCTTCCGTTCATACTTCACCGGAATCATCATCAGCAACCAGATCTTGTAGGATCTTCCCAATCCAAGATCATCAGCGCGTTTGGATCTTCCTTCTCCCCATCTGGATCTCGCCTGGAGCGATTTGCGTTCAGCAATTTCTGGAGATTCACGCAAATTCCAACCGCGTTCTTGATTTCTCTCTCCGTCCACGAACAAGCCTCGATCCATTTTCCAGATCGTGCCTTCAAACATATTCTCAGAAGACGTCAGCGTTCTTTCTCTTCGCAAATAATCTTCATCGGAGCACTTCTGGTTCTTCAAGTTTTTTCCATGAGCTAGCTTCAACGGACGACTCTAAATCTTCATCTCCAGGTATGTTTCTGGAAAACTCCCTTTGCATGTTCTTTTGCCTGTATAACGCACTTCCGTTTGAGTAGCGATTTAGTTTGTAAACGGCTAGGGTTTTGAGATTGTTTGTTGGATCGTGAGAGAGTTTGAGAGCTAGGTTCTGGTGGTTTGGTTCGTGTGGATGCATAGATGGAAAGAGATCAGAGTCGCGATTTGTGTTTTGTGTGTGGATTTGTTTAGGGATTCTGACTGTGTGAGGGCTTGAACATGGAACGTTTTCGTGAGAGGGTGTTTGAGTTGTTCTTGGCTGAGATTTGAGAGGGATCTTGAGGTTCAGAAGGAGAGAATGGAGAGAGCGGAGAGAGTGGAGAGAATGAGAAGGCGGAACGGCGCAACAAGGGAGCTGTGAACAGTGAGAGGCAAATTTCTGAGTGAGAATCCTTTTATAGCTAGGGTTTCTGAATTGGCTTGAACTGGGCCCAACTGACTTTGCTTTCCACACCCCTCATACTCAGGCCCAAGGGAATCAAACTGAAATAAGCTGCTAATAGCACCCCCGGGTTGTTTTCTTTTCTGAGTTTACTCATTATTTTTTGAGGAGACTGGGCCCTGCGCCCAAATGCTAGTTGCACCCCCAGAATTAGGGCCCAAAGCATAAATAACTCATAATCTTGCTGTTTAAACCCCCCAGCCATATTTCAATTTTATTTCAATTTCTTTTGTTTGTGCATATCAAATAATTCATAAAAAATGTAAATAATTGTTTGTTAATAATTCTTTTTCAACCATTTGATGAAAATGTTAAGAAAATTAAATAAAAATAAAAGTGACATTTTATTTTTGTTTGTTATATTTTGCATATTTTTCAATTAATTGATTTGTTTTTTTAATATTTTCAATGCATGCATATCATTAAAAAATTCATAAAAAATGGTAGATTTAGTCAAATAATTCCGTTCTTTTTTCTGTAGACTCGTAATTCAGTGTAGAATTTTATAGCATAAAAACATTAGCTCAATCATGCATTTTCATTTTAATTGCATTTTTCCATTGTTATTGATGTTGAATAAATTGGTCTGTGGATATGTCTGTGTTGCTGATTGTAGTTCTTTCATCTGGTATTGAATTTTATTCTGATTTTTCAGTATGCTGCCCTAGAGCCATGTAGGTCTCCCATTAGATTTTTGATAGATTTTTGTAGGATATTCTGATAGGATTTGTCTGAGCCTGAAAATAGGAGAAGTTTTGATGACTTCTGACTGTGAAGTTCAATTGTGGTTGAACTTCAGAGATAGTCTTTTGTGGTTTGTTGGCCTGTGGGTTTCTTCTCAAGGTGGGAGCTGATGGAGGTCCTGTTGGAGCTTGCAAGGATGCAGTAGATTGAGGCTTAGTCTAGGAGCTTGTTGTCTGTTTGTGAGGTTCGAGATCCTGAAGTTTGAAGGGAGTTTATGGTACTTTCCTGAGGAAGGCACTATGAATGACTTTCATCCTTCCTTCTCACCTCTTTCTAAAGTATCCAATGATGTCGGAGCCGACTTGTGAGTTTAATTCCTCCTGAGGAGGGATGTAAACTGATCACATGTTGTTGAGCCACATGGGATACGATTCCTAAGTGGAAGCCCCTTAGCACTTTCCTGAGGAAGGTCCTATGGGTCTATTCACTTAGTTCCAGTAGTTTGTCTAGGATTTCTCAAGTATCCAGTGATGTTGGAGCCAACTTGTGAGTTTAATTTCTCCTGAGGAGGAATGTAAACTGATCACAGTTGTTGAGCCACGTAGGATACGATTCCTAAGTGTCAGCCTCCTAGTACTTTCCTGAGGAAGGTCCTATGAGTCTGCTCACTTAGTTCCCTTAGTGCATATAGGTTTTCTCAAGTATCCAGTGACGCCGGAGCCTTCATGTGAGTTTAATTTCTCCTGAGGAGGGATGTAAACTGATCACAGTTGTCGAGCCGCATAGGATATGACTCCTGAGTAGTAACCTCCTGGTACTTTCCTGAGGAAAGCACTATGAGCTTGTCTGCTTAGCTTCCTTTCTCTGGTAAGCTTGTTCTGAAGCTTGGAGACTGGGATTGATTCCTCTTGCCTAGGAGTTTGTTTAGATCCTTGCTTAGGGTTTTGATTAGAGTTGTTGCTTAGATCCTTGCTTAGGGTGCTGTATAGAGTTTTGTTTAGAGCCAGATTAGGAGATTGTTTCAGGTTTGTTAGAGGCCCTGCTCAGGGTTAGTCTCTTTGTATTGTTTGACTTGTGTGATGTTGTGTGCATTAGACTTAGGTATTCATCTAGATAGTTTCTGAGTAGGTGCATCTTAGAAGTAGACTGTGTGTGCATGAGAAGTTGAGGTGGTCCTCCTTCTGCTTGTTTGTTATTGCGTGGCTTTGCTTGTTGGTATTCGGTAGAGCTGAGCTCCCTTGCCTCTGCGCCTTGTTTGCTTAGTTGTTGCATTCATGCATATTTTCAGTATTCATTTACGTTGCCGTTTCTTGTTTGTGGTTTAGTCCTGTTGCCATGATCCCTTAGGAGCTCTGACTTCTCCGCTGCGGAATTGTTATGATAGATATTAGGATGGTCAACCAGGTGTGATAGCAGTAAGTAGATTCCCCTGTTTCCAGTTATAGTTCTAGGGTTTCCCTTTCCTTTCTGTAGGAGCTTTTGAGTAGCTTGATCCGTAGTTAGCTGAACTACAGCTGCTCTGATTCTTCGTTCCAGACGAAGATATGTAGGCATAGGATGCGATATCCTAGCGAGCACACTAACGACTAACTTTTGTTCTCTCGCGGCTGTGCGATCGAGACTTTCCCGCTAACGACTAATTGTTATCCCTTTCTCTTGCCCGAGCGTATTTGAGACCAGATCATAGTTGTAGGTTCCAGAGCCTTAGAGACCAGTTTGTTTCCCACTGCTGCGTGAGAGCCCCTGTTTACCCGTAGTTAGCCGAACTACGTTTGCTCTGATCTTTCATTTCAGATGAAAGTACGTAGGCACAGGACGCGATGTCCTGGCGAGCAACCTTTCCCCGTTTAGACGTAGGCAGTCGAACTACGTTGACTCTGACTTTCCCATTGCACGAGGGAATACGTAGGCCCAGAACACCGTATGTTCTGTCGAGTCCTGTCCTTTTATTTTCTTTTCAGACCAGCCATTAGCGTAGATAGATAATACACCCTTTTACCTATAAACACCAAGCGTGGATCCCATCGAGTACGATGGACGTGAGGGGTGCTAATACCTTCCCCTTGCGTAACCGACTCCCGAATCCAGGTTTTGGTTGCGGTGACCATACCTTTTCCCGTCTTTTGCGAGGTTTACTTCGAGCGTTTCCTTTCCCGCTCTGAGGGATAAATAACGCACGGTGGCGACTCTCCTGTCAAGCCGGCGCCGATTTTCGCAGTAGCGACACTAGGGATGGCAATCTAGACCAACCCCATGCTTGGAGCAAAACGGCGCATCCAAAAAAAGTAGATGTGTTTTTTTTACGCACTTACATAAAAAGCTATATAAATAAGACAGACAAGTGGAGCCCCAACTATACTCTCTTGTTTTAGTCAGGTCTCTCAATAAAGGTAAATACATTATGTGCATAGAAGAACCAGTGTCCTCGGGAAATAAAAATAAACCAATTAAAAGCATTAGATAACATCTGGTTTTTATTATTTTCATTTCCTCTGTAGAATCTTCATCTAATATAAAACCGGCGTACTATGATTTTAGGCGCGAAAGTAAGATACCTTGGCCTCTCGAGTTCTCATATAGCAAGTGAGCACCCAAAAGTTCCTCACAAATTGAACAATTAAGGCTTGTTATTCCATTGACCGCTTTGCCATCAATATGCAAACCGAGTAATATTTATATGTCCTCTAAGGTCACGGTACATTCACTGGTTGGAAAAAAGAAGGTGTGTGTCTCTGGGCATCATCTCTCTTGTAAAGCTAGTATAAAATTTGCATCAACGGAATAAGACATGATTTTGCTTACATGTCTGAAGCTGGCGAGCTCAATATATGGTTGAATTAATTCGTCGGGTGCAACATATTCATGGGCACGACACCAAAACTTAGAGACTTTCTACATAATAGTAAAAAAAATATTAGACTTAAAAGTTAGAAGAGTTAAAAAAATTATAAGAGTAAAAAAAAATTAACAGAAGACACTCTTCAAAGTCACAATACTTGATTTTGCTTAACAACTTCAATCAAGAACAATACACTCTTACTTAAAAGCTTTGAGTGAACAATTAACAAATAACAGTTTAAATATGTCTACCACGATGCATCCAAAGATATAAAGGGTGACTTACAAAGTCACACACACAAGACTCTCAAAACCCTAAACCCTTATTTTACACTCAAGTTTTTCTTGTTGCGAGTGCTTGATTTTCCTTGCTTCTACGCCTCTTAAATAGTAATGCAGACTGGGCTTGGGCTGGTCAAAAGTAACAGCAGGAAGAGAAGATTTCAATCTTCATAAATTGCAACAGAAATTAGGTTTAACCAAGTTAATCCAATCTCCACAATTTAAGGTGCTAAAAAATAGGTCATAGGCGTTTTCTCTCATGATCAACACTGAATAGAAAGTTTATATAAAGTTTCCTAAAATATAGCCTGAGATAAATAAGGAAGCATAACAGAAAACAAAACAGCGCCCATGCTGGCAGATACCGATGTCACAATATTCTGTTTGACATCCAATGAACTCTGTATTAGCTAACCAAACATATCCTACAGAACACTACACAAGTATGTCATGACATCAGTCAAAACATCTACACACATACCAATGTTTTACCATAAAATGCAGCCAATTAAGAACATCTACAAACTCCCAATCTTCTGCAGAATCTTCTTCATTATAGTTTCCTAAAAAGTCTCAAAGATCTTTTTTATGAACACCAATTAAATATGCACTTTGTTCCTAATAAATCTCTTTGACCTGCACATACTGATGAGGTATATCCAACAGAATCTCATCAAACCAAAGCACCTATGTCAAAAGATATAAAATAGTAGTTCCTGTTGTACCAGACAAAGATGTCACGACATCTGTCTCGACATCTTGATTAAAACACATGACAGTAGTTCTGTTAAAACAGAAGATGAAGATGTTATGACATCTTACTTAACATCAGTGCAGAATCCTGTTTTACCAAAATTTAGTCAATCATAGAATCATGGAACTAACAATACTCATGGTAATTAATCAAAGAAATTACATCATCAAAATAGCATTGCACAAGCATACATACAAGTATTTGATAAATTGTCCACCAATAATTAACCGGCAACAACCAGTGCAATAATTTATTAATAAAATATATACATAATTGACTTTCCAAACATATTAGATATAAAAATATTGGACAAACAATTATTTCATCTATACTATGTTATAGTCATGTTCATTAGCTTTCCAACACTTCGAACGGGGACCAAAACAGACTTACGGATCAAAAGTTACGTCCAAAACGATTTCGACCGAAAACATGAACAGCTGTGACGGACAGCATGCAGAATTTTCTGCGTTTTTCACCGTTCGAGGCCTTCCGGACCTTCGATTTTGATTCCGTAAAAACCCAAACTCTCAAAAAATTACAACTCATCCAATACTATAATTATCTCAAGTAAACTTACAACTTTAACACAATTAAACCATCTAATCATCGTTTTAAGATTATACCTAAAACCTTTAAAATTAATGGATATAAGTTCAATCCCGTATCATATTTACGCCTCTAATTCCCATAATTTATTACAAATACCCCACAGTCATTAGAGTTTCTCACAATCCAATTACCCTGTAGGGTTAAAACCTCCACCACAGGTTTTGGCCACGAAGGCCTACCTTCCCTCAAACCGAAATCGACCTCAAACCAATCAGACCATCAGTTCAAATCCCTATACGGTAAAAACCTCAATAATAGATTTTGGCCACGAAGGCCTAATTTCCTTTATCTCAAAATCAGCCCCAAACCCTTTAAACCCTTAAATCATCTTTTAAGTATATTAAATCACATATTGAAAACAATGAAGGCAATATTCCCTATACCTTAATTGCCGACTCTAAGCATTTCTCTTTGGTTCTTGGAAACCTCGCAAAGTCTTGCCTCAATCCTCTTCCTCAGAGCTCTAGCCTATATTTCTTCCCTTTTCACGGTCTAACAAGAATGAATCATAATTCCCTTAAAATTTCTTTTTGTAAAACCTAACTTTGGGCCTTAAAATTGGGTTTTCCAACTTCACCCTCACTAACTCCTCCTCAAATGTCCATTTCGCCCTTAATTCGCTTATATTTATTTAAATTAATAACAATACCAATATATTCATATTATATACTATTATTTAAATAAATAACCCAAAATTCATAATTCTAAATACTTCATACCAACCACCGAAAATCACCAAAAATACGAATATTCATATTTAAATAAATTAAATAAATATTCCAATAAATTTGGGATGTTATATGTGAGCTCTCCCCGACAAGATAATGATCTGCTTGACTAAGGTGCCTTGTTGAGGTGCGTTCTCGACAGAGGAGGATTGGGCCTTGTTGGGCCTCATCAGCGTAGTATTGGGTTTGACTTGCCCGGTTGAGGGGCAGGTCTCGGCCTAGTCCAAAACATTTTTGTCATACCCCAAATTTTACTCTCATATTTTTTAGCATTGCCTATATATTATATCATGTCTGTCATTTTTCATAATACTCAATTTATCAGCTGAAATAAATTTTTTGGACAATTTAAGTCATTTTAGCGGGTAAAACTTATTTCAAAATTTGACAAAACGCTATATTTTTCTGAATCGTATATTTTTTGCTGATCACTTTGGTGTATTCACTTTATTTTTCTGAGTACTTCGATACCAGTTCAATTACTCGTTTTTACTGTTTTTATTTTTTATTTTTAATTAGTATTTTTTTAATTAATCATTTTTTAAACTTTAGATTATTTATTTTATTGTTATTTTATTTATCATTTTTGTTAGTTTATTATTTAAATTTTGTTTTATCCTTTTTGAACAAAACGTGTCTAGTAAGTTTAGAAAAGCCATTTCTTTTTAAGCTAATTTTGTGATAATATATTGTCATAGAAAACTCTGTTGTGCGCCTATACCTTCTCTGGACTTTCAATAAAAGAAAAAGACCATACATACACTATGCATGAAGATAGCAGAGCCTTTCTCATCTTTTCTTTTTTTGAATTTTAAAATAATAATAAAAGAAAAAACACATAAGATTGCTACACAGTCTCCCTGCTACTGCATATACTAGCTGGTGTTTCTTAAAAAAAGGGGTCACAAAACTGGTGCTTTTTTCTGGATTCACAAAACTGGTGCTTTTTTTGGATTCAACTCGGTTGATGAATAATACTTTAATTCAAGCAGTTAAGACTTTATTGAACATATTCAAACTCTTTCATCTTAAAACCACACAGCAACACTAAACTCAACTCCATTCAATAATCATCACCACCAACATACACCCATCTAACAAAAACTCAAAAATAAACTTTCACATACTCCCTTCTGCAAACACGTGAAAGACCCCTTCTTCTTCAATCTCCATGACTTGCTCCTTCATACAACATTAAACCTCACAGCCAAGTATTACCATACACAAGAAAACACCGACACCCAAAACCGCAGCTCAATCGTCCTCGCCGCCGTGTTTTTCACTGTTTACCGCTTTTGGTTAGTCTCCTTTTTTTATCCTTTTTCTCTTTCGTGACTTGATATTGATGAGCTGCATGATGAATGAGTTGTGTACTTACTTTAATTTTTAGTATTGTCTTTATATATGTAGTTTAAAAATCACATGTCATGTTCATAGGTTTTATGTGATAATGTCTATTTTATGAAATCTTACACTGGTCATGTTAATTTAAAATCCATTATTTCATCCTCATTTTCTACAACTAATGGGAAGTACTTTGTTAGTGGTTCAAAAGACAGTTGTATAAACTTGATGGTCTTGCTACTGTGCATGTCCTAATTTCATGGTTTTACCTTTTGTCAGTTTTATTTATTTATTAGTTTGTGTAATTAGAAATAAAATAAACACCTTTTAATTAGTTTTTTTTAAGACTTTTTTTAACTTAATTATTATTTGATAAAATTTAGAAAACTATTCAAAAATATTTTAACAATTTATTTTTTAATATCTTCATTAGTTAGTGTAATTAGTCATTTATTGTATTTGAAAAAAAATGTAAAAATATTATATTTTTTTATATAATTATTAATTAGTTTAAATATTTTTATTTAATTTGATTAATTAAATATTAATTAATCTTATTAAATATTAATATTTAAGTCGATTAACAATTCTCTTGTGGTCTGATTTTATCTTGCGACTATTTTGCTTTCATGTTTTGAGCTCACTAACAACTAACTTCCTGTTAACATTTACAATTTGGAATTTGAGTCGCCGTGCTCACTTTTAGCGTCCCGCCGTGGACATTCTTTACCTTTTATCCTGGCCTTAGGATCTGAATCGCTGTACTCATGTTTAGCGTCCCGCCGTGGACAATCCTTTATCATAACAATCTCAACGTAGATTCAGGAGTCGTCGCACTCCATGTAAGTACTTCCCTATGAATGCTTACATCCTCTTGGAACCTTGACCACAGTCAAAAGTTCCTCACCCCTAGCTAGGGGAACTACGGTTGCTCTGATTCCATTCCCGTCAGGATACGTAGGCACGAGATGCGATGTCTTGGCGAGCATACTTTGTATATATTTTAGATCTTTACCTTAGCACATTTCCCTTAGCAAACAACTTTAGAATAACACAAATACTAACAAGAGGTTCCTGTAGAGTACTACAAATACTTAGAATGTTAACACCTTCCCTAGGTATAACCAACCCCCGAACCTTTAGATCTCTCTTTGCTTAGCTTTAGGCCTTGCCTTTTGCTTTGCATTTTTATAGGTTTTTCTTTCTTTAAACCTTTCCTTTTTGGATAAATTAAAGTCCGGTTTTGAATTTAAGAATTAAAGATTCAAGTTAATTCAATAGCTTGGTATCATGATTCTCACCGTAACAATTTCCTAAACCTCTTGCATTCCTTTTGCTTCTATCTTCCACACATATATATACTTCATGCGTGCATCATTTCAAAATATTAGTGGTTTCTGAAAAACCATATATGAAACCAGGGATATCAAAGAGTTATTTCATCTTCAATCTTTGTTCTATGCATACACACAAACAAAGTACACATAATCATTCTTTGTTTGGTGTCATTTAGTATTAGAGTTGATAGTGTCCAATTTAGGTTGTTGAATTATAAATTGAGTTGAGAATCTTTGAGTGTTTCAAATAAGAAAACCAAGCTGGGATTTTCCTTCAAGATCAATGGGGGATTCAAAGGTTTTGGATAAGATTACACAATTTGGATTCGATCGAGTAAAAGCTTTGAAGAATTAGGGTTTCTTGCAAAGGAGTAACGTGAGACGATGAATCAAATTGGTAAATCTTGGGCGACAACAATTTGCAGTTTGGGTTTGATCGAGTGAAAGCTTTGAAGAAAGGGGTTTCTTGCAAAGGAGTATCGTGAGATAGTGCACCAAATTGGTATTGTTGGGTGACTTGATCAAGCTCAGATTAAGGGAAGAGCAAGTCTTAGAATAAACATCAAACATAGGATTTGTACGGTTGCATTGCTACATTTCTCTTGTAAACTACTTTTGCAAAGTAAGGTTAATTTTCATTATCTCAATTCGAGTTCGAATTAAGGACAGACATATCCATAGCGAGGTCGATTGGAGAACTGCCTACACAAATTCTTTTGTATTTTCTCTCTCTCTCTCTCACACACACTCTCTCTCTCTCTCTCTCTCTCTCTCTCTCTCTCTCTCTCTTATTTTTCATTTGCAAATTGTTAAATTCTTTGATTGTGCGATAAATACGTTTGGTTAAATTTTTTGATAACCTTTAAAATATGTTTTTGTTAAATTGATCACAAATTATTTGATTGTGGTTGGATTTGCAAATCAACAAAACCATACAAAATTCTAAACGAAATTGATTGCAGACACATTGTTTGATAATTTTCCTTGATTGCATTTTTGTGAATTTTGTCATTGGAAATAATCTTTACCTTTAGCTATATCATTTAAGCGATTGTTGGTAAACACATTGATTGATGTGTTTATCATTATCATCAATTGGTTTTCTTATACACATATCTGAGCATTTTGATAATAGTTCAGTTTAGACGGTTCGATTCGTTGTCACTTCCGCTAGCCGTTAAAAATTTTAAAACAATTTTTATAAAGTTTTTTAACCTGTTATCTATTCACCCCCTCTAGATAAGTTACCTTCATCTAACAGTTAATACAAATAAATAAATAAATAAGCACATATAAACATTACCTATGAAATTAGAAATTTGTTCCGGGTCTTCAACCATCTGTAGTAAATCCTTAACTTTCACTACCCGGAAGGCATCCAAAATGGCTAAAGCTCGGACTTCTAGAGCATTCAAATTGTCATAGTCGAAACCGGAGACCGGCAATAGAATATCCGACAAGTAAATCAAGAAACGATAGTTCTCGTCCAGCGCATACATAACATGGGGAGATCTCTTCCCGCTCTTCACTCAAAGGAATTTGTACTTAAACCCCTTATAATTGGTATAGTAAGTTGTTGCACCCCAAAATTTTCCCTCACCTTTTCTAACCATAACTGACTTTTTGCTTCACATTCATTTTGCATCGTCATTAGTTCATAATTCATAATCACATTATGCATGGGTCTTCCGAGACATGGGATCAGGGTTAGTCTTGAATCTCTTCAAGAATTGTCAGGCATCAAGGGCCTAAGAATTCATCAGCCCATGGGTTCAAGTTAGTTGGCAAACTTATCTCCAGTTGGCTCGGGATCAGCGCTTATTTCTCATCATGGACAGGAGATCAGATCCATTAGGGACGATGTGTTGTGTACCTCAAATTCCATTTGTCAGGTGGTAGGAGCTGACAAGTCATTAGGAAATGATTCACGAGAAATTTAATCCAAAGCCAAGTTCATAGGCTCAGGTTATGGATTTATTTCCCCAAGGATTCATTCAGACAAATTCAAAGTGATTTGACTTATGTGGATGATTATTTCTGTTGAGGATCATGGTTTTCTCATTCGAGATTGGGTTTGTGGACGATCATCAATTGAAGATCGTTGGGTCATGGTTTCATGTTAAGAGGATGTGTGGTCTTCAGGACAAGGCATTTGTGGGTTGTTTTGAAGGGTATTAGGTCATGGTTGATTGAGTTTAGTGTTTGAATTGAGGATAAAAGTTTGGTGTGGATTGAAAGTTTGATTTGAAATCGAGAGTGTTTAGAGAAGTCCATGTGGATTGCCTGGAATTTAGGATACAAGTACATTGAACCATATCCAACTATCCATATCCATGTCATCATTTTCCTCGTATCCATTTCCATATCTTTTTTTATCGATCCATAACCATCAATCCATAAGCTTTTTTAGTTCAAATCCATAAATCATTTTTTTCTAATTTTTTTTCTTTCTCAACCCACATTCAAATATTCATTAAACCATTCTTTCAAAGTCCACTTACTTAAATTAATCCATTTCCAATTCTACATAACCATTTTTTATCCAATTGTCACATGTCCATTTCCAATCTATAATAAAGTCCAAATTACCATTTTCTATCTTTTCAATTTAAGTCCCTAAACCATTTTGAATTTTTATTTTATTTTTTAATACTCATTTTGAATTTTAAATCTAACCAAATTTTTATTAAGTTCATTTTACAAAAAGGCCCATTTCATTAAGCCCGTCTTCATTTCTTTTACAATAAAATTTCCATTCATTCATACAAAAGAAAGCTGCAAAAAAAAAATACATATGAGGACAAGGCCCATGTTCATTTTCAAAGGTTACAAAAAAGCAAGTCAAATTGCAACCAAAATTTCCCAGCATGCTGTCCCTACAACAATTTGCTAGGACCTACAAAACAACAGCTTTGCACTTCTGCACACAACACTAACAGACAATACCACCCTGCTACACCAGACAATGACACCACAACAACCACCAACAGAACATGTACATGAAAGCAATATGTCAAGAAATAGAGAAAAAAAACTTTGTACAACAAAAACTTACAGAGGAGGTAGTATATGTTTTAAGAAAAAAAACAAGAATTGGGGGGGGGGGGGGGGGAGGTTCAAAATTCAGAGAAGGGAAAAAACCTTAAAACCAGCTTTCCTCACCTCCCATCAACAAAAAACTCTTGCCACCATGTTCTTCTAAGCCTCCATAATCACACAACAACAATAACTTTGACAGTCGAAAGCTCACCTCCAATAGCCAGTACCACACTGCCACTTAGCACATTATTTTTCACCTTCACACTCTCTTCCAACACCATTCCAAGCCTCACCTTCCTTCAACACAAGTTTTCAGCCAAACAAACTCTCGTCCTCCAAACCGAACCAACACAAAACCCCTTCATACAATAGAAACAACCTCACTTTTCTCCTAAAAAACGCACATCACCTCACGCCATAACCTCATATCATCAAGAAACCTCATTAATGTTTTCTTCCTCTATTATGAGTTCACCTTCTCTCCCACACTTTAAAACCTATACAAACAGAAACCGATATCAGAAAGAAAGAAGAAGTGGAATTAAGAACAAAACTCTAAATCGTGAACCGCTACGAAACCCGCGAACCTGTAAATCACAAGATTCAGAACAACAGGAAGCGGCCAGAAGAAGAATTAAGTTATTGAATTCATGGAATCAGTTCAAAAAATTAGATTATGATTTGAACCCAATGTCCCTACTGCCAACTCTCCGCAACTGCACCGCGGCGAAAACGACATCATAACCAAACCATCCTTCAACAACTGAACCTTTATCCGTCCTTCAGTCATCATCAATCCATCAAACCTTCAACAAATACCGAAATCGACAAAAGAGAATAGATGAAGGGGGGATTTGAATGGAGAACAACACAAATGAATTAAGTAGCAAACGAACTTGAACCCGAAATAGAACCAACGTGAGCCTGAACAGATCGAGTTAGCTAGAAAGATCCTATTTGTCCCTTGTTTTCGCCATGGTCGTTCATGGTAGCCGCGTCGCTTTGTGAACGTTGATGCTGTGAATGGAACGCTCGCGTTTTTTATGCTCTCATTCACTTTATTTTACTCGTGTACCGTGTTTGCATTTGGGATGATGGGTATTATTTCAAAGCCCATGTGTTGTCGAAACCATGGAAACAGTTTGGGTGAACGACACGGAAATGGAAGAAAGGGAAGAATGAAGTGAAGAACGGTGCAGGTGATTCGTTTTTGTGTTGTGATTTTTAGGATTAAACCTCAGCATATTGGACTGGGCCTAGGCCCATTTTTGTTTTTTTTCACACATCCTAACCACTCATTGAACCTCCATTTCCGGTTTATGTTTTGGTCTTTGGGCCTGGGGACTTAGGCCCAACGCCCTATTCCATTTTACCACCCCATTTACTCCTTGCTGCACCCCTTTGTGTTTGTTTTGCTTTTATTTTATTTTGTTAATTAATTAGATAATTTTCTTAGGATTAGTTTTTAATTAATTAACTTTAGAAATTAGTTTTTAATCACTTTTAGGATATTCAACTTTATTAGTATTATATTTTTAATATTGTTAATTAATTCTAATTATTTTAATATTAGTATTTTAATTTTAAGATTAGTTTTATTAATTTAGGATTTAGTTAGCAATTATTAACTTAGAAATATTGTATAATTAATAATGTTAACTTACAAATATTTTAGAATTAGTAATATTAACTTATAATTTTATATTTAGATTAGTTTAGATTTAGCCCATTTAATTTAGGATTATCTTTAGGTTTTTTTATAGATTTTAGTTAGTTAGGATTTATATTTAATTTTGACTAATTAGACTTTTAACTTAATTAGCTCCTTTAATTCTTTTTTAATTCCAATTAATTCTCAAGTGCGTCTGTAAATACTTGTGCTTATTTTCTGTAAATATTTCTTGAGTTTAAAATTTGACGTTGTTTGTGATTGCGTCGTTTCGTGTTTACTTGCTGTTTACTTCCTGTATTCGCATGATCCCCTTAGGATCCCTAGCTCGACTTAATTTTTGATTAAGTCTGGGGTAGGAGAGACATTAAGCTTTCAATCCAAGCATGACAATATTATGTTAGTTTCCCTCCTAATCTTGACTTTAGGACCATATTGCATGATAACAATTAGGGTTCAGTTTCCCCTAGGTCTTTGTGTGCGTCTCTCTCTTCTCACCTCAAAATTTCTTTAAGACACTTAATAAAGAATGGCCAGCGTCATGCGCTACGAGCCTTAAGTACACGAGGAATGATGAGTGGAGGTTTCTCCTAGCTTGTCTAGAGTGTTAAGTGTATGCCCTTTGCGCGATATGCGATGCATTCGCCCCCGCGTCATAGTCTTTAGCGCGACGTGAGTCTCCAACTAATTCAATCCACTTCACTTAAACTCACAAACAAATTTCAAACCTTTTCATCCTTCAGGATTGTTTCAAACCTCATTTTTAGAAACGAGTACGTTACTTTTCCGTTCTACTGCAAACAGGCATCGTCCCTAACTGCTGGAATGAGAATTTAACGTCACCATATAAAAAAATTAACCAACCAGTGGTCTAGTTACCTGAACTACGTTTGCTCTGATTTCTCATACCAGACGAGGATACGCAGGCACAAGACGACAATGTCTTGGAGAGTAACCTTCCCCCCATCACCCGTAGTTTCTCGAACTACGTTTGCTCTGATTTCTCATACCAAATGAGGATACGTAGCCACAAGACGACAATGTCTTGGCGAGCAACCTTCCCCCCATCACCCGTAGTTTCCCGAACTACGTTTGCTTTGATTTCTCATACCAGATGAGGATACGTAGGCACAAGACGATGATGTCTTGGCGAGCAACCTTTCCCCCATCACCCGTAGTTTTCCGAACTACGTTGACTCTGACTTTCCCATTGCACGAGGGAATACGTAGGCGTAGGGCAGCGATGTCCTATCGAGTCTGTTCTTTCTTTCCACCCCCGTTTAATAGTAGATTTTAGATAGCTCTCACTCATAGATTAGACAACAAGCGTGGATTCCGTTGAGTACAACGGACGTGAGGGGTGCTCATACCTTCCCCTTGCGTAACCGACTCCCTAATCCGAGATTTGGCTGCGACGACCTTGTCTTTTCCGTTCTCTTAGGTTTTCTTCGATCGTTTCCTTTCCCTCTCTTTGGGATAAATAATGTTCGGTGGCGACTCTTCTGTTTGTTTCCGCCGACCCTTTTTTACAGTTACGACATAAGCTTGTAGGAAGCTCTTCCCAAGAATCCTGCTGAGAGAAACTCAACCTCCTTTTTCCGCTCCTTTCAACTCAATAAATGAGAAAAATAATCCTAAGGTATGCGTTATGTCCATTGCGTCATGAAAAATTTCAAAAGCCTTGATAAAACCCCAACCATTTTGGCATAATTGAGAAAGGGCTATATTTAAGATTTTGAGGATATCGAACTTATAATTGGTAAACAGGATACAAATTTTAAAGTTCTAAATTACTCCTAAATAGAAATAAAAGTACTCATTGGACACTCCTTTGGGTTGAGTAATATAGACCTTCTCACTAGCCACACAAGGTTCTAATATGACATTTTCCTCATTCCCAATGGAAGAGACTAGGGTATTAGAACAAAGCTTCGAGATGTAACTATCATCGATGACACCATGGTCATAGTTTAGAACCTCTTTGTCTATTAAAGATCTTGTTGCCACCATCAGATTGTCCAAAGAACCTAAGGACGAAGACTCTGAGTCGGTGTTACTTATAGATGAAGGGATTTCACCATAAACTTCTATAATAATCCAGTCAAAATCCATTCGACTCAAGTGATCCCCACTCTCTCTCATGCAAGCATTCAAAATTCTATTTTTATCATGAGCATTAAGGGAAATCTAGCATTTCCCGATTGATTATAACCTCGTATTTAAGACATAATAAAAGAGCAAGAAGAGAGTAAAAAAGGGAAAGAAAATGATACCTGAGGTTTGAGATTGCAGAAAAATCGAGCAATAGATGAGGTAGAAACTTGTCCGCAACACTTAGGAATATCACTCTTTGGTAAAATAAGCAAAGTGAAAGAACAAATCTTTTTTTATTTAAAATAAATTTGCAACGGTCAATAATTTGTACTGAAAAAGAATAATGATGACAAATGGGAGTTCCCATAAAAACCATCATGACCAGGAGAGAGAAAGATTTGTCATCACTAAGATAATTGACATTGAGTAACTCGATGAGTATAAGGTTGGCTTAAGGAAGAAGAAATTCCAAAATTATCTTGTCTGAACACTTCAATCAAATAGGACCTCGTGATCGGGGCTATGTACATTCCAAAATCCTATGAGGCCGAGCTTGTAGAAAATTGAGTACGAGGATACAACTAGGCCGGTCAACCATAGCTCACACAGGTCGGAAGCCAGTTAGGAGTCACTTAGATACAAAGTAGGCACGCCAAAGTCGGTCTCGTGATAACACTAACAGATGGACACGTCAGATCCAACTCCAGTGCTAGGATACCATATGGACAGTCACATGAGACGGTTACGAAATGACCCCATGATTGCATGATAGTTACAAAAATTGATGGAAAAGACATTGTATGATAATTATAGAGGGTGACAGACGTTATCCAAAGTCACCTTAATGAGGGATATAAAGAGGTATACATTGAAGGATCATTGATGAGTTAAGCAGTATAAAAGGGAACTTCCTCCGTGATGGAGATGAAAACTACTAAACCCTCCTAATCACATAAGACAATTGTGGTTTCTCTTGATTAGCTTTAAGAAGGTTTTTTCAAATAATGTTTAGTAAGAACAATTACTAATCTATTTAGTGACTATACATAAACAATTCATCATCATAATGTGTTTGCATTATTTTATAGGTGATTAAATTAAAAGTCAATTTTTCCTAACATCCAACGAAGATGATTATCTAATCATGTAAAAAATATTGTTGGTACATTTAATTTAAATTCTTCAAATTAAATTGTAAATATCTTTTCATCTATCATAACGACATATCTACAATTACGCGTACACACTAAAAAAAAAGTAAATGTATGTTTGAATTCCCATCAATTTAGGTAATAATGTGGTGAATAAAGTTTGTAGAAACAAAAATTAATTTCGAACAAATTGATTAATAATATTATGTTTGTTTATGCAATGAATACTTAATAAATGCATGTCTATCTGAAGCTTTATGATTATGTATTAGTAGTATAAAATAATTTTATATCGATGTTTAATAAAAAATTATCATTCAATCATGTTATACCGCTAAATTAAAAATTATAATTTAATTTGATAGAATATATAATGATGAGATTATAAAAGTAATTTACGTTAGGGGCGCATTTCTTATTTTTTTAATGTAGATTCATTACCAAACATTAACTAAATAAAATTAATTTTGATTAAAATAAATTAAACAGTAAATTTTAAAATAAAAATCATTTTTTAAACTTAAAATTAAAAAAAAAAAGAAACTTCAAATTTGAATCAATTTTAATGACAATTAATTGCTTTATAAATTTTCACGTTTGACATGATTTGATTTTTTCTAGAGCACCGAAGCTTACAACGTGAAAAGAAAATAAAAAACAAAAAACATTGCTTTCAGTCAAATAATAATGTTTATGCTCTCGGAGCATTGCTAATAATGTTTCTGTGGGGAACAAAAGCAAAAACGCCAATGAAAAAGCGCTTTTCCTAACCAAACCTTTCCCAGAGAGAGACATGGCCGCAGATGCACCATGCTGTGAAACCAAATTCTGGCTCTACATACTTCTCATCATTGGATTGGTTTGCTTCGCTGGTCTCATGGCTGGTCTCACCCTCGGACTCATGTCTTTGGGACTCGTCGACCTCGAAGTTCTCATCAAATCCGGTCGTCCTCAGCATCGTATCCATGCTGCTAAGATATTCCCTGTGGTTAAGAATCAGCATCTTTTGCTTTGTACTCTTTTGATTGGAAATTCTTTAGCCATGGAGGTAGGTAATTAAGCGATTAATTGCTACTGTTAGCTTTTTTCATAATCGATTAATTCATTATTTTTGTTGCAGACTCTTCCGATTTTTCTTGATGCTATTGTGCCTCCTTATGCTGCTGTTTTGATTTCGGTTACGCTTATCCTTATCTTTGGAGAGGTTGATTTATTTAGTTATGTGATTAATTAATAGGAACGAAATTTCTTGTTTTGGGAAGGTTATGAATTGTTTACTGATTTCTTTTTATAGATATTGCCGCAAGCAATTTGTACGCGATATGGATTGATGGTTGGTGCAACGCTTGCCCCGCTTGTTCGTGTTCTTCTTGTAGTGTTTTATCCCATCGCTTATCCCATCAGCAAGGTAAGGTGTGCTGCCAATAGTGTGTGTATGTGCGCTTGGATACAAGCGTGGGTCCGGTAGAACATTATGGCGAAAGTTGATCCGTGTAATGGATTCCATTTAATGGGATAAGGTTTGATTGATGTTGTTGTATGTGCGGTTGGATTGGCTTTGACTTAATTAAGTTTAGTGGGATAAGGCATGTCCATAAGTTGTTTTTAACTTGTTTTTACTAGCTCTCTCTATGGTAGCTTATGAAAATAGTTTAGAGCTTATAGGAAAACAATTTGAGTTTATTTTATCTTTTGTTATAGAAATGGCTTATACATAAGCACTTAGAAGTTAAGTTTTTATGCTATAAGCATTTAACAAGGGTCATGGTACCATTATATATTACTATGATCTTGTGAAAATAAGAAGGTTGAAGGTTGTGATATTTTCAGGTGCTCGATTGGATGTTGGGTAAAGGAAAAGCTGCTCTTTTAAAGAGGGCCGAGCTCAAGACCTTTGTGAATTTTCATGGGAATGAGGTATATATAATTCAAAATACCTAGTTAGAGAGGAACTATGGCCGGAATTAATTTTGTTTTCCAGTGTAGGCTGGGAAAGGAGGAGATTTAACGCACGATGAGACAACCATCATAGCCGGAGCGCTTGAATTGACCGAAAAGACTGCAAAAGATGCCATGACTCCTATATCAAAGGCATTTTCCCTAGATTTGGATGCAACTCTAAATTTGTGGGTTTGTGCATTCTTTGTCATTTCTCCACTATGTTTCCGTTTTCTTTTGTTCTTAACCTTTTTTTTTTCTTTCTGCAGGGAGACCCTGAATTCAATAATGACAATGGGTCATAGTAGAGTCCCGGTTTATGCAGGAGAGCGGACAAACATTATGGGACTTGTTCTGGTTAAAAATCTCTTTATGGTTGATTCAAAGGCTTCAGTTCCTCTAAGAAAAATGATGATCAGAAAAATTCCTCGGTAAATCCTTATCATATACATGGATTAAAATTGAAGTGGATATGCTTTTATGGTAACCCGGTGGTCTCAATTTACTCTTCATTCTGCAGTGTTTCAGAGAATATGCCTCTGTATGATATACTGAATGAATTTCAGAAGGGTCACAGTCATATCGCAGTTGTATATCGGGATCTAAATGATAAAAAAGGAACGTACAAAAAAATTAAAGATTCCGAACAACTCGAGTTTAAAGACAGCTGTAAGAATAAAGGAAAAAGTGCTCCCTTAGATAAAGGTAGAGATTTAAACTCTAGGGTCTTACAATAGTTTGTCGTTATCTTTGAGGTGACTGTTGGCACAAATGTAGGTGCAATGTTGGAGCCGCGCGATACTTTGACTGCTGACAGTCCACAGGTGAAAAAAAGTCCACCAGCAACGCCGGCTTTTAAAAAGCGACACAGAGGTTGTTCATATTGCATTCTGGACCTTGATAATGCTCCCCTGCCCGTCTTTCCACCCAGTGAAGTGGTTGTTGGTGTTATTTCGATGGAGGACGTAATCGAAGAGCTTCTTCAGGTTAGATGCTTAAATCCACTCTAATCATGCACAGGTGTTATGAATTTTGATGCACTTCTTTTCAATACTGACGAGTGATGAAGCAACTCTGGCTTTAACCGATACAACATTGAAAACTGTGTTATGGTTCTTAATTCTTATATGCTAATCCATCGTTTCATCAAACTTTTGTGCATTTCAGGAGGAGATACTTGATGAAACCGATGAGTATGTCAATATCCATAACAAGTAAGCTTAAAACAGTTCCTTCTTAGTTGCCGTATGACGACAAAGTTTATCATCTTCGTTAGTTTGTAATACGGAGCATATTGAAAATCGATCAACCTCTTGCTAATGCAGGATAAAAGTTAACATGAATGCTTCGAAGGATAAGGCTCCTGACGCAAATCTGTTGCAACCTTCTAATATAGCAGTTCAAGGACATACACCGACTAATTCAACTTCTACAGCTACTTCTCCATCGGGCTCACCTACCACCATTGATCAAATCTCTGAAAGCGAGTCTCTCAGGAATCAATAATGCATGCATTAGAAGAATAACAGAATAGCATAGGTTTGTGTTGAAAGGGCAGAGAAGTATATAGTTTGGTGCAGTGTTAATATGCAGAAAAGATTACTATGGTAGTGTTTGGTGAAGAGAACAAAGTGGAACTTGTTCTAGTTCTGTTCTGTCCTATTAAGTTATCTCTGGTTTCATACTTTTTAACAAAACTAGAACATATCACTATTTTTTAATCTCAAATCTAGTTCTGTTCTACTTTAAAATGCACAAAACATAACGACGGATATCAGTTGTTATTTATTAGAATATTCTTATTAATTATAGTTAATAAAGTGGTTGGATAAAGTAAAAATTAATATAGTTGTGAAAAAATAATAATAAATGCAACATTGATATTGCAAATGGATAATAAGGAGAGAGTATTTTATGTAGGATTGTACATGAGTATTTTATGTAATTTCGAATGAATGAGTGGGTAGAGACAATTTTTTTAGGGAATTTGGTGGAGAACCACTATAAAGAAATCCGAAAAATGTATGAGAATTCGGAAAAGCATTTCATCATCGCATCAAATGCATATGTAAATGAACTAAAGTTATTTTTCTTTAAATTGATTCCGTGATACACTCCGCATTAAATTTTGAGTGTTTTTATTCGGAGATACACTTTTCATTAAATTTTGAGTGTTTTGTCTCATAGTCATAGTCTCGTAATGATAGATTTAGTTTTTCAACTCACATTCAACATTACATTTTAAATGCTTATTATTAGATTGAAATTATATGATTACTAAATTGTTTTTGTATGTTTCTTATCTTGAATTAATTTGATATGTTTTTTTCTTAGAAATCTTTTCCACTAAAGTGATGACGGGTATAGTCAGAAGAAGGTAAATGTAAAATATTACATAGAGAGCATTTTTTTGAAAAGGTGAAAAAAAAGAGATTTTTATATAAATGAGAAAAAATTATATGTATGTGAGAGAGATTGAGTATTTTGTAATTACTCAATTTTGATTTTTCTAATGAAAATTAATTGTTTTTTTTACGGTTTCTTAGCATTTTTTTTCATAATTATTACTAATTATTTTAATTCAATTTACTGTCAATGAATGGTTATTAATTTCAAAAATGGTTGGATGGAGTTAACAATAAATTGTTGGATTAAGAATTAAATTTTAGTCGAAATAAATTTGAGGAAAATTTGGTTTTAAAACTGATCCAAACAAAAACTGTTTTTTTAGTGCAAATCGGTTACTAACTAAACTGATCCAAACATAAATTGGTTTTGAAAAAATAAACCAGTTTTATAAAAGTAGTTTTAAAAACTAAAATGATCCATATATTTGGTTCAATTTGGTTTGGTTTTAGAACCATGCACACCCTTATGCTTAAGTAAGTAACGACACTAGAGAGAGCAAGTACAAAGAGGAGATGTAAGGAATAAAATACCTGACCCTCTAGCGAAAAGGTATTTATAATGTGCCCCCAGCGCAGGACCAACGGTTACATTGTATTGGGCTGATTTGCCAAGCCCAAAACAAATAACTATCAGGGCTTACGTGGCGTAGTGAAGACCAGCACGTGGTCTTCGCCCTGGATCAACTGCTCCATGATCTTCGGAAGTTGGGCTGACCATCTTTTTCGGAAGTGGGTAGTTGCCTGATGACGTGTCCCCGCGTGGGTTCCCCTGCTAGGAAGGTCGTCTGTCCGACAAATGTGCCTTGTTGAGGCTCCTGCCCGACGGAGGAAATTGGGCCTCGTTGGACCTCATTAGCCTGGCCTTGGGTTGGGTCTGCCCAGCTGAAGGGCAGGCCCCGACCCAGTCCAGAACAGGAGCCCCTCAAGTTGTTGCTCCGAGGAGGAGGAGTAATGACTTAAGGGCAAGTCAGGATGTCGAGGATCTCTTAGGGAGAGATGATCTGCCCGACGTATGAAATTAAGAGTCATTCATTACGTCGGGGGCGGAGGCACGACGGGGAGATGGGTGGGTTGCTGCCTATGGAGTTTCCACGTGTCAAACAACCATTGCTTAGCTAGGGCGGCTAGGGGTAGGGGGCTTGAGTGCCTACACCTCGAGTCCTGTGCTGGGTTTATAAATAGGATCGATCCTGCTCCATTTCCCACTTTTCACTCTTACAGCTCACAACGCCGGAGACAAGTGGTGAAGCCCCCGGGCATGTAGGTTAATCTTGGATGAATTCCCCGGGGACAAAGATGAGTCTCTCGGGCATGTAGGATAGTCCTCGATGAGTCCCCCGGGAAAACGAGGAAGCCCTCGTGGAGGTACGCCAGTTTGGACGAGTTCCTACTCTAGAGTTTCGTGCGCCTTCGTCGGAGACCAATGTTTTGGAGTCTCGGGGGGTATGCTCTCGTTTGTTGAGGCGTTAGAGATCCTGCTCGTGGGGGTCTCCCCTCTTTTCCCTTTAACTTGATCTGCGGTGGAAGGGTGGATTTGATTCTGAACGTCAAATTCACCAATTTCCTCTACTTTTGAGGTGTAAATGGCTGTTTGGGCCCAAAGAACTATTGAAAGCAACGATAAGCCAGACTCTCCGATGGCGTCAACCGGCGAGGAGCGTATGAGATCCGCCACGGACTGGGCCAGGGAGGAGCCTTTGAGCATCTCCTCCCGCTTTGCTGAGGACGAGTCCGAAGCTTACGCCAATGTCGAGGGTTCCATTGCCATGGGAAAGTGTACAAACCACGGGCAACCCATCGGATATGCTCGGCGTACAGGGGGACGAGGTTCCCTATGTACGAGTTCACCTTCTGGGAGGCGGGGTTGCGTCTGCCCTTCACTGACTTTCAGCTAGGGATTTTTGATTGGCTTCGGTTGTCGCCCTCATAGCTTCATCCCAACGCAATCGTGTTCGAGCAGGCGTATGAGCTCGTTTGCCAACATCTTAATGTCAAGGGCACTCTTTCCCTCTTCTTCAGTATCTTCCACCTCTAGAGACAAACGATCAATGATCGACATAACTGGGTGTCTTTAAAGCAGTCGTGAAGGATTTTTTGGGCATATATGGATGTTATCCGACATTTTAAGGATCGATGGTACGTTGTCAAGCCGGTCACTCATGTGGCCGTCGATTCCCTTTTTGACCTCAAGGTCCACGAAAAGGACGAACAGTTCGAGGAAGTCTTAGTGTCAAAGATTCCTCTGGTTTGGACGGAGGAGCACTTCAACAGAGGTGCTGATAGCTATACAGTGCGACTAGGCTCGCTGAACGCCGATGACCGGGTGGCTTACCAGAAGTTGGTCGTTTTTTTGGCTAGTTTCCCCATGTGAAGTGTGTAACTCCAGATGGGAACTTTATCCTCGACGCTAATGGGGAGATTCGTACGGAGTCACGCTTGATCAACACTAGGGCCCTCCTCGAATGTGCGTCCGATGAGGAAGTTATGCGCCTCTTAGGTAGTGGGTTCGCTTTATTTTCTGCGTGTTCGTCGTTGGTTTGATATGCCAACTTTGTTTATTTTTCTTTTGCAGGAAAATATGTCGAGGATGCATGAACGCGTGAAGAGGTTGGCAGCCACCAAAGGCAGAAAGAAATCTGCAAAGGGGAGGGTAACTCAGGTGTAGCAGATGCCCGGTCCCGACTTTTGGCCAGGCAGTTCGTCTTCTTCTCCCCAGGGCAGTCAATCCCCCTCCTCACAAGGAACGCTAAAGAGACTGCGGATTGCGGGGCCAGAAATCGTTGACCTCACTTAAGGTAGTGGCGATGAGAGGTTTGTGCTCCCCCTTGTCACCTGCAGTCGTCATTCTTCTGTGGGGCCAATTCTCCCATGGTGGGTGTTGAAGCGGTAAAGCAGCAAGCATAAATATTAAGTACCCATTTTTGTCGTCTTCACAGGGATCAGTGCGAGGGAAAGAATGTCATTCGACAATCTCCACGTCTATAAGCTTGGGTTTGAATGGTTTGGGATAAAAATGCAAAAGGAAAAAACATAAAACAAGAAAATAAATATATTTTTAAGAAATGAGAATACTCGTCAGGAGTTGTATTTCGTTCCACCCATCATGTTCTAAAAAATATATGGATCAAATGCACGCAACCTAAATTGCCCGTCTATATCATCACGTATCACTCACAACAGATGTTATGTCTAACGTAAAGTCGAGAGAACAACTCGACAACATGGAGCATTAAGAATCGATACCCACGTGAATATTAGTCCTAAATCTATGTCTAGAGTTTAAAATCTAATAGATGTTCATCTTAGATCGAGTTCGAACCGTATATGTCTATAGCAATCCAAACCCATTAAGTAAAAAATTAAGATAACCATCGATAAAGAGTTGTAGAAGATATTTTATACAAAGATTCATAAATATACATACAATCAAGATAAACTTACATACAAAACCCCAACAAGTAGAGAGTACAAAGATAAGAGAGAAGAAGAACACAAATCTCACGGTCTGTCAACTCCGATTGAAGTGGATTTGACTCCAGATTGTCAAGATGAACACTCTAATGTTGTTTCTAAGCTAAATCTACTCAAGAATATTTTTGATGAAGTTGGGGTAAAAAGTTTCCAACAACATAACCTAAAAAATGTTGAAAAGTGACTTAAATAAGCAAAAATGGGTTCCCTTAGTTCGCACTGCGAACTCCCGTTCGCCCAGCGAACATATGCCACATTAGCTACTGCCAAAACAGTGTTTTCCATGCTTCTGGATAATTTTTATTCGCCTTGAGTTTGCAGTGCAAACTCTTGGCGAGTTCACTCGCCTCCAGTTTGCACAACGAACATGACAGTAGACCAACACTTGTTTCGACCATAACTTTTAAACCGTAACTCTGTTTTACGCGTGGTCGGAAGCGTTGAAAAGTTTATTCAATGATCTATAAGACAATGACACAATATCATTGCTTATATACCTAAAAAAATGAGAGAAAAACAATTAAACTCAATGATGTTTATATGATACGCAATATATATACTATAATGTAAACTATACAAAAAGTACACAAAAACGGAGGATTATTAATGGAAAACCAATGAATCAAGCCAATAAGTTCCAATTATTCACACTCAAAATCAGTAATATTTAACACTTATAAATTCTTCCCAACTTAAACTTGTTTGTCCTCAAACAAGAATTGATCAACTCAATGAAACAAAAGTAATAACCAAGCAATCGCGATTCAACAAGTTTTGAAAAACAAAAACAAATGCATGGTTCAACACAAAAATGTACATGCAAAGCAAAACATACCACTAAACTATAAAGATAACATGAAAATGAAACAACTCCTAAATACAAAACACCTGTCAAAAATTCTAAGACAATACAATGTTCAAAAATGAATCACACCTAGCACACACTTCATCGGTAGATGAATAAAAAAACATTAGGGGCTTAACTCTCGCCTAACAAACATGCTAACAACAAGTTAAATTATGTATTCATCAATAAAAAAACTCATATTGAACAGTATAAAAACAAAAATCACAAGAGCTTTAAGGGTTGTAATGTGGCTTGGGTAAAAAACAATTATTTTTATCAAGGTAAAAGAAACAAAAACTTGCCTAATCAAATGAGAGTGATCATTTCTCACAATCTCAAGCACTCATAAATTCCAATCACCTTTTTCTCTTTTCTAAATTATTACACCATTCCACACAACTTATTAGCATAACATTAATATTTTTTTTTCTTTTTTTTCTTCAATTTTTTTTCCTTTTTTTTCTTTCTTTTTCAAACTTTTTCTTTTTCTCAACCTCTTAGCAACCAACCTCTTCTCCCCAACTTGAATACAACCATACATAGTGACACGAATCCTCCCAAACTTATTAGGCAATGGTAAAAAACTCAAATGATAAGTCATGGTTATAGTTCAAGAAAAAGTATTAGAATCCATACAAAAATGAACTTAACACCAACATGGGTTCTAACAAAGGCTCAAAGGGGATAAGCAAATTCTCACTCACTCACAAGGTAGATCGGCTATTTGGTCAAATGGGTATGCTCAAAATCGAAAAAAAAATGCCTTGATCATTTTAGTGCTATCATACAAATCAAAACAAATACAAGATTAAACATAATAAAATCGAGTTAAACAAGAATGTTGGTCTCCTGTATATAGTAAACAAAGGAAAGCTCCTCACAAAAAGGTTTTGTTCTAAAGTGATTCAAAACTGAACAAGTATGGCAAAAGAATGAATGACATGAAAATTGCACAAATGAAAAGTCTCTTAATCATGCTATGTTCTAGAAAGCGATAAACGAGTACCTTGCAAAATACCAACTTCAAACAATATCCAAACCATACATTCGCAAGTTGAAACGACCAAACTTGGAAAATCACACAATGTATCCTCAAGCTAATCAAAAACAAACTTGAGAGAAAACAATAACATTATTCTAACAACCTAACAAAACTGAATTAAAACTACCTAAACACAAAGACCAAAACTGGTGAAAGTGGATGAAAAATGAGAGATTTGTCTTTTCAAAACAAGGCGCGCTAAGCATGGGCAGGAAAACTTCGATTTTCATATTCTTTTTCTCACACAATCCATCCATTTTCACTTTATATTAACTATACTATTAAATATAAAACTATAAAAACTCAAAAATTGTTGGGTTTCCTCCAAACAAGCGTTTGTTTCACGTCATAAGCTAACCACCTTTATTTATGCATATGCTCCTCTATGTTGCTTGATTCACCGACTACTACCAAATAAACCTGCACAACACTTGAGCAAACGTAAACCATAAACAAAAATATGCACAAACACATAAGCATCATAGAAAACACATATATTATCACTTATGAAAACAACTATAAACATGTATATACAAAGCTTTAAAACATAGAAGTTATCGCAATGCGATTCAATATCAAAATCAATCCCCAACAACGACGCTATTTTGTTGAAGTGGTAAAGTAGCAAGCAAAAATATTAAGTACCTAGTTTTGTCGTCTCCACAGGGATCAGTGCGAGGGAAAGAATTCCATTCGACAATATCCACGTCTATAAGCTTGGGTTTGAATAGTTTGGGATAAAAATGCAAAAGGAAAAAACATAAAACAAGAAAATAAATACATTCTTAAGAAATGAGAAAACTCATCAGGAGTTGTATTTCGTTCCACCCATCGTGTACTAAAAAATATATGGATCAAATGCACGCAACCTAAATTGCTCGTCTATATCATTACATATCGCTCACAACAGAGGTTATGTCTAAAGCAAAGTCGAGAGAGCAACCGCATTCCTCATCGGTGATATCTCACGCAACTCGACAACATGGAGCATTAAGAATTGATACCCACGTGAATATTAGTCCTAAATCTAACAGATGTTCATCTTAGATCGAGTTTGAACCTTATATGTCTATAGCAATCCAAACCCATTAAGTAAAAAATCAAGATAACCATCGATAAAGAGTTGTAGAAGATATTTTATACAAAGATTCATAAATATACATACAATCAAGATAAACTTGCATACAAAACCCCAACAAATAGAGAGTACAAAGAGAAGAGAGAAGAAGAGCACAAATCTCACGGTCTGTTAACTCCGATTGAAGTGGATTCGACTCTGGATTGTCAAGATGAACACTCTAATGTTGTTTCTAAGCTAAATCTATTCAAGAATATTTTTGATGAAGTTGGGGTAAAACGTTTCCAACAACATAACCTAAAAAATATTGAAAAGTGACTTAAATAAGCAAAAATGGGTTCCCGTGTTCGCACTGCGAACTCCCGTTCGCCTAGCGAACATATGCCACATTAGCTACTGCCAAAATAATGTTTTCCATGCTTCTGGATAATTTTTATTCGCCTTGAGTTCGCAGTGCAAACTCTTGGCGAGTTTGCTCGCCTCCAGTTTGCACAACGAACATGACAGTAGACCAACACTTGTTTCGACCATAACTTTTAAACCGTAACTCTGTTTTACGCGTGGTCGGAAGCGTTGAAAAGTTTATTCAATGCTTTATAAGACAATGAAAAAATATCATTGCTTACATATCTAGAAAAATGAGATAAAAACAATTAAACTCAATGATGTTTACATGATACGCAATATATATACTATAATGTAAAATATACAAAAAGTACACAAAAAGGGAGGATTATTAACGGAAAACCAACGAATCAAGCCAACAAGTTTCAATTACTCACACTCAAAATCAGTATAATTTAGTACTTATTAGTGGGCGCCGCGGAGGCAAAAGCTATTATGGGCGCTGACCGGCAGACGAGGAAGAAGGCCCTGGCGGAGAATCTGGTCGCAGTAATTCGGGTTTTCGAGACGACCATGGTCCTCAATGACGAGGCTTGCTCTTCAGCTGACTTCTCCAAACTACATGATGACCTGGCGACCGTCAAGGTGGAGAAGAGAAAATTGGTTGCTGATCTCGACCAGGCGAAGGAAGACAGCGCTGCTTAGCATAAGCTCTATGGCGAGGTAAAGAAGCAGTTGAAGGCTGCAGGCAAAGAGAGGACGGGGCTCTTGGCGCGGGTCGAAGAACTGGAGGCTACTTCGCAGCCTGCGGTATACGATACCGACGAAGAAAGGCTTTTGGGGTCCCGGGCGGCTCTAGTGTGTAGGATCCAGGAGCTTGAACAGGATTGTCAGGGGGCATTTGAGGTGGGCTACGACAATGCTGTGGAACAACTCCGGCTCGTGAATCTTGATGCCCCGTTTACCATAGAAGGGATGGGCCCCTTTCATCAAATCGTCGAGGGTCGCATGGTCGCACTGGAACCCGAAAAGGAAAACGAAGCTCATGTCAAGGATAGTGACGTGCAGGAGGAAACCCTTTAGTTAGTTTGTTGTTTTTCTGGCTTGCGTGCCTGTATTATTTTGTTGGCCTGCGTGCCTATTTTCGACGTATATATTTTTGGCCCGCATGTTCGTTATTGTAATATTTTGACAATAGGCTTTGCCCGCCATTTTGGATATATAGCAGCTTTACTTTTCTATCCGTTGCGTGTTTTATGTTTCCATGTTTGAATTGTATTTCCGTTTATGTTCTTGCTTGACATGTTTGATGATCGACTGTATGGGGAACTGGTCGGGTGATCGGAGTTGGTATCTGATTGGTCATGGGGTTAAGATCTCAATAGAGGTCTTTTCCCTGTGCGTGAACCTCCCATCGTGAGCTAGGTGTTCTACCCTAATGGTACGACAGCAATGGAGCTCGGTTGAGTGGTCCCCGCTGGATCAACGGTCTTACTCGCGAATGAGAGAAGCTGACTCTTGTCTTTTTTGTTATAAACTATAGGAGTTGCGTCTGTACCATGGTGCACCCCTGTGGTCGTGGCGTTAACGAACCACGGGTAGTGTCTAACTGTAATATTGCTTAAGTTTCTCTGTATTCCATGGTCGAGTACATTCTTTTCCGTGTAGGTTTTTGAGGTAATAGGCCCCGTTGCCCGTTTTGTTTCGGACGCGATTTGGGCCTCCCCAGTTTTCAGCAAGCTTGCCCTCGTGTGAGTCCTTTTGGTTTCTTCACAGGACTAGGCTTTCCACCTGGAACTCCCGCTTGATGACTTTGTTGTCGTGCCACAAGGTTATCCTCTTTTTTAGTGAGGCTTTACGCAGGGATGCCCATAACCGGATTTCCTCGACTAGGTATAGTTCTTCCCTTAGAGCTTCTTCGTTTGCCTCCTCCGGTAGGGGGGACTCGGTTCTTCTGGACGGTTCTCTCATTTTGACCGGGATCACTACCTCTGTCCCATAGGTTAGTCAGAATGGGGTCTTCCTGATTGTTGAGTGTGGAATGGTCCTGTAAGCCTAGAGGATGTTGTGTAGCTCTTGACCCATCCCTTTTTGGCGTCTCCCAACCTTCGTTTCAGACCACACATAATTACTCTATTCACGGCTTTGGCCTACTAGTTTGTCTGCGGGTGTTCGAATGACGTGAAGTGTTTTTTTGTGCTTAGTCTGGCGGCAAACTCCCAAAAGTTCTTGTTGGTGAACTGTGTCCCGTTTTCGATGACGATGTCTTGGGGTACACTGAACCGGGAAATTATGTTTCGTTTGTTGAAATGGAGTATGTTTTGGGCAGTGATTGTGGCTAGTGCTTCAGCTTCTATCCATTTAGTGAAGTAGTCGACGCCGACTATCAGATATTTGTTTTGGTAGGACCCGTTGACAAAGGGTCCGAGGATGTCCATCCCTCACCATGCAAAGGGCCACGACAACAAAAGTGTTTTGAGTTTGTTTGACGGGTCTAGGTGCATATCCTTGTGCCGTTGGCATTTGTCTCACTTCTTGACATTCTCTTTGGCGTCTTCCTACATGGTGGGCCAATAATATCCTGCTTGTAAGGCCTTGTGGGCAAGTGACCTCCCTTCGAGGTGTTGGGCGTTGATCCCTTCGTAGATCTCTTGTAGTATGTGCGGTACTTTGGATTCTTCGACGCACTTGAGGAGGGGGTGTAGAATCCCCATCTGTAAAGCTTGTCCTCGATCAGGACGTATGAGCAGGCTTAACATCTAACCACGCGTGCCTCTTTGGCATCGTCGGGCAGGCGTTCCGTGTTGAGGTAGGTGTACACCGGGGTCATCCAGTAGTCACTGTCACCTATAGCATTTACCACGACAGTTATCGTGTCTCTCTCGATGTTGGGGCGAGAGAGGACTTCTTGGATTATAGATTTGTTTCCGTCCTTCCTCTTCATGCTAGCCAGTTTTGACAAGATGCTTGCTCGGGTGCTGTGTTCGTGTGGAATGTGTTGCACCTCTGCGGAATCGAAGCTCTTCATTCTTTATCTTACCAAGGAGAGGTACTCGACGAGGTTTTCGTTTTTGGCCTGATATTCTCCCCGTACCTGAGATGCCACGAGCTGAGAGTCGGTAAAGATCTTTACTTCCTTCACGCCAAGGTCTTGAGTTAGACGGAGTCCTGCGAGGAACACTTCGTACTCGGTCTGGTTATTCGATGTTGGGAACGCCAAAGCGAGAGAGACTTCTATCAGGATACCTTCTTCGTTTTCCAATATGATGCCCGCTCCACTTCCCGTCGAGCTAGAAGTGATATCGATGAAGATGGTCCATTTGTTTGGGCCCTAAGGGTCGGAAATCCATCAAAGCCATTTCGGTGACAAAGTCGGCCAGGACTTGAGCCTTTAGGGATTTTCTGCTCTCATATTGGACGTTGAATTTGGAGAGTTAGAACGGCCATCTGAGCATTCTTCCAGACATTTTTGGCCTCCCGAGTAACTGTTTAACGGGCTGGTCGGTTCTGACTATGATCGTGTTGGCCAGGAAGTAATGTTGTAACCTTTGGCCACAGTGACAAGGGCCAAAACGATCTTCTCAATCTGCCGGTACCTAAGCTCCGACCCTTGGAGGGCTTTGCTCGTGAAGTATATCGGTTTATGTCCTCCGGGGGTTTCGCGGATCAGTGCTGCATTGACAGTCTCTGCAACGACGTCGATATACATATATAAAGTTTCCCCGACCACGGGTCTCGATAGTACTGGAGGCTCTGAGAGAACTTGCTTGAGGTGGAGTAAATCTTGTTCGCACTCCTGCATCCATTTGAACGTAGCCTCCTTGCATAGCAATTTGAAGAAGGGGAAGGCATGTTGTGCCGACTTGGCGATGAATCGTGACAAAGACGCGAGCAACCCATTCAGAGAATGGATACATTTCTCTGTGTTCGGGGTGGCAAACTCAGAGAAGGCTTTGCACTTGTCCGGATTGGCTTCTATTCCTTGTTCTTTTAAATAGAAACTGAGGAACTTGCCTGCTCGTACGCCGAAGGTGCACTTTTCAGGGTTGAACCTCATCCTGCACTTCCTCGCTGTTTTGAAGACCTTCCTGAGATGGGCGGTATAGTCGACCTCTTCTCGCGACTTCACGATCATGTCATCTATATAAACTTCGAGCATGTCTCTGATTTCTCCTCGGAAGACCTTGTTCATCATCCTCTAGTAAGTCGCCTCGACGTTCTTCAGATCGAAGGGCATTACGTTGTAGTAATAATTTCCCGACTCGGTCATGAAGGTCATGTATTGCTTGTCGGCCTTTGCCATAGAGATCTGATTGTATCCCGAGTACACGTCCATGAATGACAACAATTTAAAATCTGCCGAATTGTCGACAAGTTTGTCGATGTTAGGTAATGGGTAAGCATCTTTGGGACATGCTCAATTGAGATCGATATAGTCAACACACATTCTCCATTTTCCATTATGTTTTTTTAACAAGTACAATGTTGGACATCCAGGTCATGTATTGGGCTTCCGATATAAAATTTTCCTCTAGGAGGTCTGTTACAGCTTTTTCAGCAGCCTCCGCTTTCTCAAGAGACTACCTATGCCTACATTAAACTATGGCTCTAGCGGCCGGATCTATGGAGAGGTGGTGGCAAGCTACGTCGGGGTTGAGCCCAGGAATCTCAGCAGTGCTCCACACGAAGAGGTCAGCATTCTTCTGGAAGCAGGCCTTGAGCTGTTTCCTTGCTAAGTCGGGGAGGCCCGTGCCGATCTTCACGCTTCTTCCGGGGTCTCCTCTTAACGTGATGAATTCGAAGTCCCCGTCTAGAATGGGGCATGTCGGATGGGAGAGTTTCCCGTTGTCTGCTGAGGGCGTGTCTTCGGACCCTTCACTTTGTCCCTTCTTACCGGGGAAACGGCTGTCGAGATCGACAGAGTTGACGTACGGGAGAGGTTTCGGCTCTTCTGTCGGGGCTGGGCTGCCGGTCGACTTGTGGGGACGTTGATAGATCTGAGTCCTTTAAGTGCCGCCTCGATGTCCCCATTGAGGGTGACTACCCGCCCTCTGGTCGTGTAGTAATTGATCTTCAGGTGGACTGTCGACGATACTGCGGTCAGCTCGGCCAAAGTTGGTCGTCCCAGGATGCACTGGTACAAAGAAGGGCATTCAATTACCAGGAAGAAAACTTTCACTTGTCGGGCTGTCTCCTCGGCCTCGAAGGTGACAAGCAGCTTTACGTATCCCTAAGGCTTAGTGGTGGTGTCGTCAAAGCCTTGGAGGTCAGAGCCCACATACGGAGTCAAGTGGCTCTCGTCGAGCTGCATAGTTGTGAACAGGTGGGCATACATTATATCCACTGAACTCCCTTGTCGAATAGGATTTGATGAACATTGAAGTTCGTCATCTGAGCTCTGATCAGGAGGGGGATGCTGGAGTTGGGTGCTTTTCTAAGAAGTTCCTCGAGGTAAAAGGTGACTGGGTTTGACTTTTCTTTGAACCTGTCGAGGGTAGCGTTTATCTTCGAGCTTTTGTCGATGAGTTCTTCTAACTTCCTCTTGATCGACCTGACCAACAGCTTGTTGGGTCCCCCCGAATATCACGAATGCGGTGGGGAAATCTTCCCAAGGACTGTGGGTGGTCAGTGGTCTGGCGGGCTCGCTAAAGAGGAGGAAATATTTTGGTCAGGAGATGCACAAAGCCATCTGGAGTTCTGATTCGTCGGAGGGGATTGACGCTTCCTCGACCCTCTTGGCCTCGCGGGTCTCAGGTTGGGGGTTTTCACCCCTCCGAGTATACTGTTTCAGATGCCTTTCTTTAATTAAGATCTCGATTGCATCTTTGAGGTGGATGCAATCTTCTGTGACGTGCCCATGGCTCAGGTGGAACCGACAGTACTTGGATTTGTCGATTTTGGGCTTCAGGGGTGTTGGTTTCGGGAACCGAACTCCTCCCCTCTAAAATTTAAAATTGATGCATTCGGCCAGGATGTGCTCGTGGGGAGCCGTGAGTAGCGTGTAATTGGTGAATCGGCCCGCCGAACCTTTCTGTTCGCGGGGTCGGTCCTCACGCCTTTTTTGTTCGTTGCGTTGAGGCAAGGGGGCTTCCTCATGCCTGGCGCCTCTGAAACCCTCCTGGTTTCTTTTATCCCTGGCAGTGTTGGCAACCTCTATTCTCTCATACTCGATGTATGATTGAGCCTTGTGCAGAAGGGAATTCAAGGTGCGGGGATGTGCGATTCTAACGGCCTTGGCAAAGTCAGAGTGTGGTCGTATGACCATTTGTATCAAGAATCTCTTCATATTGTCCGTGGTGGACACTTGGACGGCTTCACGATTGAACCTCTCTATGTAATCTCGGAGAGGCTTGTTCCTCCCCTGGATGGCGCCGGGAAGCTGTGAAGTGCCTGGAAAACTGCCACTTCAGTTTGCCTTAGAAGGTAATAGAGTCGGGCGTGAGGTGTTTGTACCATGCCATGGCTCCCTTCTTCAGGGTGGTGGGGAACAACCTGTACTTGATGGCTCCCCGGATATTCCAGTAGTCGAGCATAACGTCTATGCTTTCGATATGGTCGTCCAGGTCGGTCGTGCCATCATACGTAGCCAAGATTGGGGGTTTCTCCAATTTAGCAGGCAGTGGGGTCTCCTTGATGGCTCTGCATAATGGTGAGCACTGGAGGTCCTCGTCACTTCTAATGGGAGACAGTGGGGGGAAGAAGACTCTTGGTGGTTTCGGTTTCGACGTGAGGTCCCCTATGACTTTCTTCTTCTGAGTCGGGGAATGTTGCTCTTTTCGGGGAGGCGACCTGTCCCGTTTGTGGGAAATCAGATGTTGAGATCGCTCCAAATGCGGGCAGCGCCCCGTCGAAAGGGGAGAGGGACTCTATGACTCTTCGACGAATCTCTTCCTTCACAGGGAAGGAGACTGGCTGATGGAAATCAGGCGCTGGCATCTCCGCGTGGGAGGGGACGGACTGAGGGAAACAAGGCGACAGTGTCTCCACGAGAGAGAGTATGACGGTCGTTCCCTTTCAAACATCCCTATTCATTGGTTCTTTTCGAAGATCATCAAGTTGGTTTGGTTGATCGCTGCAAACAGAGCCACCACGGTAGGATTGGCGCCAGCTGGGATCAGGATGGGTTGGTAGACAGCCAGGCTGTGTAAGTGTTGGACGACATTGTAGGTCATGTCTTCTGAGGAGGGAGAGGCGGTGCGTCCGTCCCTAGGGTCACCATCTTCGCTGCGGACGACCGTGTTGGGGTCGTGGCCATCCCCGTTGGAAAAGGGGGCAAAGGCAAATCCTGGAGCATTGTTGTGGCGCAGGATGACCATGATTGGAACAGAAGTTGTTTGTTAATTTTGCTTTGGTTCTTGAGCTGCTGTGCTCATACAAGAGAAAGAACGGGGAAATGGAGGTTCCCACAGGTGACACCACTGATGTACCTGATCAGAAAGGAATAAGTGACCTGACCTTGGGTTGGGCCTGCCCGGCTGAGGGGCAGGTCCCGGCCCAGTCCAAAACAATATTGAAAATTTTACACCAAATCAAAACTACAATAAAATTATGGAAAAAGTATTTATAATATATCTATCAGATCCAAACATGTATCACTAGCATTCCGATTCTTACACTAGTTGTAACCTCCGACTATTAATTTTTGAATATCATCCTTCTAGCATTTTTTGCTGCAAAATCACTAATAGTCAAAAACAAGATTCTGTAAAAAAATCATCTTAAATTGAAATTAAAGCAAGACTATTTTATCTAATATGGGGCGTTTCCGATCGCAAATAAGGTTTTAGCAATTTTAAATTTGAAAAATGCCTCTCAGCCAATGCAACAGTAACAAGAATAGTTAATATTATTTTATAAATTATGCTTGCATTAGGAAACCAGTTGAATGTCTTAAGATAATTCAATATCATAAAACTAGATTTTGATTCAACTGTTAAAATCAATCAGGTGACTTTTAATTCTTCATATAAAATTTCACCATCAAGATTTATGTAAGATGATTTCAAGTTCTCATCAGAAAATGATTTAAGTCTTTCAAAATTAAACAAAAATCCAAAAATATTTTCATATGTGCTATATTTCTCAATACTTCTATTAAGTGAGTCAATTGCTTGATGTACAATGTATAAAAAATAGTGAATCCTAAAAGACTCCTCAATAGACTCAAGATTTAATTGTGTGCATTCAGATGAATTTTCATCATAGTGTTTCTTTCTACAAATTTAACGTTTTTGAGTAAACACGCATTTAATGTCCATTTCATTTGCAATTATTTCAGCACTAGCAATAACCTTTGTCAAATCAGATTCTCTATATTTTTTCAAGTGAGTAACCAAACCTTTTACTAATAGTATAGCCACATCAATTCTCATGTCTTTTTTTTTTGTAAATTTTTGCTAATTTCATTAACAACAAATAACAACTCTAATCAGATAGTCATGACTGTTAAAATCTCAAAGTTCACAATTCCACGGTGTGCTAAAGATTCAGCTTCACTCTTAATCTTTGGATCATTATCTTGTTCAGCTAGTTGAAGTAAAGTTTTTCATATGTATGAAGCTTATGTTTTAATTGCATTTACACTATTCACGTGGCTTTCCCAATGTGTTTGTGACAATGGTTTGAGAGTTAAACCTTTCACATTATCTCTTAAAATTTTCCTATTATCGTGTATTTTATCTAACTATTATTTTAGCAAAGATTGAAGGGAGAATGACGAAAACAAATTACTTAAATTGTTGTTGGTGTGCTTTCTGAAAAAATCTTACTGACGATATAAGACATTGTTTCAAATCACCAAACACTGAAGATATAAGAAGTTAGTCCTTGTTGCGGTGAGAATCAGATGTCAAGCTATTGATTAACTTGAATCTTAATTCATTGAAATTCACCACCGAACTTTGATTTATCCAAAGAAAAGGTTAAAGAAAGAAAATTTTTTTGCGCGATGTAACAACAACGCTAAAAATTCGGGGATCAGGGGTTGGTTATGCCTAGGGTAGCTATTTCACATCCTAGACATCTGTAGTACTCTACAGGAACCTTTTGTGTGTGTGTGTGTGTATGCTAAGCTATCTAAGTTGTTTGCTAGGGTCATTGGATCAAGGGTTAGGGTAAATTTCTAGGTAAAGACCTAAAGATGGTTCTAAGCTTGCTCGCAAAGATGTCGCATCTTATGCCTACGTATCCTGGCTAGGATAGAATCAGAGCAACCGTAGTTCTCCTAACTAGAGATTTGAGGAATACTTGACTAAGGTCAAGATTCCAAGCGGGGAACAAACATAACAATGTTTGTACAGAGATTGACAAAACTCTGTAGATCTAAGTTATCACACAAGAGGGATTAACTTTGACAAAATCCAAGGGAGGGAACCCGTAAGCAATCATGACAATAATCCTTACATAGAGTTAACAAACTCTATCTTAAAGTTATAATTGAAGGGTACTCCTAACAAGGGGTAGGTCTTCTAGACTTAAATAAAATTATAATGAATGTAGGTTCTAACTTAACTAAGTTAAAGGACATAATGACTTAACCAAGTCAAGGGGAGGGGTAATGAGCTATCTATGGAAATGAAGTCAATAGAGAGACTTTCCTTTGGAATAAAGGGAATAACAAGGCAACTGAATGAGAACTAACAAGTTCCATCACTTAGGGAAAACCAAAGTTAAAGTACACATAATCATTCATCTAAACATGATGAAGATATAATAGTCATGGTAACAACCAAGAAATATTAGGGCAAGCATGTAACAACATCAAAACAAAGGACAAGGTTACAACCAAGTATTTAATAATGAAAGAATCAAACCAGATGGTTACAACCAAAGGTAAACAAAGATGTTACAACATCTAAAAAAGGATGATGATAAAGGTTCTTACAAGACCAAACATTTCAAGCATCAAGCATAAGTCAAGACATTACTTATCATGGCAAAGTTCAAAGATTATGAGGGTAACAACCAACAAAAGCAAACATGAAACATGTGTGACAACATCAAGTTCATCAATGGTAAACAAATAAAACTCATTCATACAAGTTACAACTTGGCATATAAATCAAACGAAAATAAATGTAGCAACATTCAATCACTTTTAAGGCATACTGATGACAATCATTGATGGATAAACAAGAACAGTGACAACAGTTCAAGCATGGATTCAAACTTCACAAGAGGAATATGAACAAGATTCAAGGTAACAACCAAAGTAAGAATTAATCCTAAAACATGTTATGGTTCTAACAAGACACATAAGCAAGTAAGATAAGGTTAAGGGAACATGTTGATGAGGTTACAACATCAAGAAAAATACAAGGATTCACAGAGAAGTTCCAAGTCATACATTCACATTCATGCATTTACAAAGGAAAGAATCAAACCCTAAACATGTTATGGTTATAACAAGACACATAAACAAGTAAGACGGGGTTAAGGGATCATGTTCATGAGGTTACGACATCAAGAAGCAGGTTACAAATCAATAAAAGTTTCAAGGCATGATTTTCCTGTTCATATCTTTACAAAGGCATGAATAAGCATGGTAAAGAAAAGAACCAAGTGTTTCCAAACATACAAACATGTTAAACATTCAAACATGATTCATACAAGATCAATCATGCAAGAGAAATCAAGTATTAAGTCAAGGAAACTCATGAAAACAAGTAAAAACCCTAAAAAAGGTCATATCTTTCAAGTGAATCAGAGTGTTTCAAAAATGATAATTCTTGAATTCTTTCTTCACACATTGAAACTAGACATATCAAGAGCATTTGCAAAAATAATGGCATCAAAATGATAAAAATCAAAGAAGTTATGCATAAATCAATTTACAAAGAAAAATCATGAAAATTGATGGTAAAAAGATAGGAAATGCATCCTATGGGGTTTGAACCCACGCCTTAAGGTTCAATAGTCAAAACCTTACCATCTCATCTAACACGTGTGTGTGAGAAACAAGTGGAGTAAACACAATACATGGTTAATCATCAAAATATCATAAAATGAAATAAAAAGGTTGATTCGCAGAATCGAACCTAGGACTGACAAGGCAAATATACATGAAAGCGCATGGTAAACCACTGGAGTGGTGATACATCCATTGTATCACTCCCATTCATAAACAAATAAGGTTAAAAATGACCTGAGGCCTAACAAATGCGTGCTATGGCTGGTCACAAACCTCAAAATGGACCAGATGCAAGAGAGATCATATCTCACTTAATTCTTTATGAAATGCAATGACTCAAAAACCAAAATCTCTCAGAATTTATAAGGATCAAGATGGTGCCATTAGCTTTTGCTAAAAGTGCCTCTAATTCAAAACTAGATAGCATGATCATAAAAGCCGCATTGTTGCAATTTCAGTAGTGCAGACTTATTCAAACATGAATAGCAACAAACAAAGGTTCATACACATCACACACAATATACCAAGCATGTTTACAATCACTGCACATCAAAGCATAACACGGTTTGCAAAGTTCAAGTTCTAGTGAAACTTACCTATTGAAGTAACTCTTAAAAATTCTCCAAAGATGTTACAACTATTCTTTGTTGATTTGGATAACTTCAATACACCTCTAAGGAAGCTTTAGGATGCTGAGGAGCCTTTGGAATCGTTTGGAACATAATGTGTCTTCCCTCTTGCAAATGCAACAAAAGAGATTTTGAATCCTAGCCAAATGGAGTTACAGTTGAGCCACCAAGTTTTGAACAGCTTGAAGATGTTCCGTGGAAGGTGTTTGAAGTGTTTAGAGGTTTGGAAATGGTCTAGACATGGACTTGGCTTTGAAAATGCAGAAAACTCAAACTTTTGTAGATTGACAGTTGACTTTTTGAGTGAGAAGTTTTTTGGTGGGAGTGAGTGTTTGAACACCTTAAATACATCATATGTGATGCGTTTTAAGTGTTGGTAGAGGTGTTTGATGATTGTATAAGGTTTTGAAAGAGTTTGTGCAAAATAGATTTTGCTTCACAAGAAAGTTACCTTTAATGCTTGCAAGAAGGTTTTGATATGTGGAATGGGAGAGATTTTGCTTGGTTTATATCTTAATATGGTGTAGTTTGGATGTGAGGAGGGTTATCTATTTATAGGAAAACTTGTAAATCAAGTGGTATGGGCAGATTGACTCATCTTGCTAACTTTGCCCTTTTTGGAGGCAAAACGTGCAAGATCAACTTGATATCTTTCTTCTGAGTTCTAGTCACATCTCTATGAGTTTGATCATCACCTATAACCTGAAAATAGTGGTCTTGAAGTGAAAGGGAGGGAGAAGTTGATGTGGATGCTGAGTTGTGGCAGAACTTGCAAAAAGTTTCTCTCTCATGCCACTTGCATCTACTTGCATGATTAAACAATTCAATTAATCAAAAATACGAGTTTTGCTCATGGATAGGAATTCTATTCTCCTCAAATAAGTCCATAAGAATCAAATAATGAGTTAATCAATGGATTAGGAGAGGTTTGAATGGTTTATGCAAGAAAATGCAAGTGTTGAACTTGGTTTTGTGACATGGGAAATGCCTAACTTGCCTTCTTCGATTCTCCCTAACCACAAAGGTTGAGACAATTCTCTTGTACTTTTTAAAAATCCCCAAACATGATCTATAATATTCATGTTTACACAAGTTCAAGTTCCAAAGGGAACTATGTCAAAAATCCTCTTGAAGATTGTTGCAAAAGTTGACTACAAGCCAAGAAACATGTAAATTTTCTAAGTGTTGAAATTATTCACAACTTGATGAGCTTATAAATCAAAATATATAAATCTTTGGACCTCAACCCCATAGTACACTTTTGTAAGGATGCTCAAGAGCTTTCCAACCAGCTTTGAACCACCTCATTTGGATGTGTGGTTAGGAAGTTATGATCATTTCAAGTTGGCTTAAAATTAGGGTTTTTCATGAACCCTGGTTTCTTGATTTGCATGTTATCCATAAATCCTTGATTAAATCTTCACCAAAATCACTATTTAGACACAAAATTATGTTGGAAGACTTTCTTGCTTCAATTTGGGGTCAAAACCCTAAAATTCAGTGAGTTGACTTTCTAGACAGACGAACCGAACGACTGAAATCTTCAGGATCGATCCCCAGTGTTCTGGGTACTTAGAGCCTTTCAAACTCTTTGGTGAGACTTTAACAAGTCATAGGGGTACCATGAACCATTATTCAAGCTTTAGAAAACAATTTAAGCCAAAAGTCAAACTCTAGTTGACTTTTTCCACTAGAAACCCTAATCATGGTGATGCATTGCATTGTTCCTATTCTTTTGGTAAAAACCTCAAATAGAACTTGTTCTTGGCAAGATGTGAGTATCTTGATGACATGAAGACTTTATTTATAGAAGATCAATCCAAGACCTTGACTGACCAGTCCACGGGATTCTTGATCTTGATAGTGTAAAACCCAATTTCATCTGCATCTTGACAAAGATCAACTTGAAAAAGGTTAAGGTTAGATAACACATGTTTGATGCACCTAGAATGATAATGGAATATAGGGATCAAATTATGGGTTATGACAGTTGCCCCTATCTAAATATCTTTACCAGATGGCAATGAGAGATGACAATCTCCATAGAATCATGGCGAAAGGTATTTAAATATAGCAAACCAACAAATTTGTCCCTTAGATACGATGGTGTGCTAAAGGACAAATGCTGATCATGTATTGAATTCTAAGAATGGTTTTTTATGTTGCTAAAGTGCAAGAAAATTCTGACGCACGAGCAAAAGAAAGAAAAAAAGAAGAACAAAATAACGAGTAACCACTCACTGGGAACACAGACATGCTAGGGAGAGACCCAAAGCAAATTAACCAATAGTTCATACATGACTAAAGGTGGTACTTTATGGGGATCCTCTACACAGGGGACACAAACTCTACCGGGGAAGATAAACCTTCATTGGGAAAAAGGCCAATCTCTGCTGGAGAGATGCATCAAGGGAGATATGGATAAGAAACCATGCAGGGGAACCAAAGTCGACAGACGCGGACTCCTACTGGGGAAGCAAAAGACCAAAGACACAAAGCAAAGGGGATTTTCCTCATGACGAAGAGTTTGAACAGGATATTCAGGAAAATACTAGAAATAAGACCAGACTCACCGGGGATGCAAGTGACTACTAGACCTCCGAGACCTGCTGGGGGGTATCTAGGGATTCACTGGGGATGCTGGTAACAACCAACCATCCTGAGATCAGGTTTAGAAGAACATTTCCAATGACCATTGGGCTTTCAAAGGATATGGTAACAACCAAAACCGAGGTACTAACGATAAATAGACTTTAAACGATGCCAGTCAAAACATTACTAGTCTTTCCAATAAATATGGTGACAACCAAATCAGCAAAACCAAATAACAATTGGATTTTGAACAATGCCAATGACTACTGGACTTCCTGAGGAATGCTAGTAACAAATAGACTTCATGGGGAGATGTTGGTAATGACCCATATTCCAATAACTATTGGTTTTTAATCAAAGTCAGTAACTACTGGACTTCCTGAGAAAATGTTGATAACAAACAACATTCAGAGAATATAACAGAGTTATATGAAATTTGCCAATTACAATTTGGACTTTAAATAATGCCAGTAACCGCTGGACTTCTTTAGGGATTTGTGAAGACCAAATCAATGATAACCAAAGACAAATAGGTTTAAACGATGCCAGTCAAAACATTACTGGACTTTCTGGGGAACTCTAGTAACGACTATACCTCAGGAGGATATGGTGACAACCAGATCAACGATGCCAATAATGATTGGGTTTAAAACAATGCTAGTGGCTACTAGACTTTCGGCGGAGTCGGTTAACGAATGGGACATCGACTGGGGGGGAAGATTCAGGTAAACACCGAATCCTGGGTTAAGCTGCAGCATTAGTAATGACTAAAGTTTGGTAACTACCAATTAGCAGTATCCGATGGGGGTCAGCGACCGACCTATTGCTAGTTACAACTAAACTTCATAGGGGAATCTGGTGACGAACAGTCAAGCAGAATCAACAGGGAGCTGGTTAACAACTAGACTTCCTGGGGAATCCAGAGAGGAATGAAACTTCCCCTAGGGATTGCACCAAAAACGAAGATTTCCTTATAGTGAAGAGTTTGAACGGGATCTTCAGGAAACAACTGGAGATGTAGATGACAAATAAAAACATCCACAGATGAACGTTGCCAATAATTATTGGACTTTAAAAAGGATATGGTAACGATAAAAACCGAGATGCCAATAACAATTAGACTTTAAACGATGCTAGTCAAAACATTACTAGGCTTACTGGGGATAAGCTGACAACCAAATAGCGATACCAATAACCATTGGATTTAAACAATGCTAGTAACTACTAAAATTTCCAGGGATATAAGTATTTATCACAAAAATACTTAGGCCAGACAACTTGACAAAGCTGAGATAACAACCAAAGGGTAAGTCCGTGACAACAGGTCCGAAGCAAAGGGTTTGGTAATGACCAAAGGATCTCAAGATGACATCCAGTAACTACTGGGCAGGGAACGCCTAACAGATTCTTGACAAAGAAAACTGTCCAAGTGGACAAAAAACCACAGCCAGAACAAACCAAAATGAGAGGTATGCTAAAAATGCATATGCCAATGGTATGATGCAGATGAAATGCCTAACGAACCGCAGTGGAATGCAACAAAAGATAGATAACGATCTATCACAGAGGAAACAAAGAGAATCACACTAAATCCCATTGTTGGAGAATGGTCTTAATTTTCTAGAGAGGAAACAAATCCTTTTCTCCCAAACTTGTTGGAGAGAGGTCACAACTTCAATACAGCTGACCAAAGTAACTATTCAGAGATATTGAAACTTCGTAGCACAGCGGCGTGGAGAAAGAAATCTATAGAATCTAATATTGTTGAAATGATGGTACCAAGGTTTCAACCATTCTGTCCTTATGAGAGGAGTCTAAATTTATACCGTCATGCCGCAATCGAAGTTACGTCTTGCTTGTTAATTAACTTTCTTCAAAATAATTTTGTTGTTTTTTTAAAAAACTTTTGCTTTCAAAAATCATTATTAACGAATAAGTGATATTTTGCATAACAAAAAAGGTAGAGCATAATAGAGCATAAACAAATATTGGTCCAAATCTGATTTTATTCAAAGATAGGAACTTGCGAAAGGCAAAGTTCCATAAAACAATTACAATTTGGAAAAATGGCAATACAGGTAAAGGTTTACAAAAAATCCAATGGTCATCCAGTCCTAACTAGCTAAGAGTCGGTCTGATGTATTGGCAGAATCTTTCTGAGTGTCAGCTCACCTTCCTTATATTCTTTGATTTGGACTCTTTTGTTGAAGGCTTTCTTCATTCTCTTTTAGTATAGTTGACTGTGGCACATTGCTATCATCCTCTTCTGGTCAATGAGATTCAGAGTATCAAATATTTATTTCACCCATTCAGCTTCCTCGAGCTTGGCTTCCATCAAGACCCTTAACAAAGGTATCTCACCTTCAATAGGTAATATTGCGTCCATCCCGTAGACCAGGGAGAAAGGGTTGCCCCTATTGAAGTACGGATAGATGTTATATATCTGTGCAACACAAATGGTAATATTTCATGCCAATCTTTGTAGGTCACTACCATTTTCTGCATAACCTTTTTGATGTTTTTATTTGCATCTTCAACGGTGTTGTTCATCTTGGGTCGGTAAGGAGAAGAGTTGTGATGTTTAATTTTGAAACAGTCACATAGCTCTTTCATTGTTTTGTTGTTCAGGTTTGTCTCATTATCTGTGATGATCTAGTCAGGGATTCCCTAACGACAGATAATATCCTTTTTGATGAATCATGCAACCACCTACTTTGTTACATTTGCATAGGACACAACTTCTACCCATTTGGTGAAGTAGTCGATAGCGACGAGGATGAATCAATGACTGTTGGATGCTTTGGGCTCGATTTCCCCAATCATGTCAAAGCCCAACATTGAGAACGACCAAGGTGACGATAGCACATTCAGAGGATGAGATGGCACGTGCACCTTGTCCGCGTAAACCTAGCACTTATGGCACTTTCGAGCAAACAGGATACAACCAGTCTCCAAAGTTAACCAACAATACCCAGCCCTCAAGATTTTCTTTGCCATGGCATGGCCTCTTGCATGAGTACCAAAGGCACCTTCGTGAATTTATGTCACTAGCATGTCTACTTCTCTTTCGTCAACACATCTGAGTAAGGCCATGTCGTGACTTTTTTATACAGCATATTCTTGCTAATGAAAAACTTGGATAACAATCTCCGCAGAGCTCTCTTATCAATTTTAGAGGCATTAACTGGATACTCTTGATTCTGGAGGTAATTTTTTTATGTCTAAGAACCATGGTTTTCCATCAGATTCTTCTTCAGCCATCATAACGTATGCTGACGTAGTCTTTCTTTCAATGCAGATTAAAGGAGCCTCGTTGACGAAATGGACCTTCCACATTGATGCTAGCATGGCTAAAGCATCAGCAATATGATTTTTAGACCTCAGAACATGTCTGAAAGTGATCTCCTCAAAATACTCGATCATCTCCAAAATGTAGTCTTTGTAAGGAATCATTTTTTCGTCTCGAGTCTCCCATTCGCCCTTGAGCTGATAAATCACAAAGGCAGAGTCGCCAATTACTTCAAGAATCTTAATATGGAGGTCAATGGCAGCTTCAAGACCTAAGATGCATGCTTCATACTCAACTATATTGTTCGTGCATTTGAAGCACATTCTGGAAGTAACCGCATTATATCCTCCAGTAGGATTTTCCAGAACAACACTAGCACCATGACCTTTTTTGTTGGATGCACCGTCGAACATCATCCTCCAACGTGAGCCAGGTTCAGGACCCTCTTCAGGACCGGGTTCTTCTTTAGTTTTGTAAGGAGACATGACATCTTCGTCGGGGAAATCAAATTTGAGCGCTGATAATCCTCAACAGGTTGGTCAGCAAGGTAGTTTGAAAGACACTTCCTTTTATTGACTTTTGTGCAATATATTGAATGTCATACTTTGATAAGAAAATGTGCTATCTTGCTAGTCTCCCTGTCTGAGTAAGTTTCTCGAATATGTACTTTATTGGATCCATTTTGGATATCAAAAGAGTAATATGGCAAATCATGTACTGCCTCAAACGTTTGGCCGCCCAAACTAGAGCACATCAAGCTTTTTCCAATGGAGAGTAACGACTCTCACAATCGGTAAACTTCTTGCTCAGGTAATAAATTGCATGCTCTTTCTTCCCGGATTCATCTGTTTGACCCAAGACGTAACCCATAGATTCCTCAAGCACAGTCATAGACATGAAGAAAGGTCTTCCAGACACATGTGGGATTGATATTGGAGGCTCCTGGAGGTATCCTCTGAAATTCTCAAACGCCGACTGGAAATTCTCATTCCATACAACTGCTTGATCCTTTCGTAACAACTTAAAGATTGGCGTGCAAGTAGAAGTCAAGTTGGAGATGAATCTGGAGATATAGTTTTGTCTGCCGAGGAACCCTCTGATCTGTTTATCCGTTTGCGGTGCAGGCATCTCCTAGATGGCACATTCCGTGTCAGAATCCACTTCGATTCCATGTTGACTAACGATAAAGCCGAGTAGTTTGCCGGACTTGACTCTGACGGTACATTTGGCAGGATTTAGTCTCAATTGGTATCTCCTAAGTCTTTTGAATAACTTCAGCAGATGATCAAAGTGATCTTTTTCGCTTTGAGACTCGGCGATCGTGTCATCGACATAAACTTCAATCTCCTGGTGCATTATGTCATGAAATAATGCCACCATGACTCTTTGATATGTGGCCCTAACATTCTTCAGACCAAAAGACATGACATTATAACAATAAGTGCCCCAAGGTGTGATTGTTTTTTCCATATCGTTGGGTCCATTTTTATCTGGTTATAGCCGGACAAATCATCCATGAATGAAAATATTGCAAAGCTGGTTGTATTATCTACCAAAGTGTCGACATGTGGCCTTGTTCAGATCCTTGTAGTCTACGCACATTCTGACTTTGTCATCCTTTTTAGGTACGAATACAATGTTGGCCACCCATTCTGGGTGCTTTGATACTGCTAAGAAACCTGTGTCGATTTTCTTTTTGACCTCATCTGTGATTTTCATAGTGATGTCGGGTCTGGATCTTCGAAGCTTTTGCTTAACCTGAGTACACTCAGGTTTAAGAGGGAGCTTGTGCATCACAATGTCAGTATCCAATCCGGATATATCTTGGTAGGATAAAGAAAATACATCTGTATACTCTTTGAGAAGCGTTATCAGTCTGTTTTTAATCTCTGCCCCTAGTGATGCCCCAATTTTGACCTTTTTTTCTCTTCTTCAAATCCCAAGTCGATGACATCAATTTATTCTTTATAGGCTTGAAGATAGGCATCCTCGTACTCGGTCATTTTCATCAACTCTTAAGGGATTTTAGAATCCTCATCACTCTCGTCTTCGACTTAGAATATCGGTGAACCAAAGTCAGAAAGAACTGGATGATCATCGGATTTGGCGGGTGACAGAGATTCTCTGCGTGTGGTGAACAGGCTTAAAATGAGCAAACACATATAAAGAGATGCAGATGATGAATTCTTTTTAGGTTATTTTCAAAAAAGATTCCCATTTTTCCTTTCAAAAAAGTGAAAACAATAAAAATGGAGTTTAACGAAACACTCATTCATTGATTGATCTTTTAATTGCAAAATTTTGGCCCCTACAAAATGATCCATAGGCCCTGAGAATGGCCATGGATTTAAACAAAGAAAAATGCTAACAAGCAAAACAAACAAATTACTTGAAGAGCGGTAACATGGCGGGAATTTCTACGGCCTCCCAGTTGCACAGAACGGCTTCACCTCGGAATACCAGGTCGTTTATGCAGCTCACTTCACCGTCTTCTTCGATAGTGTTTACTTGAACGCCGCCACTTACGAGTATCTCCTTCAGAGTCTTCAGGCGCTTGTCGTTGACTTCTAATTCTTCACTTAGAGTTGGTTTGTAACCCAACCCTTGCAGGTCAATTTCACTCGCGCGTTGACTTCGATTATCTCCCCCAACCTTGCGGAAGTTCTTCCTTTATGGCATTTTTAATGCTCTAGATGGAGGCGAAAGATGGACCGTGTGTAATGACAGCATCCTCAACCAACACAACATGTGCGATCTCTAATGCTTGGAAAGTTGTTTCCAATGCATCTTCATCGGATTCAATGTATCGGAAAGAGGATAGGTTGCTCACCATCAGGTCCTCTTCACCGTGCATCACGACCAACTGGTCCTCATGAATTTGATCTTTTGGCGTAATATGGATGTAATATTGCCCGCTGCGTGTATCCATGGCCTTCCCAGCAGACAACTATACGTCGGGTTTATGTCCATCGCCTGGAAGGTGATTTCAAAGACTTGGGGTCACACCATGGTCAATAAATCTATCTCTCCTATTACAGTCCTTCTCGATCCATCAAAAGCCTTCACAATTAAATATGTGGGTCTCATCTCAGCTCTTTTGTATGCCAACTTTGCTAGCGTTCTTTTGGGCATTACATTGAGGGCTGACCCAGTGTCGACGAGCACTCGGGTGAGCGTATCTTCTCCGCACTTAACAGACACGTGCAAGGCACAGTTGTGCTTGAGACCCTCAGTGGTCAAGTTACTGTTGTCAAAGCCCAACGTATTGCAGGCTGTGATGTTAGCAACGACGGAGTCAAATTACCCCACAGTGATATCTTTCGTCACATGGGCTTGTGTGAGTATCTTCAACAAAGCTTGTCGATGGGTGGGCGAGCTCAATAATAATGACATAATCAAGATTTTGGATGGTGTCTGGTTGAGTTGGTCCACCACCCGGTAATCGCTTCAGCGAATTATCCTAAGAAACTCTTCTTCATCCTCCTTGGGAACTTATTTTCCTTTAACGGCGGGTTCCTTAGAGATGGCTTCCTTAGGAACAGTTTCTTTATGAATGGTAACGATTGTTTTGGAAGCAGTGGTAACTGCCTAAGGAATAGTAAAATTCTCCCTGGGCTGATATATTCGACAACTACGGGTCACTTTGCTTGCCCCGACAATGTTTGTCACATCCTCCTGTTTTCTTCCGGCCTTCATGTCGTACCAGGAATAGTCGTACTTCCACGATACAACTTTTGGATTAGGACCTGGTCCCCTCCTTGGATCGAATCTTGGTTTTGGTTGGCTCGCAGCTGGCGTAGGGATGTTGTGAAACATCGGCCTGACAGTAGCAGCAGACTTAAACACTGGCTTCTTTTCAGATTTCTTTGGTAAATTGAATATTGGCTCAATTACTAAGACATCTTCTTTTTTCTTCTTTCCACATATTTGTAGCAAACCTTCGTCAACTATTGACTGAATGTGTCTTCGTACCAGGTTACAACTTTGTAGATTACGACGACCATTACTGCAACTTTCATGGGAACTTTTGATCAGTCCCACCTTTATCAACATTTTATGCAACTCCACCAAAGGAGTTTTGACTTCAGACACCTTAGAAATTAATCTTACGTCTGAGTCCTCCTCGACAGCATGGACGTCGCCATGGTTAGGCAAAGGATGGTTTTCCATGTTAGGCTGATTATCCTCGAAGGAGAGTACTTCCTTCTCAATCAATTCTCGCAGAATATGTTTGAGTGTTATGCAACCTTCGAGGTCATGCGTCACAGCGTTTTCATGGAACGCGCATCGTGCGTTCGAGTCGTAATAATATAGTAGCGGAGTTGGAGGAAGACCCAACTTCCTAGTCTGAATTAGGCCTTGTTGTACCATCAGAGGGTACAAATAAGTGTAGCTCGTGGGGATAGGCTAAATCCCTGGTCTTCTGTTCTGAAAAGCAGGCCTTGGAGCCAATGCTCTTTGTTGTGGCCGTACTTGTTGATTATGACTTTGTCGATAGGTGTTAGGCGCCGGTTACTAGAAATTTTGCGGGTTCGGCCGGGGCTGAAACATCGGCATGACTGCAGCCACATATTGTTGTCACTGATAATCTCGCTGAGGTTGTAGACGAGGTAACCGTTGATTTTGCGGGCGGTTTCTTCTATTATGCACCCTCTCATCGTACATTATAGCATTAGTCTCTCCTTCTTTCTTCTTGTGGAAGTTTCCTGATGGCTTTTTCATTATGCTGGTGCTAGCCGAACTTTTCACCTTGCCATTTTTAAGACCAGCTTCCACTTTTACGTCGAGAGCCACAATATCGTAAAAATTGGTCGTGATACTGCTAATCATTCTTTCATAGAATTCGGGTCTGATGGTATCCACGAACCAGTCAACCAACTCTTTTTTTGTTAGGGGAGGCTCCACCTGGGCGGCGGTCCCTCGCCATCTTTGTGTGTATTCTTTAAAGGATTCCGAACTCTTTTATGTTATGCTAAGTAGCTGGCAACGATCTGGTGCTAAATCCATGTTATATTTATACTGTTGAATGAACGCATCAGCCAGATCTTAGAAGCAGTGGTGCTAGATCTTAGAAGCAGTGGATTTTAGATTGATCCAGGCTTAAGTACCATTTAACAGAGGCACCTTTGACACTATCTTGAAAGCAGTGTATCAACAATTTGTCATTCTCAATGTGTGGGCCATACGTCGGCAGTACATGATCAGGTAAACTTTTGGGCAGGTTGCCCCTTCATACTTTTCAAACGTAGGCATTACAAATTTGGGAAGAAATACCAAGCCCGAGACTAAGCACATGTCCTTGGCATCAGACCTAAAGACATTACTCCCTTCTATAGCCCTCGTTCTTCTGGCCATTATGTACATTTTAACCCGTAGTTTCTCATGTTCTCATCTTCAGTTTCAGAACCTGTGCCTGAGTGCCGACATGAGTGCAAATGGGATTTTGGAAATCTGTAATTAATGGAACACTTTGTGGATTTGAATATAGTTGATGATTGAATGGTTGAGGATCGTTGTATGGAGGCATGAAATCTTTGGAAATCTCGAAAGGATGTTCTGTTGTTGAAGTTACTAATGGAGGAGGATTTGTTGTCGTTATGTTGATTTCAGACACTACTGTAGGTTGTGTGTCCATCTTCTCCTTTAATACCTGAAGGACTTCCATGATTTGACTAACGTTACCGCTCAACCCTTCGACATCGTTGTTGATCTGATCATCTCAAGTCTTGTCTGCCATTCTCTTCTGAGCGTTGACTCTTGTGTTGTACCGGTGAGTATTCAGCGTGACTCTCTCTCTCTTTCTGATAGCAACAACACACAGGATAAACCGGAGGACCAATGAAATGCAAAAATGAGATGCAGGATGCATAATGATAATGCAGACCACACGTTCATGGAGAAACAAAAAGTTTGTTTACAAACAAAATTAATGGATCAACACGCAACGACGTGGTGAAAACTTAACAAAGTTTCTTAATAAGAGAGTTTTACAACATAAAGTATTCATTAACAAATTAAGCTTTTTCAATCATTTTACAAAATGAAAGATTACATATTCCCATAAGCCTGGGGTACAACAACAAAAGGAAATCAACAATTAAGGATCTTTTACCAAGATGACCCTTCTCCCTTCAGCAGTCTTGTCTTCTTCTGATTTTGACGGAGCAGCTCCCAAAGTTATGCATTTTTCCATTCAGCTTTCACCATGGTAAATTTCAATTCTCCCCTAGACAAAAGCTTCTCTGGCTCCAGAGTAATGTCGTAGGAGTGAGTATAGAACATCTTTAATGCTATTACTTTTGACCAAAAGAGATATTCCGTCGAGACGAGACAACTTGGATTTTCCACAGCAGTCATTCCTTGCAGTTCGGGGTGACGCTAGGCAAAGATAATTCGTGCTTCAAGATCCGGGTCAGCATCCTTTTCACAGAAGCAAGTTTCTATCTGGGCTGGCTCTAGTTCATTCTCAGTGGGGTATCCTAGCTGACGGCGAGCTAGGATAGGAATGTAATTGATATATCCTCTAGTGCCGATTAGGGGTATATTTAGGAACTCTCCATAGCCATGTATCATGGCTACTCCTCCGTGAGTTAGGTCATACCAGTTGATGTTGTAATGAGAGAGTGTAACCAATTTTCCAATCCACGCATCACTGTCTTGAAGTTTCCAAAGAGGGAATGTCCTAGGAAAGTGTGAAATAAACCACTTGCTTAGAAGTGTTGTGCAGCAGGAGAATTGTATGAGATTGAACACCTTCCACCAGTGAATGGTGTAGTAGGTATCAACCAAAAGAGTGGGAACTAGATTTCTGACAAGAAACAGCTTGATGGCTTCCAGGCTGATAAAATCAGGTTTGCTGGGAAACAGGTATAAGCCTTAAATCAAGAAAGCTAATATAGCTTCAAAGATTTCCAAATCTCCTCGGTCATGATAGAACTCAGCTCTCTCCATGAATGGTCTTGCCTCCATTCTGGTAAATTTACCCCTATTATCCAACTGGGTCGGAAGGTCAGTCGGCTCTAGGTGAAGAGCTTCAGCCACATCTCTTCTATTTAGTTTCTTCTCCCTTCCATAGTTAGGTGTGAAGGTCATAGGGATTTTTAGATGCTCAGAGTCTTCTTCCAATGTTGGCAGTAGCTGAAAGTCTGGGAATGTAAACCAATGGTATAGCGGGTCGTAAAACTTTACAAGGGCTTGCAACATTTCTTCATTTACTTGTGTATCTAGCAGAGATAACAAGTCCCCATACTTGGCTATAAAAGAAGCAGGATTCCTTACGAGGCTCCTTAAGATCCTTAGGTTGTCTAACCTCACGCTTAGGAATGTAATCATGTTTCTTTGATCCATCATTATGTCTGCAAAAAAAATAATATTTTTGAACTCCTTGAATGGTTAGCAAAATGCATAATGCAATACAAAGACACAACTGGTTTTACAAAACTCAGAAGATAATTAAAGCAAAATCCTTGTTTCATTTGTTGGGAAAAGTTACAAATTTTGAAATATAACCCAAGAAATGTGAGGCTACATCAGACGAGAAGACTTAGGCCCTATGGTTAGAAAATCTAACAAGAATTCTACCCGCGTGTCCTCTTCAGTCTTTTCAACATAGTGTTCTCCATCACCAACTTGTCTACTATTCCTTTCCAAGCGCCAAAAGTTAGTGGGATATTCGAATACTCATGAGTACTCTGCATAGGTTTGATGCTAGAGAAAAATAAATTCTCCTCTGTCACATCTCTGTCAGTCAGGCGTCTTTCGAGCCACCCAATCAACTCATCTTTTTCTTGTAACTCTCTCTGCAAATCTGTCGTCTCAGCATGAAGAGTATGATACTTGTCTTCCCATGTGTCCCTCTTAAGCTTTATTCTTTCAAGAACCTCTTGGTATTCTTCCATATTTTCAATGGGAATGCTAGAAGATGATGCGATGACAATCTGCATATTTTTCTCAGGAAGGTAAGAAATCTTGAAATCACGAGCTCTAGATTGGACTCACCGAGTGAATGGCTCAAAAGCTACACAGTTCCTCTTCCCAATGTTAGCTTTGGTTTTTCTTCGGATGTTCTTCCGAGAATCAACTGTACTGTTTCTTAAATTTTCCTCCACTTCAGCGTTGAGGTAGAAGAAACCAATCAATAGGATGTTGTTAGGCTTATCCTTCATTGGGAATCTGAATTGTTGTCTAGCCAAGGCGGGATTGTAGTTGATTCCTCCTTGTACTCCGAAGAGTGGTACATTCGAAAAAGTACCACAACTATCAATGTAGACTCCTAGGTCATAGGCAGGATCATACCAATGAATGTCTGCTTGCGTTAGAGACATAATCCTTTAAGACCATCTCCAACCATTAGGATTCTCTTTGAAAACATTTGTCCTTGGTAGATGATTGACAAACCATCTGTATAATAAGGGTGCACAACAGCTAATAGTTCTTTTATCTTGAAGGGTCCTGTGATGAGTGGAGTGATAAGCGTCACCTAACAAGGTGGGCATTGGGTTACCATTCAAGAATATGGTGATGGCAGTTGAATTGACAAATTCTTCTACCTCCGGGAACAATACCAAACCATATATCAGCAGAGCCAAAACTGCTTCGAATGCGTCCATACTATCTTCCTTGGCAAGGTAAGTAGTCTTCTTCAATAAGTAAGCAGAGTGAAAACCCTTGACTCCATTCTTTGAAGTATGATTAGCTTTGACTTTGGATACTTCTAGATGGAGTGTGTCAACAATTTCCTTCAGCGAGGGTAGCTTCTCCAAACCACTAAAGGGTTTCTTATCTTTCACGGGAATTCCAATGAAGTAGGAATACTCTTCTAATGTTGGCATCAACTGATAATCTGGGAAGGTAAAATAGTGGTACAACGGATCGTAGAGTTGAACCAAGGTGCTGAGAACCCCTTCTTCCATTCTAGTCTTTACAATGCTCAGAAGCTTTCCAAATGTTTTTCCAAAGTCTTCGGATACCATTGTTCCTAGCTTTCTCAACTCCATTGTATCATATTTCTTGAAGTTATATTTCTTAGTGTTTCTTTTCCCAAAATCCATGATAATTAGGTGTCGCTACTGCGAAAATCGGCGCCGGCAATACAGAAGAGTCGCCACCGTGCGTTATTTATCCCAAAGGAGGGAAAGGGAACGCTCGAAGTAAACCTAACGTAAAGACGGGAAAAGGTATGGTCATCGCAACCAAAACCTGGATTCGGGAGTCGGTTACGCAAGGGGAAGGTATTAGCACCCCTCACGTCCATCGTACTCGATGGGATCCACGCTTGCTTGTTTGTACGGATTACACTTCTATCTAAACTAAAGGATGAGGTCTGAAAAGAAAAGAAAACATGACTCGGCAAAGCATCGCACTTTATGCCTACGTATTCCCGTCTGGAACGAGAAATCAGAGTCAACGTAGTTCGCCTAACTACGGGGGAGGATGGGTGAAGATTGCTCGCCAAGATATCGCATCTTGTGCCTACGTACTTTCATACGGCATGAAAGATCAGAGCAAACGTAGTTCGGGCTACGCACGACACAAGCTGTTCAAATGTCTTTTATAAAAAATATCACCTTAAACAAGGGTTTTCTTATTGCAAAAAGGTTGATGTTTGTTCAAATCTTTTGACGGAAGAAATGAATTGATTTTGTTATAACCTTTATTAATGTTTTTCTGTTGTTTTGAGATGAGAAGAGATGACGCTCTAAAAATCCTAGGGTTGAAAAGGGAATAAAACCTACCCTAATGTTATCATACATGGGTTAGCTCCTAATGTCTATCACATCCTCCCTTGAACAAGGAAGAATGGAAGTCCTACGGGAAAGGAAAACGAAAGGAAGAAACGGAAATACAAGTAATAACCGCATACAAGTGAACATGAATATAGCAATGGTAAATGCAATGCAAAGGAGGGAGGACGGTTCATCTCAACCTCAAGCCCATTCATGGATGGAATAAGAAAATATCAAGTGATCATATGCAAAGAATCGAGTGAAAACTCCGAATGAAACGCGTAATCCACTATTTGGAATCGCAACGTGCTATCATGCAAACAAGTCGATAATTGGGCAAGCTACACATACAAATAACAGCCACCTAAGGGGTCTTCAAATACCTCTAACCTATCTATAATAAGAAATATAAACCACGGCGTTCACCACACAAACACAAACCGGCCGTTGGAGCCTTAACAAAAATAAAGTCCGTTCGGAAGTCCAAATTACAAGTCCGAATACAAAAATACAAGAAGAATAGCAAAAGGTGCTAAAAAATTCAAATAAAAATCTCCCATTACCTACATCAATCCACAAACCAGGGGTGAGAGATACCATAAAAATATCCACAATGAAATGGTCAAACAAGATGAAAACAATGCAAGATATCTCATGTATACCAAAGGAAAGATTAAAGTGGAGCATGTTAAAGAAAGCATCCAAAACCAATTAAAATGGTACAATAAAATTCCCACAAAAATATATCACAATACCTCAACATGTGTATGAGATCCCTGCAAAAGGATTGACATTTAAATTGTGTTTTGATAGGTCAAACAAAATTCACAAAATGATAGCACCAGCATTGCTAATTTTTTGACAACTAAAATGTAAAAAAATCTAATAAAATGACGAAAAATGGAAAAAATATGGTTCCAATTCTGTAAAATTCCAGACATTTTGAGGATTACGCAGAAAAAAAATGGGGATCAAAAGACTAATTTTCCTACTTTTTATGGTATTTAGAAGTCAGCATATAAAACAGAAAAATAAAAGAAACATGGCAATAGGAAAATAAAAGAAAATAACATGAATAAATAAAAGTGGCATGAGGCTTATGTGGCCGATTGCGTGGCGTTGGATGAATGGAAGAAACCTTGACTTGGAAATGCATCCGACGGTGTTAACACCTTCTTCTCCAAATCAAATTTTTCAACTTTGTGAATAGTAACCCGCAGCTCCATGAACATGAGTTTTTTGCTACTTTGAAACACCATAACTCCATCAATAATTATCCGTTTCGCACAAAATTTTGGTCAAACTTGAAGGAAAAAAATCAAGGAATCCAAATATGGTCTTAGATTTTCTTGAAACTATCTCTAACTCCCAAAACGTGACACCTCAAGAAAAACTCAAGAACCAAAAATTGTCATAAAACCCATCTTTTTTGTACTAGAATCCATGTAGGAGATGAGAGCAATGTAATGCAACAACAATAATGCAAGAAAGACTCATAAATCATGAGTTATGTCGAATTCTTTATACCTCCGAAAAATGGCTTATGGAGCTTCACTCGATCACCAATTCTTTGAGAAAATGATGTGGACACGTCCTATAATTGATGAGGAAGGTGTTTGGATGGAAAGAAAGGAGTGAATTGATGGAAAACAAAAAATCAATTTTTCACTTGGAGCTCACTTTAATGGAGTTGTGTAGCTTGGTTCATGCATCAATTATGACCAAAAAAGTGTTGAATCAATTGTAAGAATGATAAGGAATGTATTTGCAATGGTGGAATGAACCGAAAGTGGGAGAAAAATGGAATTGAAAATTTGAGTTTTCAAGTGTAGAAAAATGTGGGAAAAATGGAAAAATGGTGAAGAGAAAAATGAAGATTCAATATGATTTGCAAAATGGAGAAAATGGATTCAACATCAACTATCACCAACCTTTACTCTTAATGATCTCAATCCAATATATAGGAGAGCATGGAAAGATCTAGAGTCTTCTAGATCAATCTAGGATGATTCTAGAAACTTCATGAATTTCTCATGATATGGTATTTTGATGTCTCATGATATCTCACTTCAATCCACTAACAGCCCCTTAACCACCTTTTAAAATCTCTTTTCATGACAAATTGGAGTGATATGAGTGAAAAACAAGGGATTCTTTTGCCTTATGTTGAGTTTCTCACATGTACCTTATTATGCAAGTAATGGAATTACAAAGCAAGTCCATTTTTTAACCCTCAAATCAAAATTGTGGCTGAACCAAAGTCTTTAAAATGTTGTTTAGACTCAATTTGATATATCATATGCCCCATTTTGGATTTTTAGATTGCCCATACCAATTTTCAATTTGAACTTTTTCAACTTATGTCCATTTTTTAAGTCATTTTCACCAACTTTTGTCAATTCTTGCTACAAGCTTTTCCAACATGCCATGACCTTTTTTCTAGTCTTAAAATGTCATTTTGAACAACTTTTATGTTGTGAAGTTTTTCATTTGAAGCTTCCTTGTATGAGTTTTGGGCATACGCTAAGAATGACATATAATTCCACTTTCCCAAAATACCCCTGGCTTGCACAAGCTATAACTTGAGCTTCACAAATCAGATGAAGGCATACCATACCTTTTTGGAAAGGGGAGATCATGAGGAACATCTCTTATTTTTCTCAAGAATTCATTTGAAAACTCCTTGAAGGTCAAAAGTTGCTTGGAAGACAGACAACTTTCACAGACAAATTTCAGTGTTCTCAGATGACCTGCAACTTGCAAGGACCATAACTTGAGCTTTGTAAATCATCTTGATGACTTCCACCACTCAAATTAAATCTATGAAGATACTCTACAAGTTTCATGTGGACCAGAAATTCATATGAAGCTTGCATCTTGAGTTACACTGCTTGGAAGTTTGACCTGAATCAGGGGATTTTACACTGAAACCCTAATTTGGTAACTTCACTTCTCCTTGACTTCTTTTGATTTTTCTTGGGCACAACAACACATCCATATCCATGTATCAAATAATGAATCCCACATTCTTCAAATGAGCCTTGGTGCCTTTCAAAACAAGTCTTTGACCTAGGGTTGACCTAGTGTTGACCTAGATAAAACCCTAGTTGACTGACTTCAACTGAGGCTCTTGTAATCATTCCAATGACTTGGCTCATCTTTAAAATGATCATCTAGACTTTCCATGATATCCATACACACTCCATGCTCTTGGCTCATAGCTCATATACCCTCTGATGATCCCTAAACAACCTCAGGATAAGAGAGAACTCACTGATCAACCTGTCAACTCTTTAAAGTTCAAATTCTTCTATGATGACCTGAGTAGTCTTGAATATGAATGAAAACCCTTTAATATGCCTCTTGAGACAAGAATGGCACTTGATCCCCTGATTAAGATAGCTTGCTTATGCTATGCTATGCAGATGAATGTATTATGTACATGATGATAATGCAAATGACAATGCAATTGAAACATAAACCTGGGTTAGAAAAAGGTTGGGCAAATTTTGGGGTGCAACAGCTGCCCCTATTCAAGCGACTTGGACCCGACTGGATGAAGAGCGCGCAACCTTCAGACATTCGAGGTACGAGACGGTTGAATACGAAAGAACCCAGAAATTTGCCAACCGCAGAAATGAACTGCACGACTGTTTGGGGAACATTATCTACAAATCTGATTTCGTCATTATCTTGTCAATACTTGAATAACCTGGACGACTTCACTGGGGAAGTACTTCTGTCAACACAACATGACCCTGCCAACGATACAGGAAAATCACTCTATCACCATTACAGAAAAATAACACCGTCATCACTCCGCCACCACTGCGGGAAGATAATCTGGAAAAATAACAACACCGCCATCGCTACGGGTACTACTTTATCATTACTACAGGAAATAACTCCGCCACCAATGCGGGAAAATAACTCCGCCACCACTGCGGGAAAATAACTCCGTCACCACTACGGAAAATAACTTCGTCACCACTATGGGAAAATAACTCTATCACCACTACGGGAAAATAACTCTGTCACCACTACGGGACAATAACTCCGCCACCACTGCGGGAAATAACTCCGTCACCACTACGGGAAAATAACTCCGCCACCACTGCGGGAAATAACTCCGTCACCACTGCGGGAAATAACTCCGTCACCACTACGGGAAAATAACTCTGCCACCACTGCGGGAAATAACTCCGTCACCACTACGGGAAAATAACTCCGCCACCACTGCGGGAAATAACTCCGTCACCACTACGGGAAAATAACTCCGTCACCACTACGGGAAAATAACTCCGTCAACCAGGGTAATAACTCCTTCAACCAGGGTATAACTCCTTCAACCAGGGCAACAACTCCCTCAACTAGGGTAATAACTCCTTCAACCAGGGTATAACTCCTTCAACCAGGGTAATAACTCCTTCAACCAGGGTATAACTCCTTCAACCAGGGTAATAACTCCTTCAACCGAGGTATAACTCCTTCAACCAGGGTAATAACTCCTTCAACTAGGGTAATAACTCCTTCAACCGGGGTATAACTCCTTCAACCAGGGTAATAACTCCTTCAACCAGGGTATAACTCCTTCAACCGGGGTATAACTCCTTCAACCAGGGTAATAACTCCTTCAACCAGGGTATAACTCCTTCAACCAGGGTAATAACTCCTTCAACCAGGGTATAACTCCTTCAACCAGGGTAATAACTCCTTCAACCAGGGTATAACTCCTTCAACCAGGGTAATAACTCCTTCAACCGGGGTATAACTCATTCAACCAGGGTAATAACTCCTTCAACCAGGGTATAACTCCTTCAACCAGGGTAATAACTCCTTCAACTAGGGTAATAACTCCTTCAACCGGGGTATAACTCCTTCAACCAGGGTAATAACTCCTTCAACCAGGGTATAACTCCTTCAACCGGGGTATAACTCCTTCAACCAGGGTAATAACTCCTTCAACCGGGGTATAACTCCTTCAACCAGGGTAATAACTCCTTCAACCAGGGTATAACTCCTTCAACCAGGGTAATAACTCCTTCGACCGGGGTAATTCTGACGACAGCCGTCAAACACCTACTTCGACGGCAGGTAGTAATTTCAAGATTTTCAATACTGACGTGACAACAGTCTGAAGAAAACTTCGCTGGGGAAGAAGGGAAGCTTAACCAAGCAACTCTGATGGGGAAGAAAACTCTACTGGGGAAATCACGGCGATAACTCCAAAAAATCTGAACTATGAAATCTTGTAATGCCGACATAACAGCGACCTGAGAAGGACTCAGCTGGGGAAAAGAGAAACTCAACCAAGCAACTCTGCTAGGGGTCCACATGATAGGACGAACACGATCACTGCTCGCCTTGCGCCCCAAATCCGACTATCCGAACATCTTCCTGAATCATAATCTCAATTATCTGCAGGGGAAAACAAACATCTGAAACCAACGAGGTAACCAACCTGGTTTATGTTTCTGAATACGTATGTTCGATAATGACGTAATGTTTCCATATAGCATGGAAATGCTACGTATTTGGGTTAGATGCAAGTATGATGATACATGCAAATGCAATGAGGCGCTCCAGCAAAATAAATGCTGAAGACAAAGCTAACTCCGCCGAGGATAACCGGATATCATAGAATTATTCCAGCCAAAATAAATGCTGGAAAAGTGAAACCAACTCCGCTGGGGAATAACATATGTGCCAAGTATGATTGGACTCCTCTGGGGAAAACAGACGGAGTCTTCCTGCGCACTAATGAAGATTGGATTTGAAACTGACGTGCCAACACGGACGGGCCTTACAGTGATCGCCAATAAGAATTGGACTTTTAGGCTATCTGCGATGGGTCAGGTACAACTGACGCTGAACAACATTCTGTCTGAATTCACAGTCCCTGGTTGACGGATCAGAAGATAGTAACATGACTTCCCGACATTCGTCTAACACCTTAAGATTGACTAAATCTGCTCGAATAACTCTGAATAACCCTGATGGTACTGAGAAGAACAATCCCTTTGCTTCTGACATGCCCCAGCCTGCGGGACCTCTGTGGGGATAGTCCTCAAAAGGGAATCTGAACATTTGTACCCCGTTGGTCTGATATGAACTGCCCCAGCATTCTGAACTTCGGAGAAATACTTCACACCAAATGCCCCTCGAGTAAAGAATAACTTTTGCGCTCTTAAGATGGCCTGCCCCTGATTGCAATGACTTTGCCCCTGATTAGCTGATCCAGAGCAGTACCTCCAACTACGAGAGATTTACCGAATCTCGACCTGATTGCCCCAGAGTAACTGACTTTGAATGGCTGACCTGACTGGGGAGCACCTAATGGCTTGCCCCGGCTTGCGGAGTATTCGGGCGCTCTGCATTCTATCCTGACCATACTTTCCACTGTAGGAAACTTTTCTGCTGTCAAGCACTTACTCGCAAGTAAAACAAGTTGTTCTGCGTAAAAGACGTATTAATGCAACACATATGATAGTTTTGACATCCAATCTGTTCACCGGGAAAAGGGAAAAACAGTTTATAACATATAATGCACAAAACATTTATCAACATCAGTACCAACATGGTAAGAGGAACCCTTTCAGGAGTCAGAATCGACGCGACCTTTACCGAAGTATGCTTTCAAAACAACCTGCTTCAATTAGGACTTTTGAAGGTTATAACGTGGTCAGGTTCACGGTTTTGAAGGAAAGGATAAAGGCTCAAAGTTTATTTTAACCCACCCATTCTCCTTGATGTTCTCCGATCCTATGTTCAGCTAATTCGACCTTAGCACTCACCTCTCAGAGGCTGAAAGATAGGAGTGATAGTTCGAGAAATTATGATTGTTGGGAGGGACAGCCACTCACCTTTCGTCTTTGACACTTGAGGTCACACGACTCGTATTTCATTTGAGGATTTTTCCATCCTTTCATTTTTCATATCCCTAACTTTATCCTGGACTGACTCTTTTGAGTTCTTTTGGTTTTTTGAATCCAGCGGGATGCCCTCATTTTTGCCTAAGTCAATTGTTTTCTTTTCTTGACTTAGCGGGCTTTTGATTTCTTTTTTCTCTTTTTTCTTTCGAACAAGTCGTGTAGGTCTTGACTGACCCTTGCTTCAATTGTATTTCAATTGTTTTCTCTTTTTTCTTTCGAACAAGTCTTGACTGACCCTTGCTGTAGTATACTTTCAAAATAACCTTGCTTCAATTAGGTCTTTTGAGGGTTGTAATGTGGCCTGGTTCACGGTTTATGAAACAAAAGATAAAGGCTCAAAATTTATTTGTACCCACCCAATCTACGTGATGATCCTCAGTCCTATGCTCAGTTAACTCATACTATGCATTCAGGTTCCCATAAGTTAGGGATTTCATTGATCGTAGCAATGATGACTCAGAAGTCAAAGGGACCTATGAAAAGGCAGCCACTACTCCCCTATAACATTTGATTGTTTTGACATTGAGGATTTTCAAGATAAGGATTTAAAAATCTCTTCGTATTATCCCTAAATTTTGCCTAAACTGTTTATTTTAGAGTTTACAGTCAGCGGGATGCCCCAGTTTTGCCTAAGTCTCCTTCATAGGTTTTGACTTAGCGGGCTTCTTTTGATTTTTTTATATTATTTTTTTGTGTGAAGGAAAGTGACTGTTTGATTTTAATGATTACGGTGAACCATCATCGACCTTTGATTAGAAAACATCTTCGACACTTATTTGACGTGTGCGAAGGAAAATTTGTTAATGAAAGGTGTATCGTATGAACACACAACCAAGTTAACTGAGAACTACCCATCCCAAGGTTAAAATTGTGGGTTTTTTGTAACGAAAGAAACTCCAACTTCTAGGCTCGAAGGGGGTAACGAGGGATTAACCTCCTTATTTCTCCAGTGTTTGGGAATTGAAACAATGCCTTACATCGTCAACAAGGTTTGATTGAAAGCATACTGACAATAATTATGGGTATAACGTTTTCGTCATCCTCCCTCCGATCTTAGCATATCGAAATTTTGGACAAGAAGTAAACATTTGAAAAATAAAGCATAAAGATGCAAATAAATGGACGGAAATGAATTGAATCAAAAGTCGCAATGCTTATTTCATTAATGAAAGTACAAACATAATTGAGAGCAAACAACTTAAACAAAATAAGGAAAATGCAAACAACGAGAAAAAAAAGGCCCAATGACAAAGCTTCAATTCTGATATGTTGGCAAGGGATCTGTCTGGACACTCGGACGACTATCCGTAAAATCAAGTATTCCGGCTCTAATCAGTTCACGCACCCTAGCTTTCAATGCAAAACAATGCTCCAAGTCGTGGCCTAAGGCACCCTCATGAAAAGCACACTTTAGATCAGCCCTAAATCCAACTGGAGGATTAAGAGGAGGTGGTAAAGCCTTTGTAGTGATCAGCCCTTGTCGAACTAAGTGAGGATACAGCTCTGTGTAAGTCATGGGAATAGGATCAAAGTGATCCTTGTTCCGATTCTGGTCTTGTCTGATAACTGGGCGTTGAGGAGTCTGAGCTGGCTGTGGAACACTAACAGGTTGAGATCCCTGGCGAGGCTTCCTTGATTCAGTTATGACAGCATTGGCCTGTTCATCCTTCTTCTTATGGAAATTCCCGTAGGGTTTCTTTGCACCATTAGAAGATTCAACAGTTTTGGATACTTTACTATTTTTCAAACCTTCTTCTAACCTCTGACCAATAGTCACCAAATCTGCAAAACTTGAAGAGACATTCCCGATCATCTTTTCCCAATAGAAAGGGGACAAAGTATCCATGAACAATCCAGTTAATTCCTTTTCTGCTATAGGGGGTTCAACTTGAGAAGCTAACTCTCTCCAACGCTGAGCATATTCCTTGAATGACTCTTTTTCATTTTGAGACATATTTTGTAATTGACGGCGATCGGGAGTCATATCCAGGTTGTATTTGTATTGTTTCATGAAAGCGTTAGCGAGATCTTGAAAGCAACGGACACTGTTATGCTCTAAGTTCATATACCATTTGAGATAAGCACCACTCAAACTGTCTTGAAAGCAATGGATGAGCAATTTCTGATTGTTGGTGTAGGCCGCCATCTTTCGAAAGTACATGACCAGATGAGCTCTTGGACATGAGTGACCTTTATACTTCACAAACTCAGGAGTCTTGAATTTGGCAGGCATAACGAGACCGGAGACTAGGCACATATTGTCGGCATCTATATTGAAGAAATCAGTACCCTCAACAGCTTGGAGTCTCTTATTGATGATTTGATACTGTTCACGGGTAATCCCAGGCTCAACAAAATCTTCATGGTCTTCCCCTTGAACACTGGCAACATTGTGCTCATATAGAGGATTCTCAAAGGGAGCTCGGATAGTTTGGTTAACAGTGTGGACCACAGGTCTAGTCTCGGTAAGGACGGGAGCTTGAAAAACCGGTCTGACAGTCTGACCAATTGTAGCAGACGATGCAATAAGCGGAGAGTAGTTAGGAGGTAAACCAAACTCGGGCCAAGTAGATGGTGGCACTGGAACAAGAGGTGGATCAACATCCGAAACTTCCTGAATGACGGTCCTTTGAGGTGACTCTCCTTTGGAAATCAGTACTTGGAGCATCTCGGTGAGTTTGGTCATGCCTGATTTCAACTCATCGATCTCCATTCGGATCTCTACATTATATGCCTCTTGCTCTGACATCTTACGTCTATAATTAGCCCTGGTCTGATATCTGTGTCGAGGAATCAGCTTGACGACTCAAAGGTACACTGGAAGACGAGAGAACCGAGAATGAGAAACCGGGGGACAAATGCAATGCAAAAATGTGATGCTGATGCCATGCAATGGTTTCAAGAATTTCAACGGTCGATTGCAAATATTGTTTTTTAAGAAAGTTGGAAAAAATTTTAGACTTTAAAATGTAAGGCTTTTCGAATTTGCAAAGGACTGCTGAATTCCTTGAAACTAGAAATGATATGATGCTTTATGGATGCGAAGCACAAATACACATAAGCAAACAAAAGGTCCTAAGTTAGAGGAACAATGAATGGAGTCAAGGTCTACCCTTCCCAAAGTGGTGTGTACTATAGGTTAATTGTACCTGCAGAACAAGGGTTCTAAATCAGTGCCCAAAGTCATCAGTCCATCTTTCGGATATTATCGACTTCCCGACTGACTCGAGGGTCAATAATATTCTCAAGAGAACCTCTTTTAAGTGTAGCATTGCGTAGCAACCATTGTAGGACTACTCCCATATAGTTCCCGCACTACGTCCTATATAAGGTCAAAATGGTGTAAAGGTACTACGGTTCCCAGTATCACAGACTCCAATCGATAACGGTAAAAGTTTTCACGACTACGCTCGATCAACCGAACCATTTTCGAAAGTGTCTCAACTGAGCGGTGATTCTCGATTTAGCTTAGTCGAGACTCACTCCCTATAAGCCTCGTCGAATATATCAGCCATCCTATCATAAGGTCGCTCAAGTCCGGGTGTAGGACTTATCTCACCACAAAGTAAATCCCGAGAAGGTACCCTGAACAACATATACAAATGAGCAAAATATTAATGAAACAAATATATAAAAAAAATAAACAAGATAGGGATAACCCTCAAAAATTAAGACTCCCCAGTGAAGTCGCCATTTTCTGTTGCGGTGAAATTTGGATGTCAAGCTATTGATTAACTTGAATCTTAATTCATTTACAACCGGTCTTTGATTTATCCGAAGGAAAGGTTAAAAAAAGGAAAAACCTAAAAGGGAGAGATCTAAGGTTCGGGGGTTGGTTAAATTTAGGGAAGGTATTAGCACCCTAAACTTCCGTAGTACTCTACGGGAACCTTTTGTTTATTATTTTTTATTTATTTCATTAATTATTTTGCTTTAGGGTATATACAAAGGATTGAAAATTAAAAAAAGGACCTAGGGGTTAATTCTAAGTTTACTCGGCAAGACATCGCATCTTGTGCCTACATATCCTTACGGGAATGGAATCAGAGTAACTGTAGTTCCCCTCAAAAGGGAGGTTAGAGACTTCTTGACTGTGGTCAAGGTCTCAAGGGGAATAAACGCATCTTAAGGACACGCTTACATGGAGTCTTAAACTCCGATCTCTATGTTAAAAAAATGTTAATTAAAATTAAAATAGGGTTAAATTAGGGATTCCACGGCGGAAAACCTTAAAACAGAGTACGGCGACTCTTTTGGCCTAACACTAGGATAAAAACAATTTTGCCCACGGCGGGACACCTAGGCTAAACAGGGTTTGATCCATTAAAGGGGTAAGGCTATTGACTCGGCGGCCGAAAGGCTGGACTTAATCCTTCGGAAGGATAAAACTGTAAAAAATGTGAAAATATGACAAATCATTATATGGAGGAATAATTAAAGTACAGAAATAAGAAAAGTAATAAAGGCAGAGGGTATAAAGAAACAAAGAAACATTTTTGAAAACATGAAGAATATAAAAATATGTAATGACACTTAGAATGAAGTGAGAGAGGAAAATAGTGTGGGACTGTGGCCACCACAAGCACATCTCAACCTCGAGCATGCACATGAAATGCCCAAAGAAAGAAAAGTAATAAAAGGTACATAAAATGACACGACAAACATCAAACATCAGGAGTTCCTTACGAAAAGGTTTTAATTTTTTAATATTTTAATTATAAAAAAAAAGTTTTAATTTTTTAATAAAAAATATTTAAGTTAAAATTATAAAATAAAATTAAGTTTAAATTATAAACAAAAAGTTTTTGGGGGAAAAGTCTTTTCAATTTTTTTTAGAACAAAAAAGGCTTTTCAGTTTTTTGGGAAAAGGTTTTTGGGAACAAAAAGGTTTTTTTTTTCTTCTTGGGAACAAAAAGGCTTTTCAGTTTTTAAAAAAGGTCTTACTAAAAAAAAGATTTTAATAATAAATAAAAAAAAGGGTTTTGATTTTAAAAAAGGGTTTTGTTAAAAAAGGGTTTTGATATTAAAATCTAGGGACCTAAACACACATGGAGATTAACATGGCAAAATATGCACATAAACATGAAAAAGCAAAAGGTTTAATAATTTAACGGACCTAAACACATTAACATGGCAAAATATGCACATAAACATGAAAAGGCAAAAGGTTTAGTAATTTAACCTACGAAGCGGAGGTTTGCTTCGGTAAATGTGAAAAATGTTTGAATAAGGGAACATTGGAGAGCTCCAATCCTTCTGACGAGTTGTGGGAACGACCGCCTTTCTTCTCTGGGGATCTCCTTTGTTTCTCCCTTTCTCTCTCCTCTTTTCTGAAGAAAACCTTCTGACCCCTTTTTTCTGAAGAAAAACCTGCTGACCTCTTTTTCAACAAGGCAACACATGTATATATAGGGAACAAATTAGGGTTAACACCAAATTGTCAATAATGTCCCTAAAGCCCATTTTAAAGCCCAAACTAAATAATTAGTTAAGAAAAAATAAAATTTAAATAATTTAAAATAATTAAAATAAACTTAAAATAAAAACTAATAATCCTATTGATTCCTAAAATCAAAAATATTATAAAAAGAACAAAATTTTTTCTAATATTTTTTATTTTATGATTTTTTGGATATTTTTATGAATAATTTAGAAAAAAGTGAAAAAAAATAATATTTTAAAAAATGATTTAATTAAAATACGAAAATAATAATTAAATAATAATAAAAAACTATTTTTGTTATTTTTTAATGAGAGATAGAAACATTTAGAGTAAAAATAATAAAAAACAAAAAGTGACTAAGGTGAGATTCGAACTCTCAACCTCTCACACTCACAACTCCTTACACATGTCCTCTTGCCAATTGTGTCATTTTTACTTTTTAGAAAAAAAATACATGCCATATGATATTTACCTGCAAAAAGTCAAACGACTACACAAATTTGTTAGTAATTGATTAAATGCAATGAAATGCGACGACAAATCTTAGGGCAAAATTTGGGGTATTACAGTTGCCCCTATTTAAATAACTTCACCGGGTGATTCGAGCAACGGAGACTCGAGAAATCGTGGTGGAGGGATTTAAATACAGATAACCGAAAATTTTGCCTTTAGACGCAGTGCTATGCAATGATATGGACAAAACAAAACGAACTATAATACTAAATATAATATAAATCTGATATGATGCGTATGATGAAAATGACAAATGCACGGATACAGACGAAACAACGTCACAGGGGACGACCCACCGAGGAATTGCACTAGGGAAGAAGACATGTCATATCTGGAAGAACGTCGGGTAGACACGACACATAATTGTTGATAGGTGCCAAGTAAATTAGAAATTGTCCGCAAGGTAAGACGCGAGTAAAACACGAGCTCAGGAGAAAAACGCAAATGGGGATAAAACACCCATGATGCCAAGTAAATAAATTTTGCCCACAAGGTAAGACACGAGTAAAACATGACCTCAGGGAGAAAAAAGCAAATGGGGGTAAAACACCATGATGTTAGGTAAACCCAGGAATATCTGGTAAACGGGGAATAAAACACCCGGGATAAAGGTACATGGGGGATAAAACACCCAAGGATAGAAGGTAAATGGGGAGTAAAGCACCCAAGATAGACATGTAAATGGGGAGTAAAGCACCCAAGATAGAAATGTAAATGGGGAGTAAAGCACCCAAGATATGCACATGTATAGGAATTATGCTAGGACATATGATCAAATGCAAATGCAGACATCGACGACAAGGCTCGACTCTTTCGGTGAGATGGCAAAACTGGAGGACTGATTCCTCAACATGGAGATCACTGTCATTCTGTTAAACTGTATCAAGTTGATAGTCACTGTAGGAATGATGAATAACTGCTTAGGGATTATGCAAGTAAACTGCCCCAGGTCAAATGAACTGATAATTGCTTCAGCTGTCTAATTCGTGGAATCGACTGTTTTGCTGTATCCTCGGAGGGCTTGCCCCAGTCTGGGTCTTGAACAATTCTCTGGATAAACCAAATCTGAGAAGATGTTGCCTTAAACAAATCTTGAACTAATTCTTTGACAGGATGTAAAAGGAACTTGCCCCTGATAAGATCACTTGACCAAGTTTCTCATTGTTTGAAAATTCCTTAGAGGAAAGCCAGTTTGCAAACAAAAATATTCATACAAACATGGTAATGCAAAGTTCATGCGACTTTTGAAATCAAAATTATTTTTGAAAGATGGAAAATACATGAGTCGTTAGTCAGAACACAACGGTTCAAGACGCTCAAAGTTTAAAACAAAGGTGTACTGCCAAAATAAATGATTCACAAAGATCTTTAGGAGTCAGGTTACGCAACCTTGCTGTAGTATACTTTCAAAATAACCTTGCTTCAATTAGGTCTTTTGAGGGTTGTAATGTGGCCTGGTTCACGGTTTATGAAACAAAAGATAAAGGCTCAAAATTTATTTGTACCCACCCAATCTACGTGATGATCCTCAGTCCTATGCTCAGTTAACTCATACTATGCATTCAGGTTCCCATAAGTTAGGGATTTCATTGATCGTAGCAATGATGACTCAGAAGTCAAAGGGACCTATGAAAAGGCAGCCACTACTCCCCTATAACATTTGATTGTTTTGACATTGAGGATTTTCAAGATAAGGATTTAAAAATCTCTTTGTATTATCCCTAAATTTTGCCTAAACTGTTTATTTTAGAGTTTACAGTCAGCGGGATGCCCCAGTTTTGCCTAAGTCTCCTTCATAGGTTTTGACTTAGCGGGCTTCTTTTGATTTTTTTATATTATTTTTTTGTGTGAAGGAAAGTGACTGTTTGATTTTAATGATTACGGTGAACCATCATCGACCTTTGATTAGAAAACATCTTCGACACTTATTTGACGTGTGCGAAGGAAAATTTGTTAATGAAAGGTGTATCGTATGAACACACAACCAAGTTAACTGAGAACTACCCATCCCAAGGTTAAAATTGTGGGTTTTTTGTAACGAAAGAAACTCCAACTTCTAGGCTCGAAGGGGGTAACGAGGGATTAACCTCCTTATTTCTCCAGTGTTTGGGAATTGAAACAATGCCTTACATCGTCAACAAGGTTTGATTGAAAGCATACTGACAATAATTATGGGTATAACGTTTTCGTCATCCTCCCTCCGATCTTAGCATATCGAAATTTTGGACAAGAAGTAAACATTTGAAAAATAAAGCATAAAGATGCAAATAAATGGACGGAAATGAATTGAATCAAAAGTCGCAATGCTTATTTCATTAATGAAAGTACAAACATAATTGAGAGCAAACAACTTAAACAAAATAAGGAAAATGCAAACAACGAGAAAAAAAAGGCCCAATGACAAAGCTTCAATTCTGATATGTTGGCAAGGGATCTGTCTGGACACTCGGACGACTATCCGTAAAATCAAGTATTCCGGCTCTAATCAATTCACGCACCCTAGCTTTCAATGCAAAACAATGCTCCAAGTCGTGGCCTAAGGCACCCTCATGAAAAGCACACTTTAGATCAGCCCTAAATCCAACTGGAGGATTAAGAGGAGGTGGTAAAGCCTTTGTAGTGATCAGCCCTTGTCGAACTAAGTGAGGATACAGCTCTGTGTAAGTCATGGGAATAGGATCAAAGTGATCCTTGTTCCGATTCTGGTCTTGTCTGATAACTGGGCGTTGAGGAGTCTGAGCTGGTTGTGGAACACTAACAGGTTGAGATCCCTGGCGAGGCTTCCTTGATTCAGTTATGACAGCATTGGCCTGTTCATCCTTCTTCTTATGGAAATTCCCGTAGGGTTTCTTTGCACCATTAGAAGATTCAACAGTTTTGGATACTTTACCATTTTTCAAACCTTCTTCTAACCTCTGACCAATAGTCACCAAATCTGCAAAACTTGAAGAGACATTCCCGATCATCTTTTCCCAATAGAAAGGGGACAAAGTGTCCATGAACAATCCAGTTAATTCCTTTTCTGCTATAGGGGGTTCAACTTGAGAAGCTAACTCTCTCCAACGCTGAGCATATTCCTTGAATGACTCTTTTTCATTTTGAGACATATTTTGTAATTGACGGCGATCGGGAGTCATATCCAGGTTGTATTTGTATTGTTTCATGAAAGCGTTAGCGAGATCTTGAAAGCAACGGACACTGTTATGCTCTAAGTTCATATACCATTTGAGATAAGCACCACTCAAACTGTCTTGAAAGCAATGGATGAGCAATTTCTGATTGTTGGTGTAGGCCGCCATCTTTCGAAAGTACATGGCCAGATGAGCTCTTGGACATGAGTGACCTTTATACTTCACAAACTCAGGAGTCTTGAATTTGGCAGGCATAACGAGACCGGAGACTAGGCACATATTGTCGGCATCTATATTGAAGAAATCAGTACCCTCAACAGCTTGGAGTCTCTTATTGATGATTTGATACTGTTCACGGGTAATCTCAGGCTCAACAAAATCTTCATGGTCTTCCCCTTGAACACTGGCAACATTGTGCTCATATAGAGGATTCTCAAAGGGAGCTCGGATAGTTTGGTTAACAGTGTGGACCACAGGTCTAGTCTCGGTAAGGACGGGAGCTTGAAAAACCGGTCTGACAGTCTGACCAATTGTAGCAGACGATGCAATAAGCGGAGAGTAGTTAGGAGGTAAACCAAACTCGGGCCAAGTAGATGGTGGCACTGGAACAAGAGGTGGATCAACATCCGAAACTTCCTGAATGACGGTCCTTTGAGGTGACTCTCCTTTGGAAATCAGTACTTGGAGCATCTCGGTGAGTTTGGTCATGCCTGATTTCAACTCATCGATCTCCATTCGGATCTCTACATTATATGCCTCTTGCTCTGACATCTTACGTCTATAATTAGCCCTGGTCTGATATCTGTGTCGAGGAATCAGCTTGACGACTCAAAGGTACACTGGAAGACGAGAGAACCGAGAATGAGAAACCGGGGGACAAATGCAATGCAAAAATGTGATGCTGATGCCATGCAATGGTTTCAAGAATTTCAACGGTCGATTGCAAATATTGTTTTTTAAGAAAGTTGGAAAAAATTTTAGACTTTAAAATGTAAGGCTTTTCGAATTTGCAAAGGACTGCTGAATTCCTTGAAACTAGAAATGATATGATGCTTTATGGATGCGAAGCACAAATACACATAAGCAAACAAAAGGTCCTAAGTTAGAGGAACAATGAATGGAGTCAAGGTCTACCCTTCCCAAAGTGGTGTGTACTATAGGTTAATTGTACCTGCAGAACAAGGGTTCTAAATCAGTGCCCAAAGTCATCAGTCCATCTTTCGGATATTATCGACTTCCCGACTGACTCGAGGGTCAATAATATTCTCAAGAGAACCTCTTTTAAGTGTAGCATTGCGTAGCAACCATTGTAGGACTACTCCCATATAGTTCCCGCACTACGTCCTATATAAGGTCAAGATGGTGTAAAGGTACTACGGTTCCCAGTATCACAGACTCCAATCGATAACGGTAAAAGTTTTCACGACTACACTCGATCAACCGAACCATTTTCGAAAGTGTCTCAACTGAGCGGTGATTCTCGATTTAGCTTAGTCGAGACTCACTCCCTATAAGCCTCGTCGAATATATCAGCCATCCTATCATAAGGTCGCTCAAGTCCGGGTGTAGGACTTATCTCACCACAAAGTAAATCCCGAGAAGGTACCCTGAACAACATATACAAATGAGCAAAATATTAATGAAACAAATATATAAAAAAAATAAACAAGATAGGGATAACCCTCAAAAATTAAGACTCCCCAGTGAAGTCGCCATTTTCTGTTGCGGTGAAATTTGGATGTCAAGCTATTGATTAACTTGAATCTTAATTCATTTACAACCGGTCTTTGATTTATCCGAAGGAAAGGTTAAAGAAAGGAAAAACCTAAAAGGGAGAGATCTAAGGTTCGGGGGTTGGTTAAATTTAGGGAAGGTATTAGCACCCTAAACTTCCGTAGTACTCTACGGGAACCTTTTGTTTATTATTTTTTATTTATTTCATTAATTATTTTGCTTTAGGGTATATACAAAGGATTGAAAATTAAAAAAAGGACCTAGGGGTTAATTCTAAGTTTACTCGGCAAGACATCGCATCTTGTGCCTACATATCCTTACGGGAATGGAATCAGAGTAACTGTAGTTCCCCTCAAAAGGGAGGTTAGAGACTTCTTGACTGTGGTCAAGGTCTCAAGGGGAATAAACGCATCTTAAGGACACGCTTACATGGAGTCTTAAACTTCGATCTCTATGTTAAAAAAATGTTAATTAAAATTAAAATAGGGTTAAATTAGGGATTCCACGGCGGAAAACCTTAAAACAGAGTACGGCGACTCTTTTGGCCTAACACTAGGATAAAAGCAATTTTGCCCACGGCGGGACACCTAGGCTAAACAGGGTTTGATCCATTAAAGGGGTAAGGCTATTGACTCGGCGGCCGAAAGGCTGGACCTAATCCTTCGGAAGGATAAAACTGTAAAAAATGTGAAAATATGACAAATCATTATATGGAGGAATAATTAAAGTACAGAAATAAGAAAAGTAATAAAGGCAGAGGGTATAAAGAAACAAAGAAACATTTTTGAAAACATGAAGAATATGAAAATATGTAATGACACTTAGAATGAAGTGAGGGAGGAAAATAGTGTGGGGCTGTGGCCACCACAAGCACATCTCAACCTCGAGCATGCACATGAAATGCCCAAAGAAAGAAAAGTAATAAAAGGTACATAAAATGACACGACAAACATCAAACATCAGGAGTTCCTTACGAAAAGGTTTTAATTTTTTAATATTTTAATTATAAAAAAAAAAGTTTTAATTTTTTAATAAAAAATATTTAAGTTAAAATTATAAAATAAAATTAAGTTTAAATTATAAACAAAAAGTTTTTGGGGGAAAAGTCTTTTCAATTTTTTTTAGAACAAAAAAGGCTTTTCAGTTTTTTGGAAAAAGGTTTTTGGGAACAAAAAGGTTTTTTTTTTTCTTCTTGGGAACAAAAAGGCTTTTCAGTTTTTAAAAAAGGTCTTACTAAAAAAAAGATTTTAATAATAAATAAAAAAAGGGTTTTGATTTTAAAAAAGGGTTTTGTTAAAAAAGGGTTTTGATATTAAAATCTAGGGACCTAAACACACATGGAGATTAACATGGCAAAATATGCACATAAACATGAAAAAGCAAAAGGTTTAATAATTTAACGGACCTAAACACATTAACATGGCAAAATATGCACATAAACATGAAAAGGCAAAAGGTTTAGTAATTTAACCTACGAAGCGGAGGTTTGCTTCGGTAAATGTGAAAAAGGTTTGAATAAGGGAACACTGGAGAGCTCCAATCCTTCTGACGAGTTGTGGGAACGACCGCCTTTCTTCTCTGGGGATCTCCTTTGTTTCTCCCTTTCTCTCTCCTCTTTTCTGAAGAAAACCTTCTGACCCCTTTTTTCTGAAGAAAAACCTGCTGACCTCTTTTTCAACAAGGCAACACATGTATATATAGGGAACAAATTAAGGTTAACACCAAATTGTCAATAATGTCCCTAAAGCCCATTTTAAAGCCCAAACTAAATAATTAGTTAAAAAAAATAAAATTTAAATAATTTAAAATAATTAAAATAAACTTAAAATAAAAACTAATAATCCTATTGATTCCTAAAATCAAAAATATTATAAAAAGAACAAAATTTTTTCTAATATTTTTTATTTTATGATTTTTTGGATATTTTTATGAATAATTTAGAAAAAAGTGAAAAAAAATAATATTTTAAAAAATGATTTAATTAAAATACGAAAATAATAATTAAATAATAATAAAAAACTATTTTTGTTATTTTTTAATGAGAGATAGAAACATTTAGAGTAAAAATAATAAAAAACAAAAAGTGACTAAGGTGAGATTCGAACTCTCAACCTCTCACACTCACAACTCCTTACACATGTCCTCTTGCCAATTGTGCCATTTTTACTTTTTAGAAAAAAAATACATGTCATATGATATTTACCTGCAAAAAGTCAAACGACTACACAAATTTGTTAGTAATTGATTAAATGCAATGAAATGCGACGACAAATCTTAGGGCAAAATTTGGGGTATTACACTTGTACATCATCAGCAGGTTTTGTTTTGAAAAGCATACAATCGGAATTTTGCATGTCGTTCATTTTCGTCATCCTCCTCGGATTCCTCTTAACCAGGCGTTGGACATTTGTAAAAACAATTAGTGAACACGAATGGATTTAATCAAAACATGCATATTTATTTCATTATCATCAATTGAATGAAAACAACAAGTTTTACAAACAAGATTGCATTTTAAACAGGAAAGAAACTACAAACGTAAAGAAATGACAAGATAAAACAAAGAAAAATGCCAGCTTCCGAGAACCGGGCTTTCACATCTGTCCTGCTGCTGAACCAGCTATCTTCACAATCAGTTATTAGAGGCAGCCTGCCACTGTTCTGATCTACTTTTAACGGCCCACCCGAACTATATAACTCCTCTTTGTCCACCATACTCCAGCCTATTCATGGTTTGGCATTGGTTGTTGTGTAATATTGGGCCCTTCCGTACCAAAATTAATAGCAGTGCTATCAAGCAAATCTTGCACTTTATGCTTGAAAGCGTGGCAGTTTTCGATATTATGGCCGGGTGCCCCAGAGTGGAATTCACAATGCTCATTAGCGTTATAACTGGGTGGGGGGATCCCTGTCGGAGGAGCCATCGTTCTTTTCTCGACCAACTGTAACCGTAACAAATTCTGAAGAAGCTCAGCGTACGATACTGGCGGCGGATCAAATACCCTTTTCGGCTTCCCGTTCTGAATTCTTCGCTGAGCCGGATGTTGTTGCCCCTGCTGCTGCGGCTGTTGCTGATGTTGCGCGGGGATTGTCACACTTGCAACTTATTGCGGTTGGTATTGCCTCCATCCCTTATTTCTTCCCCGAGAGCTACATACCGAATTGGCATCTTCCTGCTTTCTACCCCCGAAAGCTTTCTTATTGCTTCCAGCTGAAGCAGACTCTCCCGCTTGAATCTTACCGATTTTTTATCCCGTTTTCTATATGCTCCCCCATCAGGATCAACTCGAAGAAGGTACTCATTGAGAAGTTGAGCAGCCGGTCATAGTACATTCCTGAGAATGTCCCTACGAACAAGTCCATCATTTCACGCTCCACCATAGGAGGTTGTACTCTGGCAGCCAAATCACGCCATCTCTGGGCGTATTCTTTAAAGCTTTCACTGGGCTTCTGAGAGAGGCTTTGCAGCTGAACCCGGTTAGGGGCGAGATCGCTGTTGTATTGGTAATGCTTCACGAAAGCTTCCGCTAGCTCTTTCCAACTTTTTATCTGTGTTGGCTCTAGGCTCATATACCATTCCAGCGGCGGCCCTGACAAGCTGTCCTGGAAGAAATGCATGAGCATCTTTTCGTCGTCTGAATACGCGGACATCCTCCTGTAAAATGAACGAACATGTACCCTCGGGCACGTGTCCCCTTTATATTTATCAAAAGATGGCGCTTTGAATTTCAGAGGTACCCTCAGCCCTGGTACCAATCCCATATTGGACATATCCAGCCCAAGAGCATTCTGGCTGGCTAACCCGTTCACTTTCTCTTCTAGCAATCTCATCCGATGGTTGTCATCCCTGGCTCTTTCATAACCCTCGTTCTGACCAGAGAACACATCCTCCTGACGATCCTCCCAGCGAGGTACTGCATCGTATCCAACATAATCTGCATCACGGCCCGGACCCGTTTGGAAGTACCTGGGGTCATACCTCAGATTGCCCGTCTCTTGAGCGTTGTATGCGCTAGTTCCATATCCACGATTACCATAACCATAGTCACCAAACCCAGCCTTGGTGCCAACAATGTTGCCATACCCCATGTTCACACCATTGAAGCCCTGGTTACCATTAATACCATTCATTCCGACATTCTCAACGCCCCCATTGAAACCCTGGTTGACATTACCCACAAATACCCCAGCAGTATCTGCATTGGCATTCATATTACCAGTGTTCCCACCTCCACCTACAGGACCAGTTTCTCCAGCATTCAAACCATTTACGGGAATAACATCAGCACTTTGACGATTCTCAACTCGGGGAGAAGCAGCAATATTTTCACCATGCGGTGTCCCGTTGTTTTCAGCCCGTGCGACTATCGGTTGAACCAGATTCTGCAGCTGTTCTTGTCCTTTGGCGATGGTCTCCATGGTTTGCATGAGCATGGACATCCTGTCACGCATTTCTTGCATTTCACTCTGCACGTTGTCCATGATCTTCTTGTGATTAGTCCTTGTGGAGTAACGATGGATTCGTTGATCTGCAATCCTGAAAGTACCTGAAATGGATGCAGGAGATAAGATACACGGATCACAAACCTGTAATGCAAATATGAGTATGTATGCAAAATGCAATATGTGCATGTGCATTGGGGAATATTACTCCCCCTATTCTAGTGCTAATACATTTGATACAGGGCAGCACCGTGACAGTGCGGTGACGAAAGTTGCAAGAAGTTGAAATTCAATCACAAAAGAGAAAACAACTCATATATTGAACAAGCCTTCAAAGGCAAAAAGTATAACTCTTCTTGAAGCTAGCCCTAACCTCATCATCCGCAAGGGCAATCAAACTTAATATAGAATTCACATCCGGAGTGGGCAGCTTATACGCAACTGTCTTCCGCACACTACCCATATCAACAATCAGAAGTCCGGAGCACTAGAACAGGGAAGTATGTAATGCACCTGCAGCACAGACACACGTTAATGAAATGCAATGATAAATGGGTATGCAAACAATGCAATGCAAACAGCTGCAACAGGGGATCAAGTACCCTGAATAAGAAGCCCAAGTCACACCAAGAACAGGTCTCAGACAGACCCTCCAATGCTCATCAAACCCTGGTCTCAGACAGACCTCACAAAGAACTCCAGCCTGGTCTCGGATAGACCCAATAATATAACCCACACCTGGTCTCTGACAGACCTGATAACAGTCCATAAAATATCCACAATCCTGTATCTCATGAGAAATAAACCGGTAGTCTGAAGGTCAAGTTACCTGCATGCCCCAAGTCCCTCTCACAGGTAGATGTCCCTATAACTGGCACAAGGTACGGCATCCTATGCGGTCGTCGGCGTTACAGACTTTCAGGGTTGATGATACGATTCCCAGAAGGAGTGGCATCATCAAGTCCTGAAGAGGCCTCACTTAGCCAACTTCCAAATGATCGGTCCCCGGAGTCGACAATCCAACTAACCAACAGCCCACTGCACCCAAAGGGTGAAACAGGAAGTCAACCAGAAGGATCTCGTCCGAGCGTAGATTTCGCGGGAAGCTAGTACGTGCAAAGCATGCACACCCCCACTAATCTCTACTCTAATTCTAGGTGCACTCAAGCCCAGGTCCGGCTTGTCTCTCAATCATAGAACCCCCATCAAACCCACAATACATCAATAACCATGATAATATAATGCTGAAATGTAAATACAGAAATGTAAATCCATACAAAGCCCACGACGGGAAAACAAGCGCTAGGATTGACTCGCGTAGGGAACCGTCATAGTCCCCAGCAGAGTCGCCAGTTGTCGCTACTGCGAAAATCGGCGCCGGCAATACAGAAGAGTCGCCACCGTGCGTTATTTATCCCAAAGGAGGGAAAGGGAGCGCTCGAAGTAAACCTAACGCAAAGACGGGAAAAGGTATGGTCATCGCAACCAAAACCTGGATTCGGGAGTCGGTTACGCAAGGGGAAGGTATTAGCACCCCTCACGTCCATCGTACTCGATGGGATCCATGCTTGCTTGTTTGTACGGATTACACTTCTATCTAAACTAAAGGATGAGGTCTGAAAAGAAAAGAAAACATGACTCGGCAAAGCATCGCACTTTATGCCTACGTATTCCCGTCTGGAACGAGAAATCAGAGTCAACGTAGTTCGCCTAACTACGGGGGAGGATGGGTGAAGATTGCTCGCCAAGATATCGCATCTTGTGCCTACGTACTTTCATACGGCATGAAAGATCAGAGCAAACGTAGTTCGGGCTACGCACGACACAAGCTGTTCAAATGTCTTTTATAAAAAATATCACCTTAAACAAGGGTTTTCTTATTGCAAAAAGGTTGATGTTTGTTCAAATCTTTTGACGGAAGAAATGAATTGATTTTGTTATAACCTTTATTAATGTTTTTCTGTTGTTTTGAGATGAGAAGAGATGACGCTCTAAAAATCCTAGGGTTGAAAAGGGAATAAAACCTACCCTAATGTTATCATACATGGGTTAGCTCCTAATGTCTATCACATCCTCCCTTGAACAAGGAAGAATGGAAGTCCTACGGGAAAGGAAAACGAAAGGAAGAAACGGAAATACAAGTAATAACCGCATACAAGTGAACATGAATATAGCAATGGTAAATGCAATGCAAAGGAGGGAGGACGGTTCATCTCAACCTCAAGCCCATTCATGGATGGAATAAGAAAATATCAAGTGATCATATGCAAAGAATCGAGTGAAAACTCCGAATGAAACGCGTAATCCACTATTTGGAATCGCAACGTGCTATCATGCAAACAAGTCGATAATTGGGCAAGCTACACATACAAATAACATCCACCTAAGGGGTCTTCAAATACCTCTAACCTATCTATAATAAGAAATATAAACCACGGCGTTCACCACACAAACACAAATCGGCCGTTGGAGCCTTAACAAAAATAAAGTCCGTTCGGAAGTCCAAATTACAAGTCCGAATACAAAAATACAAGAAGAATAGCAAAAGGTGCTAAAAAATTCAAATAAAAATCTCCCATTACCTACATCAATCCACAAACCAGGGGTGAGAGATACCATAAAAATATCCACAATGAAATGGTCAAACAAGATGAAAACAATGCAAGATATCTCATGTATACCAAAGGAAAGATTAAAGTGGAGCATGTTAAAGAAAGCATCCAAAACTAATTAAAATGGTACAATAAAATTCCCACAAAAATATATCACAATACCTCAACATGTGTATGAAATCCCTGCAAAAGGATTGACATTTAAATTGTGTTTTGATAGGTCAAACAAAATTCACAAAATGATAGCACCAGCATTGCTAATTTTTTGACAACTAAAATGTAAAAAAATCTAATAAAATGACGAAAAATGGAAAAAATATGGTTCCAATTCTGTAAAATTCCAGACATCTTGAGGATTACGCAGAAAAAAATGGGGATCAAAAAGACTAATTTTCCTATTTTTTTATGGTATTTAGAAGTCAGCATATAAAACAGAAAAATAAAAGAAACATGGCAATAGGAAAATAAAAGAAAATAACATGAATAAATAAAAGTGGCATGAGGCTTATGTTGCCGATTGCGTGGCGCAGTGAGAGGCGTTGGATGAATGGAAGAAACCTTGACTTGGAAATGCATCCGACGGTGTTAACACCTTCTTCTCCAAATCAAATTTTTCAACTTTGTGAATAGTAACCCGCAACTCCATGAACATGAGTTTTTTGCTACTTTGAAGCACCATAACTCCATCAATAATTATCCGTTTCGCACAAAATTTTGGTCAAACTTGAAGAAAAAAAATCAAGGAATCCAAATATGGTCTTAGATTTTCTTGAAACTCTCTCTAACTCCCAAAACGTGGCACCTCAAGAAAAACTCAAGAACCAAAAATTGTCATAAAACCCATCTTTTTTGTACTAGAATCCATGTAGGAGATGAGAGCAATGTAATGCAACAACAATAATGCAAGAAAGACTCATAAATCATGAGTTATGTCGAATTCTTTATACCTCCGAAAAATGGCTTATGGAGCTTCACTCGATCACCAATTCTTTGAAAAAATGATGTGAACACGTCCTATAATTGATGAGGAAGGTGTTTGGATGGAAAGAAAGGAGTGAATTGATGGAAAACAAAAAATCAATTTTTCACTTGGAGCTCACTTTAATGGAGTTGTGTAGCTTGGTTCATGCATCAATTATGGCCAAAAAAGTGTTGAATCAATTGTAAGAATGATAAGGAATGTATTTGCAATGGTGGAATGAACCAAAAGTGGGAGAAAAATGGAATTGAAAATTTGAGTTTTCAAGTGTAGAAAAATGTGGGAAAAATGGAAAAATGGTGAAGAGAAAAATGAAGATTCAATATGATTTGCAAAATGGAGAAAATGGATTCAACATCAACTATCACCAACCTTTACTCTTAATGATCTCAATCCAATATATAGGAGAACATGGAAAGATCTAGAGTCTTCTAGATCAATCTAGGATGATTCTAGAAACTTCATGAATTTCTCATGATATGGTATTTTGATGTCTCATGATATCTCACTTCAATCCACTAACAGCCCCTTAACCACCTTTTAAAATCTCTTTTCATGACAAATTGGAGTGATATGAGTGAAAAACAAGGGATTCTTTTGCCTTATGTTGAGTTTCTCACATGTACCTTATTATGCAAGTAATGGAATTACAAAGCAAGTCCATTTTTTAACCCTCAAATCAAAATTGTGGCTGAACCAAAGTCTTTAAAATATTGTTTAGACTCAATTTGATATATCATATGCACCATTTTGGATTTGTAGATTGCCCATACCAATTTTCAATTTGAACTTTTTCAACTTATGTCCATTTTTTAAGTCATTTTCACCAACTTTTGTCAATTCTTGCTACAAGCTTTTCCAACATGCCATGACCTACTTTCTAGGCTTAAAATGTCATTTTGAACAACTTTGATGTTGTGAAGTTTTTCATTTGAAGCTTCCTTGTATGAGTTTTGGGCATACGCTAAGAATGACATATAATTCCACTTTCCCAAAATACCCCTGGCTCGCACAAGCTATAACTTGAGCTTCACAAATCAGATGAAGGAATACCATACCTTTTTGGAAAGGGTAGATCATGAGGAACAACTCTTATTTTTTCCAAGAATTCATTTGAAAACTCCTTGAAGGTCAAAAGTTGCTTGGAAGACAGACAACTTTCACAGACAAATTTCAGTGTTCTCAGATGACCTGCAACTTGCAAGGACCATAACTTGAGCTCTGTAAATCATCTTGATGACTTCCACCACTCAAATTAAAGATATGAAGATACTCTACAAGTTTAATGTGGACCAGAAATTCATATGAAGCTTGCATCTTGAGTTACACTGCTTGGAAGTTTGACCTGAATCAGGGGATTTTACACTGAAACCTTAATTTGGTAACTTCACTTCTCCTTGACTTCTTTATATTTTTCTTGGGCACAACACCACATCCATATCCATGTAGCAAATAATGAATCCCACATTCTTCAAATGAGCCTTGATGCCTTTCAAAACAATTCTTTGACCTAAGGTTGACCCAGATAAAACCCTAGTTGACTGACTTCAACTGAGGCTCTTGTAATCATTCCAATGACTTGGCTCATCTTTAAAATGATCATCTAGACTTTCCATGATATCCATACACACTCCATGCTCTTGGCTCATAGCTCATAGACCCTCTGATGATCCCCAAACAACCTCAGGATAAGAGAGAACTCACTGATCAACCTGTCAACTCTTTAAAGTTCAAATTCTTCTATGATGACCTGAGTAGTCTTGAATATGAATGAAAACCCTTGAATATGCCTCTTGAGACAAGAATGGCACTTGATCCCCTGATTAAGATAGCTTGCTTATGCTATGCTATGCAGATGAATGTACTATGTACATGATGACAATGCAAATGACAATGCAATTGAAACATAAACCTAGGTTAGAAAAAGGTTGGGCAAATTTTGGGGTGCAACATTAGGGTCTCGCAAAAAGAAAATGACTAAGTTTTACAAAACCAGTGCGCCAAGATGAGATGCTATGATGACATGATGATATGATTCACACACATCACAGACATGCAAATGCTAACAAGCCAAGGTCCTAGGTTCAGGTTATGAGCATGAAGCCAGGGTGTACCCTCCCAGAGGACATGTACTAAGGCTTTCATTGTACCTGTAGATCGAGTTCTATCAAGAGTTCCCAGAGTCATAGATAAACCCCTCAGATATTATCAACCAACATTACTACTCACGTGGGTCAAAAATATTCTCGGGATAGACTCGTCTGAGTGTAGTATCGCGTAACAACTATTTCAGGACTACTCCCTCATAGTCTCTGCACTACGTCCTAAAAAGGCAAAGTGGGTAAGTGGGTAACTAAAGATCCTCAGTTTCACGGACTCTCAAGTTAAAACAACCAATGAAATGCATGACTACTCATACACCATCAATCATCTCAAGGTGGTCTCATCTGAGCGTGGTTACATCATATATCAAACATGTTAGGACTACTCCCAACAGTCAAATAACGATCATACCACATCCTATCATATGTACACTCAAGTCCAGGTTAGGACTTATCTCACCACTCAAGATGTCACCCAAAGATCCAATGAAAACAAAATAGCTATATATTCACAAATATACATGTATAGGCAAACATACAGAGATATAATATACAAGCACACAAAGTGGGCTAAACCCTCAAACAAAACAGAGATCGTCTCCCCAGTGAAGTCGCCATTTCTGATGCGGTGAGAATCAGATGTCAAGCTATTGATTAACTTGAATATTAATTCATTGAAATTTACCATCGAGCTTTGATTTATCCAAAGGAAAGGTTAAAGAAAGAAAAACCTTTTGCGCGATGTAACAACAACGCTAAAGATTTGGAGATCAGGGGTTAGTTATGCCTATGGTTGGTATTTCACATCCTAGACATATGTAGTACTCTACAAGAACCTTTTGTATATGTGTGTGTATGTTAAGCTATCTAAGTTGTTTTCTAGGGTCATTGGATCAAGGGTTAGGGTAAAGTTCTAGGTAAAGACCTAAAGATGGTTCTAAGCTTTCTCGCAAAGATATCACATCTTATGCCTACTTATCCTGACTAGGATGGAATCAGAGCAATCGTAGTTCTCCTAACTAGAGATTTGAGAAATAGTTGACTATGGTCAAGATTCCAAGGGGAGAACAAACATAACAATATTTGTATAGAGATTGACAAAACTCTCTAGATCTAAGTTATCACACAAGAGGGATTGACTTTGACAAAAGCCAAGGGGGGGGGGGGAGTAAGCAATCATGACAATGATCCTTAAATAGAGTTAACAAACTTTATCTTAAAGTTCTAATTGAAGGGTACTCCTAACAAGGGGTAGGTCTTCTAGACTAAAAGCAAAGTTTAATGGATGTAGGTTCTAACTTAACTAAGTTAAAGGACCTAATGACTTAACCAAGTCAATAGGAGGGGTAATAAGTTATTGATCAGTGATTTTTATGCGTTATTTTACCATGAGTTTTAGTTAATCAACTTACATGTTTAGTTACATTTTATTTTATTTTATCACATTTTATATGTCGGTTTGATATTTCCATTGTTATTAGGTTCAGGTAAGCAATCAAGAAGAATTGGAGCGAAAACCAAGAAAAATTGCAAGAATTCGGAAACGTTTCTTGCATACTCTATGAGGTCTGACACGGCCACCCGTGTCATCTGACACTGCCCGTGTCAGAAGGTCTGGGACTAAAAGCCAAAAATGTAAAACTCCAGAGGTCTGACACGGCTGCCCGTGTCAGCTGACACTGCCTGTGTCTGGGCTGACACTGCCAATGTCGGCTTATGACGCTGATTTTAGTATTTTCTGATTTTTTGCCCAAGTGTAGGCCTGCGAGGGTGTTTTGGGTATTTCTAACCGGTCTAAGTGGATCTTTTCTATTTAAGTGAGTTTTGAGAAGGAAAAAAGAGACATTTTAGCCAGAGAAGAATTGCAGTATCAAGATTAGAAAGATCAAGGTGATTGGGGAACTGAAGGTTTTTATAAGCGGAAGCCATTGAAGATCCAAGAACCTTATTATCTTGTAATGTCTAGTTCTTATTTTATATTTTCTTTTAATAATATGAGTAGCTAAAACTCCCAACGCTAAGGGGTGTCCCTGATTTGAATATGTAATGACTCTGATATTATTATTGCACAAAAAATTCCTTTGTTTTCATAACTGATTTGATCTCTAGTTGTTCTTAATGCTTGCCCTATCGGACCAACAGGATTTTTTGATTTACGATTAATGATTAGGCTGGACAGCCATTGTTAAGGCTTTGCTTTTGATCATCCTATAGTAGATATCACCTAGGACTAGGGATACCCTATAGGAACCTAATAATTCTTGATAATTGATTGCTTAATCTCACTTATAATTCTCTATAGACGTAGGAATTAGGGTAGATGTTTAAAGGTTTTCTCACTAAGGACTTAGGAGTAAACATTCTAAAGAAGCGGTAATTAGTTAGTTACAATAAGTTATTGCATGTTAATTCAGAGTTGTTACTGAATCGGATCATACACCTTCCCTAACAGGTTACTCATATTTGTTTAAACCAATTAGTCAATTTTCCCTTTTCCTTGAAAATATTTTTATATTTAAACAAAAACATTTTTAAAACCCTAGAGCTTTTGTTTAACTAAAATAAAACCAGAACTCTATATCGTCAAGCAGCCCTTGAGATCGACATTTGGGAAAATCCCCTTTATTACTACATTGACAAAATAGTACACTTGCTATTTTCCCGATCAAGTTTTTGGGGTCGTTGTCGGGGACTACTAAAGATCATAGATTGTATAGTTTTATTTTAGTTAAAATTTTGTTGCTCCGCAACTAAAATTTATTTTTATTTTTATTTTTAGTTTCTTTAAAAAAATCAGATTATTGTCGCTTCATGAATTCTTCTATACTGTGCGACTAATAAAGTGTCTGAGTTGTGTAGTTATGAATGTTTTTTATACATTGCCACCTGTATCTTCTGCATGTTGGTCGCCTAATTTAGGAAGCACTTTTGAAGAGGCGACTAAATTTTTTGAAGCATATCGGAGGGAGATAAGAATCCTTATGAATGAATGTGAGGAAGTTAACTTTTATCTAGATAAATTTATTTGGTGAGAGTTCAGGTTGGAAGAAGAATGTGTGAAAGAAGATGAACAAGGCATGATGTCAGACGAAGAAGAAGATGCATTAGAAATAGAAGAATTTGAGGTAAATAAGAAATATGGGGAAGAAGAAAGAAGAAAACTTGAAGATGATCTAGTACTGGATGAAAATACATATGTAACAAATTGTATAGATGTAGACATCCAACAAGAAAATCTTCAAGAAAATAGTATCCTTAAAAACTATTTTAACACGGCAGATGAAAGACAAGAAATTGACAAAGTATTGGATTTCATTTATGCCTTGTTCATAAAAATCCCACTGAAAATGATTTGGAATCAACATCATCAATACCTCAAGTTCATGGGATTGCTACCAAACAAAAGAAAGAAAAAAGATGATGTGTTTTTTGTTTCATATATGCCACCTTAACAGAGTGTGATCCATCGAGTCATGCGACGTTAAACGAAGCGCTGCATGGGAGGTAACCCACGGTTTTTAATGATTAAGCATTTTTCTTTTTATTGTTATTTTGTTTTGTTTGCAGGTAATAAACGAGACCTTATAAGATAGAGTGTTGCATTACCCTCCAACTCCTCAGTAAGGATCTCTGTGAGTACATCTTTCCCACTCCTGTTCTAAAACATTGAGGACAATGTTTAGTTCATGTTTGGGGGAATTTTTTTACTGTTTTGAGTTTTTGTGTTAAGCACTTTTTAATTATGTTTGGGTCCTTTTGTTTAAAAATCATTGTGAACTCTGCTCGAATAAGGACTGTAAAAAAATCTTGTGAATACTGTGATGCGTGCAGTAGTCAGAAAAGTATATAGAGTTTGAGGAAATAAAAGTTGAAACTAGGGAATTTGGGAAATTTTGGAGATTGAGGTATAACCTGAACACCCTAGATTTCCCTAAGTAAGGTAACGAAACCAACGTGTAGATTTGAGAAGTATTCCCCAATTAAGTTCATAATGATGGTCCGATACGATTAAAAAGAATCACATGTATAAAGTTGATTGATAGAATGACTTTTGGCACCAATATATATATATATATATATATATATATATATATATATATATATATATATATATATATATATATATATATATATATATATATATATATATATATATATATATATATATATATATATATATATATATATATATATATATATATATATATATATATATATATATATATATATATATATATATATATATATATATATATATATATATATATATATATATATATATATATATATATATATATATATATATATATATATATATATATATATATATATATATATATATATATATATATATATATGATGAATAACGACGGTAAAGACAACTAATCCTTCTAAGTTGGGTAACCCTCACCTGGTTATTTAGCTTAACGGAAGTCGAATCTCTATAGTCGTCCCAAAGTGGATTAATAAACGCCAATGAGCGAGGAAAAAAAAGGAATAAAAGTGCCTTGAAAAAGTCTTGATCCAATCTTATACATGTGAGGGAAAGCAATCAAAAGTGTCTTAATCTGATTATCCGAATGAAAGGGATAGAAAATCGAAGAAAAGACTTAAGCCCAAAGTATAGTTGGAGAGGTGACCAAAAGGGAGATTTAGGTCTGCAGTGTTACCGTGATATGTGTTTGTGTAATACCTTCGTTAACAGACAATTACCAAGAGAACTAGTTTTAACCGATCGGAACAAAGACTCACGTATGCGTATCGACACACCTTACCATCACAAGTCTTTTATTTGATGAGTACCGTTTGATCTGAAAAATGTTTATCTAAGCTTGTTGTTTGAGGTCAAGCAACAGTTTAAGTTTGGGGGAGTTTGATCAGTGATTTTTATGCGTTATTTTACCATGAGTTTTAGTTAATCGACTTACATGTTTAATTACATTTTATTTCCTTTTATCGCATTTTATGCGTCAGTTTGGTATTTCCATTGTTATTAGGTTCAGGTAAGCAAACAAGAAGAATCAGAGCGAAAACCAGGAAAAATTGCAAGAATTCGGAAACATTTCCTGCACACTTCAAGAGGTCTGACACGGCCCCGTGCATCATCTGACACTGCCCGTGTCAGGCTCACACTACTCGTGTCAGAAGGTCTGCGACTAAAAGAAAAAATATAAAACTCTAGAGGTCTGACACAGCCGCCCGTGTCAGCTGTCACTGTCTGTGTTAGGGCTGACGCTGCCAGTGTCAGGCTGACACGGCCAGTGTTGGCTTGTGACACTGATGTTAGTATTTTCTGATTTTTTGCCCATGTGTTGGCCTACGAGGGTGTTTTGGATATTTCTAATTAGTCTCAGTGGATCTTTTCTATTTAAGTGAGTTTTGAGAAAGAAAAAAAAAAGGACTTTTTGGCCAGAGAAAAATTGCACTCTCAGGATTAGAGAGATCAAGGTGATTGGGGAACTGAAGGTTTTTATGGGCGGAAGCCATTGAATTCCAAGAACCCTATTATCTTGTAATGTCTAGTTTTTATTTTTTTATTCTCTTTGAATATAGTATGAGTAGCTAAAATCCCCAATGCTAGGGGGTGTCCTAGATTTGAATCTGTAATGACTCTGATATTATTATTGCACTGACATTTCCTTTGTTTTCATAACTGATTTGATCTCTAGTTGTTCTTAATGCTTGCCCTATTAGACCAACAGGGTTTAATTTACGATTAATGATTAGGATGGACCACCGTTGTTAAGGCTTTGCTTTTGATCATCCTAAAGTAGATATCAACTAGGGCAGGGATACCATATAGGAACCGTAATAATTCTTGATAATTGATTGCTTAATCTCACTTATAATTCTCTATGGATGTATGAATTAGGGTAGATGATTAAAGGTTTTCTTACTAAGGACTTAGGAGTAAACATTCTAAAGAATCGGTAATTAGTTGGTTACAATAAGTTGTTGCATGTTAATTCAGAGTTGTTACTGAGTCAGATCATACACCTTCCCTAGCAGGTTACTCATATATATTTAAACCAATTAGTCAATTTTCCCTTTTCCTTGAAAATATTTTTATAATTAAACAAAAACCTTTTTAAAATCCTAGAGCTTTTGTTTAACTAAAATAAAACCAGAACTTTATATCGTCAAACAGTCCTTGAGATCGACATTTAGGAAAATCCTCTTTATTACTACATTGGCAAAATAATACACTTGCTATTTTTCTGATCAGCTATCCATGACAGTGAAGTCAATAGAGAGGCTTTCTTTTGGAATAAAGGGAATAGCAAGGCAATTGGATAAGAACTAACAAGTTCCATCACTTCGGGAAAAACAAAGTTAAAGTACACATAAGTATTCAGCCAAACATGATGAAGATATAATAGTCATGGTAACAACCAAGAAATATTAGGGCAAGCGTGTAACAACATCAAAGCAAAGAACAAGGATACAACCATGTATTTAATACTGAAAGAATCAAACCAGATGAATACAACCAAAGGTAAACAAAGATGTTACAACATCTAAAAAGGGATGGTGATAAAGGTTCTTACAATACCAAATATTTCAAGCATCAAGAATAAGTCAAGACATTACTTATCATGGCAATGTTCAAAGATTATGAGGTTAACAACCAACAAAAGCAAACATGAAACATGTGTGACAACAATAAGTTCATCAATGGTAAACAAACAAAACTCATTCGTACAAGTTACAACTTGGCATATGAATCAAACAAAGATAAATGTAGCAACATTCAATCACTTTTAAGGCATATTGATGACAATCATTGATGGATAAACAAGAAAAGTGACAACAGTTCTAGCATGGATTCAAACTTCACAAGGGGAAATATGAACAAAATTCAAGGTAACAACCAAAGTGAGAATCAATCTTAAAATATGTTATGGTTCTAACAAGATACATAAACAAGTAAGGTAAGGTTAAAGTAACATGTTCATAAGGTTACAACATCAAGAAACATACAAGGATTCACAAAGAAGTTTCAAGTCATACATTCACATTCATGCATTTACAAAGGCAAGAATCAAACCCTAAACATGTTATGGTTCTAAAAAGACACATAAACAAGTAATATTGGGTTAAGGGATCATGTTCATGAGGTTACGACATCAAGAAGCAGGTTACAAATCAACAAAAGTTTCAAGGCATGATTTTTCTATTCATATCTTTACAAAGGCATGAATAAGCATGGTAAAGAAAAGAACCAAGTGTTTTCAAACACACAAACATGTTAAACATTCAAACATGATTCATACAAGATCAATCATGCAAGAGAAATCAAGTATTAAGTCAAGGAAACTCATGAAAACAAGTAAAACCCCTAAAAATGTCATATCTTTCAAGTGAATCAAAGTGTTTCAAAAATGACAATTCTTGAATTCTTTCTTCACACATTGAAACTAGACATATCAAAGAGAATTTGCAAAAAAGAATGGCATAAAAATGATAAAAACTAAAGAAGTTATGCATAAATCAATTTACAAAGAAAAATCCTTATTCATTAATGGTAAAAAGATAGGAAATGCATCCTATGGGGTTTGAACCCACGCCTTAAGGTTCAATAGTCAAAACCTTACCATCTCAACTAACACGCGCATGTGAGAAACAAGTGGAGCAAACACAATACATGGTTAATCATCAAAATATCACAAAATGAAATAAAAAGGTTGATCCGCAGGATCGAACCTAGGACTGGCAAGGCAAAGATACATGAAAGCACATGGTAAACCATTGGGGTGGTGATACATCCATTGTATCACCCTCATTCATAAATAAATAAGGTTACAAATGACCTGAGGCCTAACAAATACGCGTCATGGCTAGTCACAAACCTCAAATTGGACCAGATGCAAGAGAGATCATATCTCACTCAATTCTTCATGAAATGCAATGATTCAAAAAACCAAAATCACTCAGAATTTCATAACGGTCAGGATGGTGCCATTAGTTTTTGCTAAAAGTTCCTCTAATTCAAAACCCGATAGCATGATCATAAAAGCAACATTCTTGCAATTCAACAGTGCAGACTTATTCAAACATGAATAGCAACAAACAAAGGTTCATACACATCACACACAATATACCAAGCATGTTTATAGTCAATGCACATCAAAGCATAGCATGGTTTGAAAATTTCAAGTTCTAGTAAAACATACCTCTTGAAGCAACTCCTGAAAATTCTCCAAAGATGTTACAACTATGCTTTTTTGATTTTGATAACTTCAATACACCTCTAAGGAAGCTTTAGGATGCTGAGGAGCCTTTGGAATCCTTTGGAAAATATTGTGTTTTCCCTCTTGCAAGTGAGACAAATGAGATTTTGAATCCTAGCCAAATGGAGTTACAGTTGAGCCAACAAGTTTTGAACAACTTAGGTATGTTCTATGGAAGGTATTTGAAGTGTTTAGAGGTTTGGAAATGGTCTAGACAGAGACTTGGCTTTGAAAATGCAGAAAACTCAAACTTTTGTGGATTGACAATTGACTTTTTGAGTGAGAAGTTTTTTGGTGCGAGTGAGTGTTTGAACACCTTCAATAAATCATACGTGATGTGTTTGAAGTGCTGGTAGAGGTGTTTGATGATTGCATAAGGTTTTGAAAGAGTTTGTGCAAAACAGATTTTGCTTCACAAGGAAGTTACCTTTAATGCTTGCGAGAAGGTTGTGATCTATGCAATGTGAGAGATTTTGCTTAGTTTCTATCTCAATATAATGTAGTTTGGATGTGAGTAGGATGCTCTATTTATAGGCAAACTTGGAAATCAAGTGGTATGGGCAGATTGGCTCATCTTGCCAACTTTGCCCTTTTTGGAGGCAAAACGTGCAAGATCAACTTGATATCTTTCTTCTGAGTTCTAGCCACCTCTCTATAAGTTTGATCATCACATATAACCTGTAAATAGTGGTCTTGAAGTGAAAGGGAGGGAGAAGCTGATGTGGTTGTTGAGTTGTTGCAAAACTTGCAAAAAGTTTCTCTCTCATGCCACTTGCATCCACAAGCATGATTAAACAATTCAATTAATCCAAAATCTGAGTTTTTCTCGTGGTTATGCATTATAATCTCCTCAATTAAGTCCATAAGCATCAAATAATTAGTTAATCAAGGGATTAGGAGAGGTTTTAATGGTTTATGCAAGAAAATTCAAGTGCCGAACTTGGTTTTGTGACATGAAAAATGCCCAACTTGCCTTCTTCGATTCTCCCTAACCATAAAGGTTGAGAAAATTCTCTTGTACTTTTTAAAAAGCTCCAAACATGATATACAACATTCATGTTTTACACAAGTTCAAATTCCAAAGGGAACTATGTCAAAAATCCTCTTGAAGATTGTTGTAAAAGTTGACTTACAAGCTAAGAAATATGAAAATTTTCTAAGTGTTGAAATTCTTCACAAATTGATGAGCTTATAACTCAAAATGTATGCATCTTTGGACCTCAACCCCCATAGGACACTTTTTTAGGGTTGTTAAATATCTTTCCAACAAGCTTTGAACCACCTCATTTGGATGTGTGGTTAGGAAGCTATGATCATTTCAAGTTGGCTTAAAATTAGGGTTTTTCATGAACCCTGGTTTCTTGATTTGCAAGTTATCCATCAATCCTTGATTAAATACTCACCAAACTCACTATTTAGGCACAAAATGATGTTGGAAGACTTTCTTGCTTCAATTTGGGGTCAAAACCCTAAAAGTCAAAGAGTTGACTTTCTAGACAAACGAATCGAATGACTGAAATCTTCAGGATCGATCCTCAGTGTTCTGGGTTCTTTGAGCCTTTCAAACTCCTTGGTGATACTTTAACAAGTCATAGGGATACCATGAACCATGATTCAAGCTTTGAAAAACCATTTAAGCCAAAATTCAAACTCCAATTGACTTTTTCCACTAGAAACCCTAATCAGGGTGCTGCACTGCTCCTATTTGTTTGGTAACAAATTCAAATAGCACTTGTTCTTAGAAAGATGTGAGTCTCTTGATGACATGAAGACTTTATTTGTAGAATATCAATCCAAGACCTTGACTGACCAATCCACAGGATTTTTGATCTTGACAGTTTAAAACCCTAATTCATCTGCATCTTGACAAAGATCAACTTGAAAAAGGTTAAGGTTTGATAACACATGCTTGATGTACCTATAATGATAATGGAATCTGTAACACTTTTTTCTACCCCACAATTTTAATGGCAAAATATTCACATTTATCAGAGTGAAATATTAAACTAAAAAAAATCACCTCAAAGGGTGTACATTTCCCAATAAATCAAATATAGGTCAAGGCTCCGCAAACAACGGGTTTTCCCAAAAGTTATCAAAAATTTCATCAAAAGGTAGCGGAACTCAAAAAGGCATAATCCAAAGTTTTCCTTGCGCCACAAGGCAATCAACATAACAAAAACATCAATAAAATAAGGTTTGACTCAAAGACCCCAACCCGATGTTACACTATCAGAGCAAGAGCCTCTAAGTCAACCACAATGACCAACGACCCAAAACTTCAAAAGTCCTCGACGGCATCCACGGCTAAACCTGGTCATCTGCACGTTACCCACGAGGAGGCAACATTCAAACAGGCATGGTGAGTAAAACGGTTCATAATAATCAATGTAGGAAATCAATTATAAAATGGCGTCATTTTCATATTCAACATCATCATATTCATCAATGGGCATCAAAGGTCATAATATCATAAATTACTCAAGGTTGTCACATAGGGTTTATCAAGGAAACATCAAAAGTCATAACATCATAAATTACACCAAATTATCTCATAAATGCAAATGCAACAAGACTCATGCATGTGGTATCAATCATCACAGCTCGATGGACACTAGGCCATCAACCCTCCATAGATCCCCATCAATAGTATCGATTCTACTCGAGAACCGGAGCACATCAAAATACCTCACATCCACACAATGGGACTGAAGCCAAAGAAATCAAGGTCCTGAACCGAAGTTCGGATGCACATGAATGCATGATGCACACGTCAATAATCATCCTCATAATAACATCATAGGTGCATCATCATTCATCAAAATCATCATCCTAATTCATGTCATCATAGAATCATCAAAACTCATGGAAATATCATCATGGCTCATCAATCATTACATCATAGGAATCATCATATAATGATGTACAAATCACATAGAAATCACAATCATACTCATATTAATTCGTCAAAGAAATCACAGCATCAAAACATCAAGGCATCACTGCATAAAATCGGAATTCGCGAAACTCTGCTACGTTCGTTAGCAAGTTCGTTGTGCGAGTCTGGGACGAGTTTATTCGTTGTGCGAAGGATTCTTCGTTGTACGAACACGCGATTTCAGCAAAACGCTGTTACGCACCAGAACCTTAAATCAACCCAAAAGTCCAACGATTTCCTCCCCCAATGCCCTCAAAACATCCCTAAATCATCCCTAAGGTCTTACGGCGATAAAGGCACAAAATCTACGACTTATTAGGCCAATCCTGTATCATATTCACGCTCTAATTCCCATGATTTCCTTACAACTACACCACAATCATTAGAGTTTCTCACAATCTAATTACCCTACATGGTTGAAACCTCAACAATAGATTTTGGCCACGAAGGCCTACCTTCCCTCAACCCAAATCGACCTCAAACCTATCAGACCATCAGTTCAAATCCCTACACGGTTAAAACCTTAATAATAGATTTTGGCCACGAAGGCCTAATTTCCTTTATCTCAAAATCAGCCTCAAACCCCTTTAAACCCTTAAATCGGCTTTAAATACTTGAAATTACACATTGAAAATAATGAAGGTAATACTCCCCATACCTTAATTGCTGACTCTAAGCCTTCTCCTTGATTCTCAGAAACTTTTTGAAGCTTTTCCTCAATCCTCTTCCTCAGAGCTCTTGCCTCAATTTCTTCTCTTTTCACGGTCTAACAAGAATGAATTCTAATTCTCTCAGAAATCCTTTTTTGTTAAACCTAACTTTGGCTCTATAAATTGGGTTTTTCCAATATTACCCTCACTAACTCCTCCTTAATTGTCCAATTTTCCCTTAATTAACTTATACTTATTTAAATTAATAATAATACCAATATATTCATATTATATACTATTATTTAAATAAATAACTTAAAATCCATAATTCTCCATATTTCACACCAACCACAGAAAATTACCAAAATGTGAATATTATTATTTAAATAAATTAAAGAAATATTCTAATAAATTTGTGCATGTCAAGCAACCTGGATGGTGAACCTGGTCGAAGAGATCACAACGAAGAGTCCTGGAGAAATTATCATGAAGATCAACAACATGTCAGCTATCAACTTGGCGAAGAATCCAATAGCACACGGTCGAAGCAAGCACATCGAAATGAGGTTCCATTATCTTCGAGAGCAGGTAGCAGAAGAGAAGATGAACTTGGAACGCTGCAGAACTAAGAATCAGATTGCATACATCATACGAAGGGAGTGTCAGTCGAATGTTCAAGAAGTTAAGGTCTATGATGAATGTAGATAGTTTAGGCACAATAAATTAGGTGGTGTGTTAAATATGTAATTCATTGTTCTAGAAAGATTAGATTTGATTTAGAAAGATCATATTTGATTTAGAAAGATTAGATTAGATATTTTTGAACTTTTATAGTTTGGCCTTTTGCTTGAGGTGCAAGTTAACCTAAATTTATAAATAGGGATAAACTCTTATTTTGTAAACATCTCATCTCATCATATTTTGTAAACATCTCATCTCATCATATTTTGTAAACATCTCATCTCATCATATTTTGTAATTCATAGTTTACCATTGGAAGTGAAATAACAGAATTGCAAGTGAAATAACATAATTTTCACAGTTTGTGAGCGAGAGTTCTCTATATTAGTTATTACGTGAGTTGAAACAATCTTGAGATCAATATTGATTGAGTGAAAATGTCCATAAATTATGGTTGAATTTTCAACTATGTGTAAATAAGATATAGGATGCACTAAAATATTCTCTTTTATTTAGGTGAGTTCAGATTCTGCTCAAGTAGCGGGTGCACCCACCATGTTTCAGGCCATGAGACATATAGTTGAGAGGTTAGTGAATAACTACTTTGGTGAATGCTCCAACGAAGAAAAATGTGAGTGGAAGTTATGATGGGATAATGTATCAGAGAGTTCTCTATAATTATTCCAAAAAGTGATTTCTGATTTTGGTGAATGCTCCAACTCTCTTTATTTCCCTTTTTAGCAAATACCCTTTAAAGAATATATAAATAATTTGTTTACTTTTATCCCTATGACTAGGGCTGGCAATGAACCAAACCAACTCGAAGATAGTTCGGAATTCGACTCGACAATTAAATCGTTGAACTAGGTTCATGAACCAAATGAGTTGAGTATGAGCGAAAAATTAAGTTCGTTAACTAAATGAGCTGAACTTGAACTATACATAGTTCGACTCGTTAGGTTCATGAGTCAACTCGATTACATATGAAAAGAATTATACTGTCTTTAAGATTAGGTTTAAATATTTACTTCAAATCTTAGACAAATTTAATCTTCAATTTATTAGTTTTTGAATTAGACTCTCAAATGTATCTCTTGAAAGTTGTGTAGGTTTTGAATTAGTAGATTTCAAAGATAAAATTAAATTTCAATATGATAACTTTTATTTTATTTTAATATTTTATTTAAAAAATATATATTTATTTAAAATGTCAAATATACTAAAAATATATATATTTAAAAAAATAGTTTTTAAGTTCGTGAACCATGTAAGCTGAATCTAATGAGATGAACCTAACGAGTCGAACCGAACTGTTCGTGAACTTATAACGAGTCGAGTTTGAGCTTAAAAAAAAGTTCGTGTCGAACTCGAACTCGAACTCGAATTCGAACAATTCTTAACGAGTCGAGCCGAGCTGAGGTGAGTTCAACTCGACTCGACTCATTTCCAGCCCTACCTATGACATATCGTTAAAGGAATATCCTTGATAACATTTTGTTTCGTTTTTCCACTAATTCTATATTTAATTCAAATATGAGAATTTTTCAAACAAAAAAAAAAAGAAACTGAAGAATTAATTGTTATATAAGTTGTTGTTATCCAAGTGAAGGTACACACAAACACACATCTAGCAAAAAGTAATTTGTAACGGGAACCACAGAATGTCACTTTTCTTGTACTTGAAAAAAAGGACAGGCAAGACATTGACTGAACAGGAACATGTTATTGTGGTAGTCGTGGACTCCATTGTTACCTAGCCTTTCATTAAGGCCAATAAGTTGGATACGATTTAAGTATCTCTCAAGCGTTGGTTGTGTGTGGTTCTCTTTCCTTATCCCAACCCCAAATTTTTGAACTCTTCTATATATATAAACAACGTGTATTATCCTCTTCACAAACTTTCTTAATCCCTTATTTTGTGTAACACACAATCATGTCTGATCAAGTAAATGGCTTGCAACACAGCCAAGCATGGCCAGAGCTACAGCTTCCAGACTTGTTACATAGTAGTGAGACTCTTCGACAAGTTCATGCAACAATTGAAAAGGAATGGGGTTTCCTTCAACGGTCGGCTTGTCAAACGGCGGCTGGAAGGGCTATGTGGAAGCATGTGATCCATGATCCACTTGCTGCTTTACTGGCAGGGGAGAATTATTTGAGAACCCTTCATGAAAAGATGATGAAAGACCATCTCAACAATGCTCATGAGACTTCTGGAGTGATCCTTGCAGTTCGAACCCTTTGGTTTGATTCTAGACTTGAAGATTTTCTCAACTCACCTAATGGCAGAGAAGCACAGGTTGTTCTGCTAGGTGCAGGTTTGTAACCACTCAGTTAATCATGTCCTTATCTTTGTTAAAATAAACACAAACACACACAATTTAAACCTTTTAAGAGATGGTATCTTTCATATTATCTTCATTTATCCTACTCCTAGTCAATTTGTGGATACAAGCAGGACCTTTCAGACATGATTAAAATGTAACAACACATTTTAAACAAGAGCACTAAAGTTCACAACGATCATTAGACATGACAAAATTGGACCACACCCAGTCTGACCAGCAGCATCCAATCATTATCGCTTGCAATGAAACCTTGAAGATCTGCACTAGAAAGGATTATAGTCATTCAAGTTAGCTAATATATATTCTTGCAAAATTTGATGCAGGAATGGATACAAGAGCATATCGTTTGAATTGCTTAAAGAACAGTGATGTCTTTGAGGTTGATTTTCCAGAAGTCTTGGAGGTGAAAAACACTATTCTGCAAGCAGCTAAGGAATCCACATTCGATTCGCAGCATAGTATATCCAAAGCAAAATCATTAACTAGAGTAGCAGCAGACATAAGAGAAAATGATTGGATGGAAAAGCTTCAAATTGCAGGTTTCTTGCCACAGAAGAGCACAGTTTGGATTCTAGAAGGTATCTTGTACTACCTCGCCCAATCCAAAGCCATGCAACTGCTGAGGATTTTAGCTAGCAATTGTGTCTTAACCCACACAGTCATCATAGCAGACTTCATGAATAAGTCGTCAACCACACTATCCGATTCAGTATTCCAATTTTACAGTGACTGGCCAGACCAACTTTTACCATCTATTGGCTTCACTCATGTAAAACTTTCACAAATTGGAGACCCAGATGCTCATTTTGGCCTCTTGAATGATCCGTTAAATCTATTCAACAAGCTCCTCAGCTTGCCTAGGTCATTACAAACCAATCCAGATGACGGAGCACCATGCTGTCGCTTGTACTTGGTGGAGGCTTCTGGTTCACCCGATCAAAATTCTGCGCATAATAAGGAGTCGGTCATTCAGTCTTGATACGCAGAATAGCAAATGGAGATTACATACTACATTTTAATGGCTAATTCTTCCAAGAATTGTTGGTCCACTTGTACTCTTGCTACACTATTGGCAAAAATGCTAGAAGGGCAAAATGGCTTATTTATATTTTACACAAGAGGGGCAAAATAGCTACAGACAAGCAATTGACCTAAATTATTTGAACCTTATTTTTGTCTTCTTGATGAAATGATTTTACGCTTCTATTACATGATGAAGAATATCATAGATAAATAATAGTACAAGAAAAAAAAACATCTTCAAGTTTCAATTGTCATTTTCTTCGGTTTTCAATTTGATTATACAGCTTACATTAAATCAAGTCAGTTTAAGAACACTTGTACTAAGAAAAACTAACATATAACTCCGTGTAATCGAGAATCAGTAAAGAACCCAACAAAATGGGTTTGAGAAATTTTTCAAAAGGATTTAAAAATGAGCTTTATGTAGCGGATGAGCCCCAACATAGAACAAACTAGAAATTTCTAGGGAATGGAATAAAAAGAGCACGTGTTTCTCTAGAAACTATTGTAAGAATCAAACATACTATAAGTCATAGAAGACAACTATTGACACGTACTGACTTTAACCATCACAAAAACATATTATGATATTCTCAGTTGTCAGCACATTGACTATGACAAAAAATTGGGCTCTCAATAGAAGACTCTCCAGGTGAATAAGTATTCACACACTAATAATGTCAATCTTCAGATCAGTTAATCAGGCGGCTCAATTCAGGGTAAGAACGAGATTCAGGTCTATTTATTAATCCAAATTGTATACTGGCGATGCTCAATAGCACTTTTGTTGAGTTTGAGACTTTAGATGCAGCCAAGTGCAAATATTCATGTTACGGCGGTAATGATAGTAAATTTATATAAAGACATAAATAGATAAAGAAAAGAAATCAGAGAAAAGTTGACATAATAAAACATGTACTTTATTGATGAAGTCAGAAGCACGTACTTAAATGACATTTTAAAAATTAACCTTCCACTTTGAAAAGTAGAACAGACTATTTACAGCCTCAGATTTCAAGACAATCCCTAATTCCTTGCTCAAATTTGTCGAGACATGTTATTGTATCCGATATGGCATCTGCTATTTTTCTCCTGAGGTAAAAAAGATTGATTTCAGAGGCAAGTCATTGATTTCATAATCACAGTTAGAGGTACCAAAATAATAAACGTGATCATCCCAAATAACAACAAGCAGCAAGAAGTTTGAAGATAAATAAAGGGATACACAAAAAGAGTAATACAGGTTCAGTTTTTAAATAAATTATAGCATAAAGAATTTTCATTTAAATTATTGTACACCTCAATTATCCTGGAGCCTTTAATTGAAAATTTACCTATCTGATGCAAGATCAATGTTGGTTTCACTTGCCATCCCACTGATAGATGTGAAAGATCTGCAGATAAGAAGAAATATGAGAAACGGGCATTCACCATCATATGTCATGAAATATGGTAATCGATATGCACTTTGGCTACATTGTTAATCTCGGATAGCGTTGTGTAACATCAATAACTCCCTAAAATGCTAGTGGTATAGCGGATAACCGCTATTGAAAAGACTAAAAATCAATGTACAAAGTAAAACATAAATACTCAAAAATAGACTAATACACAGTTAAAGAGATCATGACACTTAATAGTTAAAGAACCAAAAACTATAGAGGAATAAAACTTAAGCAGAGAAGAAAAATAAAACAGAACTGAACTAAAAGTATGAAGAACAGCATAACGATTATTTGTGAGCAAAAATGCTATTCTGCTATAGCGGTGCTATTGCCTGCTACTGACAACATAACATCAAAGGATATTAAAAAGGAAGAAAAACAAAGGTATAAGTGAGTGAAGATAATGCTACAGGTATCATAATACATGAAGTTAGCAAATAAGAAATTTAAAGGGAAGTAAGCAAAGAAGAAAAAAGGCAGCAGACAAAGTTGAATCTACCGGATAGAATAGAAACTCTGGTATTTACCATCAACTGCCAAGGTTTAACTCTCTAATCTTTTGAGGAGCCAATGAATTGTCAATAAACTTAAAGGGTTCAATTTAAGTACAATTTACATAAGAGTAGAAATTGATTTACTCACGATTCTTATATATTGAGAGGGGACATTAACTTAAATAGGATAATCCACTCAAAAAGAGATTACATATAAACAAAAGAAAGATAATCAACCCAAACTCGTTAATTATCATTGTGATGACCCCAATATTGGAAATATTTCTTGATATTAAAATAACTTTTTTGATTTCAAGCATTTATATTCTTGCTTTTATATGTTGTTATTATTATTTTTCTTTTACATTATTATACTCTCCTCCTAGGAGCTTAAGGTGCTAGCATAAGGCTCGTCTCATGGATAGTAGCACTATTTCATTTTTACCATGCCCTCATAAACAAGAGTCACTTGAGCTTGAAGTGACACAACAGGAAGTCCTGTTGCCACCATATGATCTAATCAATTTTATTTAAAAGAACAAGGATTGAGCAATTTCATGACAAAAAAAACAAGGATTGAGCACTTTCATGACAAAAATACAAGGATTGAACACTTATTCACTTGGTCTTAAAGGCTTTGACACATGTCAAGGACCTACGTAAAATCTTAAGCCAATGGGTAAATGGTCATTAATGGCTTTATTATATTTCATTATTTCTATCAGTTACCATAAACAAAACCTTGAATAACATTAATAATTTAAAACAATAACCTAAGCTTCATTTAGGCATAGCAAACCGTTTTAAAGGCATGATGAAACTAGTTTCACATCTAAAAATCTTCTAGAACCTTTGTAGTCTATATATTATCCTCACATAAATCTATCCAATCCAATCATTTGCTTTACAGTATTCTCAAATAGTTAAGTTACTTGGAACCATAGAGACTAAAAAAATGAAATATTTCAGTATTGAAAAAAGGATCTGATGGACACTAACTAACACAGTAAGCTACAACACATAGATGCTGTAAAGTGGAATACCTTATAAGATTATCTAGCAAAGCCTCAGCTTCTAACTTTACAGGGTCCTTCTTTCCCAGTAAGGAGGCTGCATTTTTCACAACCAACCGAAAAGTGCACACCTGAGCATAAAAAAAGAAGATATCGCAGCTGATAAAGCATCCACTAAATCTAACAGATAACAATGATGTTACAAGAATTGCCTCGTGTTTAACATGAAATTTCATCAGTCTCCACTCATTACCACAAAGATCCATTTACAATCCAATTATAATGACAACAATAATCAATATAATGATTAACTCAGTCAGTATTTCAAGCTTGCAAGCAAGCATTTGGTAATTGATGCACAATAACGGACGCTGTTTTCTACTTTCCAAATATCAAATTATATCATCCTAACCCTAACTAGCAAAAAACATTCAAATTATGCATCAATGTGAGTATATAGCGAAGACGAACCTCGACACCGGTATTAGCTTGGAAAGCGACGAAAGAATTCCTATCCTCCGGGACACAATCCCTGGCAGCAGATCTGAATAGCTGCTGAAATTTCTGCAAATCCTCATCGGTAAAATTAGCATCAGTTTCCGCTGCAAAAATGAATTGTAACAAACCCTAATAAGATACAATAAGCAATATGCAGAGAGAGAAGAAACTAGAAAATGAAAAATAAAAATCTTACTGAGATAAATATATACAGAGCGAAGAGTTTCGCGGGAAGCATCAACGGGAGCTAGAAGAAACTTTGAGGATTTTTTCTTTTGCTCTTTCAGCCAATCCTTTGGTCCTGCTAAACGGTTTCAAAAGTTAGGGTTATTGACCTGAAGTGATAAATTGAGAAAGAGCTGTTGTGAGTGTGCGCTTACAGATGCCGATGTCAATGGCGGAGGCGGGTGCGGAGAGGGAGAGGAATGAAAGTAACGCGATATTTCTGCGGGAGAGAATTTGAGGAGGGGAGAGGGGAATGTCGCGTTTTGGAGGGAAGGAAGATTGGGCGGTAATGGTGGATGAGAAAGAGTTGAGAGCGGAAACTGCGGATGGTAACGGCATTGTTAGTTATTGTTTTGCTTTACACGCGATTATCTTATCTTTCACGGTTTGTTGCTGTTTCGGGTCGGATTGTTTATTTCTTTTGCTCTATGTGAGTGACCATGACTAGTCTCAATTTACATTTTTTCTAAATAAATCTTTTTTTTTTAAATAAAAAAACTCCCTTAATTTAATTTTAATTTATTGTTTTGCATTATTCCTTCAACTAAAAATTATTACAAAATAGTTTCTTAAAAATGATTCAGGTACTTGAATTAGCCTTTTCGTTATTTTTTAAAAACATATTAATTTTTGACTTATTAGACATGTCAATAACACAAATAAATAGGATTGACAAACGAGCATGTTGGTTTCGTTTAGTCCTGTCTAACAAAAGTCCGTAAAAAAATGAGGTGAATCGGGGCGATCATAGTTAGGGGTGTTCAAAACCAAAACAACTCTATAGAAAACCACAAACCAAACCAAAGCAAATTAAAACTGCAAAAAATCACATTTGGTTCGGATGTGTTTGTGTTAATTTTTTCACAAAACCACAGCTTGTATTTTGCAAATTGAACTAAACCAAACCAAATTGCATTATGTTATAACTCAAACTTCACTTATCCCATATCAAACCCAAAACTCAGACTTATTATGTTTTAACCTTACAAATATTCTCTTACTTACGCTTAGGATTTTAGTTTCAACCTTTTCAAATCTCTCCTATTAGTATCGCACATTCTTTTCATCTTCTTTGTCATGTACGTCTCACTTGTTAGACTCTAATCTCTCCTCTCTTAAGTTCTTTATTTTTTTCATCTTTTCATTTTTATGTATTGTTTTTTCTTTCAATTATGTATTTATCACACCTTTCTTCTCTAATCTTTCATCACTTATGTTCTTTCTTTTTCATCTTCTCTAATATATCCTCTCCTCCATTTTATTCTTTTTATTATAATATTTTTGATATTTTTTTATCCTACTATTTTATGTTTTTTTATTCCACTTTTGTCTAATCTTATTTTTGTATATTGAATGAGAAGTTTTTGTCTAAATATGATGAGTTTTAATATCATTTGGTAATGTATGAATGACTAAACGCAAAGTTACGTTGTTCTCTATAGGTGTATGCGTGTCTCAATAAAAATCTTGTAAAAAACCAAATCAACCCGAACCGCATTGGTTTTATTTTTAAAAGCCAACCGAACCACATATTTTTTTCTCTTGTAGTTCGGATGATTTTTAGCGTCAAAATTGCCCAAACCGCACCGCGAACACCCTAGTCATAGTTGAGGATGTGGGTCTAAAACTTAGGTCCATCCTACAAAAAAGTGAGAGCGGGGAAGGGAAAACCCGCAAACACTGCAGTTTTGAAGCTTAAAAACATAAAATTTTATGAAAATGATCGTGCCTGCAAAAGCCCATAAAGAAAACGGGGTGGGGCGGAGCGGACACATTAGTAGGTGAAGGCCTAAACCTTGACCCGCCCCACAATTAAGTGCGGGGAAAACAGGAATATCCAACGGGCAGGGTCCGTTTTGTCAACCCTACAAATAACACAAATAACATAAATAACACACAGATTTTATTTCTTTGCTCTCAAGCTCTATAATCTCAGTAATTATTAAATTACTAAAATACTCATAAATCTCCCAAAACATAAAAATAAAAAAATAACACACATAAACATTCCAAAAATTAAATGAAATATTAATTTAAAAATCAGGGTGTTAAATAGAACACATGATTTAGGAAGGGCACCTCGTGAGGTACGTTTAGAGTGTGTAATATAGTTCTAGAGCAAGAACTCGGCCTTGTAGGTGTGATAGGCCTAAAAGCAGGAGAGAAAAAGAATCATAAGGAAAAAAAGTGAAGAGGAACCTGCTAGTCACACCCTTAACGCCATTGTTAAATGATTTGTCAAAAGAGAAGAGTTAAGATCCTCTCGTAAAAGATACGATCGTCAAGTTATACATGTCGTTGATTCACCTTAAAACCCCAAACATTTTGTGCTTCTGAAGTTAATTTATCGTAAAAAGACATAGTTAGAATCCTACCCCACGAGGATGACCACATGTCCATCGGTGCGCATATGTTTAACTACTCCTCATAGACACTATCACTTTTCTAGACATCCTCTACTAGAATGCTTTTGAAAGATTACAGCTAGATCCTAAACATTTATAACCTTTTAGATGTTCCATAATAGTTTTTTCTTATGAATAGATACAAGTTTGATTATACATATCCACCAGGGCACCTTTTGGAGTGGGAAATAACGCCAACAACATCAAAGTCGTATATCTTTTGGTAATTGTTCCCTCTTCGTACAACATAATTATTGGACGCCCTACATTCTATACCTTGGAGGAGTTATTAAAGCTCACCATGAAGCGTCTAATAGATAGCAGACAAGTATGGGTCATGAAAGGAGATCAAGAGGTGTCTAGGAAATGCTGTCAAAATAGCCTCTAAATAAATAGGGTAACAATAATTGACAATATGATACCCAGACAAAGTGCCCACGTCATTAAATTTGTGGACCTTGACCCAAAGGAAGAGTAATTGGAAGATATATTGGTCCATAATGGAGATCTTAAAGAAATTCAAATCGGACCCCAGAGTTTTGAGACTACAAAGTTGGGCACCTCCTTAAAGGAGGACAAAGAAGAAGGACTTAATTTGCTTGCTCTAGAAAAATGTGAATCTACTCACATAGAGGTCTTCTGATATACTAGAATAGATATAGATATCATCATTCATCGCTTAACCCTAAATAGCGTCATCAAACAAGTCATGTAGAAGAAGCGAAAAAATAGAAGAGAGGATGATGATGGTTGTTGATGAGGAAGTGAAAAACTTAAAAGAGGCGAGGTTCATAAGTGAGATTAAATATCTCACATGGATGGAAAACACGGGGAGCATGAAAAGTCCTCAGTAAAATATAGGATGTACATAAACCCTGTCAATTTTAGTCTAGCATGTCTAAAGGATCCATATTCCATTTCAAACATATACATGTTGATTATTGGAGAATCAAGGTACAAAGTGCTCAGTTACATGGACGGCTGATCATGGTACAATAAAATCAAGATGAATCCCATTGACGCGTCCACGACTGCCATCATGATAAATAGTTGGAATTATTATTACGAGGCGATGTTTTTTTGGCCTCAATAATGTTAGTGCCACCTTCCATGGACTAGTGAGGTAAAAGATAAGGACAGTTTTGAGGATCTGAATAGTTTAAAAGACGACAATTTTGATGATTTGAATAACGGTGTAAAAGGTACTTTTGATGATTTGGTTACTGTTAAAGATTTGAATAATCTAAGTGATAAGTTTGATGAAGGAGGGACCACTGGTGTAGAATATATATATGCAATTGACCAAGAATCTTCATGTGAGAATGTTAAGTTGGATTGGACCACTAAGGGTATTGACCAAAAAGATTCATGTGGGGATGTTACTTTGGAGGGGACCACTGAGTGTAAGGATGCAATAATGAATATTACTTTGGAAGGGGCCACTGGTTATATTGTATATAATCAAGAAGTTGATGTATTGGATGGAACACCTTGTATGGTATGTCTTCAAACGGATGAAGTAGTTGAGGGACTAATTTGTAACCAAGAAGAAAGTGAGGGGCTGTAATGTAACCAAAAAGATGGTGGTGGTAGTGAAGATGATAATGCTTTGATTGTGAACTTTGAAGATTCATATGAGGATGATATATGAATTGGTAAAGAGATTGTAGTTGATAATAAGGATGGAAAAGGAAAAGGGAAGGGAAAAGGAAAAGGAAAAGGTAAAGGAAATGAGAAGGGCAAAGGTAAAGGAAAAGGGAAGGGAAAAGGAAAAGATAAAAGGAAGGGGAAAGCCAAGGTTAGGAGACCGATGAAATAAATTGAGGTGGAAGAATTAGTTGAAGGTAGTGGTTCAATTAATGATGTGAATGAAGGTGAGGTTCCAAAGGAAAGCTATAGAGGATTGAGTGACATTGAGGAATATAATAGTGACGAGTTACGTCAAGAGTGTGATAGTGAAAATGAAGAGGTTTTAAAAGATGATTTTTAAAAATTCAAGCTTCCAAAAATAATGGAGGATTACATTGAGAATTGGGGACTTTTTTGCTACTAAGGAATACTTTAAAAAGGAAATTATAATATATATTAATGATTCTGGTAGAAACCTGAACTTTAATAAAAATGTATGAGAGTGATATGTAAGAAATGTTGTCCATGAGAGTCATATTGTGCAAAAATACAAGATGAAAAGACTTGGCAGTTGAGAAAATAGTGGATAAGCACACGTGCAGTAGGGATTATAAGGTTAGATTCCTTAATTCCAAGTGATTGGGGAAAAATATTCAAAGTAATGCAAGAGAGAATCCTAATTTGAAGTTGATTGATATAATAGAGAAAACAAAACAAAAGTGGAATGTAGGATCAACAAGACACTTGCATACAAGTAAATTCACTTGTTGACATTATTGATGGTTCATTTAGGGACAGATATACAAGAATCCATGATTACGATCATGAGCTATTAAGGGTAAACCCTGAATTAACTTTTAAAATTACAAATCAACCAATTCAAGGTGGAGAGGAAAGTAATGACTATTCTGAGAGGTTTTTGAATCCATATTTTCAAAGGATTTATATATGCTTCAAAGCTTACAAAGATAGTTTTTTCAAGTGCAAATCTGTCATAAGATTTGATGGGTGCTTTTTAAATGGCTATTATAGTGGAAAGATACTTGCAGCCATTGGGAGGGATCCAAATGACCAAATGTTGTCAATAGAATTTATTGTTATTAAAGGTGAAACCAAAGATTCATGGAGTTATTTTTTAGAGCTATTAACATCTAATTTAGAAGGTGTTAGATTATGCAAGACTTATACATTTATAAGTGATTAACAAAAGGTGCAACACCATTTTTAATTATTTCTTACATATTAAGGAGTTTCAGACTTACATGTTCATGACTGATCTGTTTTAACTGTAATGCAAGGTTTATTGTCAGCACTTGATGAGTTGCTACCAGAGGTTGACTAAAAGTTTTGTGTTAGGTTCTCATATTTGTACAAGTCATACTTGATATGTGATATTTGTGTGAGTCATATTTGATATTTGATATTTGGAGCATTTGTGTAAGCATTTATACAATAATTTCATAAAGAAGTTTCCAGGCCTTAAACTAAAGGAAGTGATGTGGAAGGTTGCTACTGCTAATTTTGTAAATACTTGGGAAAAATAATACGTAAAATGAGAAGTGTTAATGATGAGGCATTCAGGCACCTTCAGAAGATTCAACCAAGGTTCTGAAGCATATCAATGTTTAGAACTAGTCCAAGGTGTGAAACTTTAGTGAACAACATGTCAGAGACATTCAACTCATTATTTGTAGCTATAAGAGCTAAGTCTGTTATGACTATGATTGAAGAAATTAGAGTGTATCTTATGCAAAGGTGGGAGTCCAACAAGTAGAAGATTTCCAAATTTGATGGTAACATTCTACCAAATATAAAAAAGAGAATGGAAAAGTAATCACAAAAAACAAACGATTAGATTATTAGTTAAATGTGTGTACTTGTAACTTATGGTTCATACTTGTGTTTTCTACATTTGTAACGTATGACTTGTTATATAGTGTAACTTATAGTTCATACTTGTGTTTTTTGCATTTGTAACTTATGACTTGTTATTGAGTGTAACTTATGGTTCATACTTGTGTTTCTCCATTTGTAACCGGCACGCACGTGAAATTGACTATGAGGTTAGGCATATATCATTCAATGGAGAAAAATTTGTTGTCATCCTTTCAAAATATGAATATTCATGTAGAAAGTGGATGTTTACATGCCTATCATGCTCTCATATAATTTCATGCATAAAAGTTCACTAGTTAAAAATTGATGATTTTGTGCCTGATTGTTACAAAAAAGATTGCTATGCACCAATGCTACATCTAGTTTATGGGGAAAAACAAATGTTGTTGATCTACAACCACCACCTAGAAAAGGCAACCTTGTGGACCCAAGAAGAAAAGGAACAAGGAGGCTGGAGAACAAGTGAAAAATGAGTCACAGCTCAAACGAGCAAAATTTGGTATCAAATGCAGTGAGTTCCATAAGAACGGTAGCAATAATGCCACATGCAAACTATCTACAACTTCAACTTAACCAACACCAACTGCAACTTTAACTCATCAACCACCCAAAAAGAAAATGAGACTTCAAAAAGGCCTAAAACCTGTTATGAGTCAACCCTAATAGTTTTACTTTATTGTTTTAATGTGTTCTGGTTGATGTAATGACTTATAATTCCACTTTATAGCTCATGGCTTATAATGCCACTTTTGTCTATCATATGGCTTATAATGCCTCTTTTGTAGTTTATGACTTATAATGACAATTTATGTAACTTATGGCTTATAGTGACACTTTTGTGTGTCATATGGCCTATAATGTCATTTTGAATTAAATTATGTAATTCTGTTACTGATTATTAGAATGATATGGTTATGTTACACAATTCCAAATTATATGCATTTCTGTTCTGATATGTTACACAATTACAAATTGCTTATGACAAATACAATTCATGGCTCACAATTATAAACTCATGACACAAAAATACCTTAACTCATAAAAATGTTGATTGCACTAATAACATCACAACATATACATTTCACTCATAAACTCATGATACAAAAGCACATTTATAAACTCATGGCACACAAAATACATAAACTCATGACAGTTGCACTTATAAACTCATGAAAGAAACAATACACTCATGACAAATAAAATTCCAGTCTAAAAATACATTCTTACAAAAACAACATTCAACACTAAGCTAAAAATCCTAATCACAATTGACATTTTCTACCATCTTATAACGTGGATAACCTGATTCTTCAATTTGTAAATTTTCTTCTTTTGCCTTTGAATCTTCAAATCCCTTTCATTAACAATTTTATCATCTAACCACTTGAAGAAATTATAACTCTTATTCATATGATTTCTGTAATTTCTACAACCCAAAATTCCCCCCAAATTTCACATTGTTCACCCACAGTATGAAGGACACATTCATTTTGGCAATAACACTCCCTTCTCTTGTGTCTATGAAGAATATATCTAGTTGTTCCAATGGAAGCACTACTTGACAACTTTGACATTGGATAATTAATTATAAAGAGGTAAGTGTAATATTTAGTTGTTCCAATGGAAAAGATTAAACCCCTAACATTTTCTCAATAAAATCAACCAAAAAGACCGATAATGCTAACAAAGTTAATTTTAAAGAGGTAAGTGTAATATTTTTTATTATGAGACTAAAGCAGAACTTCAGATTAACTTAAGGGACCTGATAATTAATTATATCTAAAAATAATTTTGGGTTTAGTCTACATAAAAAGTTAACACATTTATAATATAAGAAGTTACATTGTTGTGGTTAATACAATTTTAACCTTTTGTCTTTATTCTCCATCTCAAAAAATATAACATTGTTGTGCTCAATTTTAACCTTTGGCGTAAGTACTATTTTAATTCATGAGTTTACATTTGTTTTAGTGTTGATTTGGTTTGTGGAATAGATGGAATGGGAACTGCTGAGTGGAGATTCGCCAAGAGTCCTACTTATTATAAGTGTATGGATTATATTTTTGAATTAAAGATATAGGTTACGAAAGTATGGATATTATTGTGATGTATGGATATTATTGTGATGTGGCATTGTTGTTGTTTTGGTTTTGGTAGTTGAATAACTTTTTGAATCACTTTTTATTGTTTCGTTATATTAATGCTAATTAATCATGGTTTCAATTTTTTTTAGTATTGACTTGTACGTGTTCACAAATCACACGACGTTTGCTCTTTGTAGCATAAGGTGTTTTACTATATAATGAAAAAAGTTATTCAACTTCTGATTGTATTTGTTCAATCACTATTGCAACTAGCATCGTGTGTTGAAGTTGGACTTCCAACGCTTATTGTTATGGTTTTCATCTCTCAGGCAGGTACACTAATTTTAAATCCAAGGTTTCATTTTTTTCAAAATTTGATTCTAATTCTAAAAGTCTTTATTATTTTCAATTTGACGCGGTATCTTCATCATTATATAAAATATTTGACGCGGTTACAAATTTTTGTGTTTGTTTTAAAACATAACTTTGTTCGTCTAATTTGTGTGTTTAACATCTGCTACAAACTTATGTTGATAGCATTTTTTTATGTTTATTAGTCAAAAGTATTTAAATGGTTTAAACAGATTTTGGAAGTAAGAATGTATTGTAAATAGTATAAATTAAATATTAAATAATAATATATAACGTGATGGTACAAATGTTAAATGTGACCAAACAAGTCTATATGAACAGAAAATATTTATAATAATTCATGATAATAAGTAAAGAAAAAGTGACTAAAGTAGCATTTTTGTTTCTCACTCCAAATATTTTGCAACGATATGAACAGAGTTTGTATGTAGGTAGAGGATACATATTGCTTAATCAATATAAAGATAGGTAATTTTTTAAATATAGAAGATTAAAATATTTTATAAATTTGTTTAGTAAAAATAAAAGTTAAATTATGTAGTACTAAAAAGAATCTTCTAAGTGTATATCATAATGTTGCTGTTATAATATTTAATATTAATGAATGATTATGATAATTAATAATAATATATTATTACTAATACAACTTGATTAAAAATTTAAATTCAATACCGATCTCTCTCATTAACTAAAAATAGAAGAATTCAACTGTGGTAGACTAATCCTACAAAGCAATAAAGAGTCCGGAAGCACTTAAAAATTACTGCTTAAAATTTTAAATAATAATAAGACAAGTTCTGATTTCAATACTTTTTTTAAATAATATCAAAACAAAAATAATATTTATATAAAAAAAAATATCGATGATTTAAATATTTTTTTATATAAAAAAAAATTACACACACTGATTTATTATTTCTTTAAGAAATAATATATTTTTTTAGTTGAACAATCTAATTTTTATTATATTTAAAAAGAAATTCAGTTACCGGTACCTATCGAACTCACGGATATTCCATTAGTGGGAAGAATCTTGTTGAGCTGTGATGATATTTAGAAAAATAAATAGAAAGAGGACTAGAAAAAAAGAGTTGGCATCCATCCATCCTATGATTCCAATTATGATCAGCGTACTGACTCTTAAGAACCCAAACATTTGTGGCCCGGCACGACTTATCCACGCCACACCCAACTCAGCACAAAATGCACAACCCAGACCTCAATCATCACCTCTACACGTGTCACACCTTCCTCATCTCAATTTCTTACAACAAACTCTCGCATCTCAATTTCCTTCTTTCCTTTCCGCTGAGAATATTAGGTCAAAATATGGGAACAAATTAGTGCTATATACGAGTACTGCACACTATACTAAGAAAAAAATAAAGGGGAATTAATTCCTGCCCCAACATGAATTGATTATTTTATCCAATATCCAATTCCAGTATACGAATAATCGCTTTTTTTTCATCACGTTTCATTTCCAATTAGGCAAAATCACTTAATGCTTATTATTATTATTATTATGCCACTGGTGAACTTGCATTTTCGCTTTTGATTTTCAAACGCTAATTTCGAAGTGCCAGAATCTGATTCTTCACCATCATCACCATGTTTAAGGCTATTTAATCAGTAATTAATCACTGCACGATGCGAATTCCTAAGAGGCTCTCCTCGTTTTCTCTCTCTTACTTCTCTCCTCAGCTCGTAGCGCCTCTTTTATCTTCGCGGATTTGCTTTGCGTTTGGAATTTGCGGTAAACCTTGTCGTAGCTTCGTCAACATCGCATCACCAGGTTCGTTTTGTTTCTTACTCTTGTTGTTTCTGATTTTGCTTGAAACGTGATTTCTTGTGCTCTAAGTTTCTTGGTAGCAGTGAGTATTTTATTCTGTGAAGTCTTCATTTGTTGTAGAGGTAGTTATAGAGTAACTTAGAATTTGTTTGAATTGAGTTATTTGAGCTTAACTATATGCATAATAGCGACTATTTGAGAGTGTTTCTGGCACATGCTTTCCAGAATAGCTTATGAAATAAGTTTCACTTTATTTTATTTTATGATTATAGCACAACTTGTTTCAAGCTTATAGCACAAGTGCTTATCAAAATAATCACTTACAAAAAAGATTGTATAAGCTATTTCTTTGACAAATGGTAAAATAAATTTAAATTGTTTTTAAATGTACTATTAATTGTTTTCATAAGTTATCTTTGAGAATTTATAAAAATAAACTCAAATTAAGTTTATGAATAATGCTATAAACTGTTTTAATAAGCTCTTGTGAACAGTGTCACAAAACTTATGACATAAGATAAACTCATGTATGCCAATCCAAACAGACCCATAGTCCAGTGTGCATTGTGAGCTATATTTCTTTCACAATTGCGGTACCATGTCAAAATTCTCTTTCAAGAAAGGGATTAAGCTCAGATCAATTTTGAAAAAGTAGGCAGGCGTGTTGGGTTCATTCTTACATTTGCTGAAGTGATTCCTAATTATTACTATTGTATAAACCTATCAGGTGCTAGCAAGTTGCATTCTCAATATTCAATGGATGAGAACCATGATGTTGGTATGCATGATTCAAAACCAATTGGCAGGGATACGGAAAAACAGCCACGTGTATGGTCATCGTCTCTTGAACATGGATCTAGAACTGATAAAGGCAAACAAATATTTTGTAACCGGTCACTGAATATGAAGAACATTGTTGCCGTGGGATTTGACATGGATTATACTCTGGCACAATACAAGCCTGAAACTTTTGAATCTCTTGCTTATCAAGGCACAATTAAAAAGCTGGTTTACGATTTGGGATATCCTAGTGAGGTCTGTTCTATCATATCAGTCTTACAACACTTTTACCACTTTCTCCTTTTTCTTGCATTAATTATGATGGAGGTGTTAGTGTGATGCGATATGCATTTTTTTAGTTATAGATTTATTATCTCCTTCTTGATTCACTATGTTAAAGAATTTTATTTATTTGCATATTCTTTGCAAGTATCTTATTTTCTGTTATATTTTTGCTAAAAAATCTTTATCTCTTCTGCAGTTACTAAATTGGTCTTTTAATTGGAAGTACATGGTCAGGGGCTTGGTTCTTGACAAAAAAAGAGGAAATATATTGAAGGTTAAGGCTGTATAAATGTTTTTCTTTCCATCACATACATCACGGGAAAAACACAGCAGATTGCATGGAAAACTTTTTGTTTCACTTTCTCTGTTTGACTGTTGAATTGCTGACTGTATGTATTTAGATGGATCGCCACAAATATGTGAAAGTAGCCTATCATGGATTTAAAGAATTGTCAAAAGAAGATAAAGTTGGGACCTATGGGAATACTTTAGTACGCGATTCATTTGACGAGCCAGACTATGCTCTAATTGATACACTTTTCTCTCTTGCGGAAGCTTACTTGTTTGCTCAACTGGTTGATTTTAAGGATTCTAATCCTGGAAATATTCGAGAGGGTGTTGAGTAAGTCCTTTTCTTGCTTGCATGGATTTTGAGAATTTCTAGTGCTTTTATTTTAGATGTCAACAAAATGATTCTAGGACTTAGGAAATTATTGTTTTTATCCTTTTAAAGGGATAATTTCTTCACTAATTTTTTGAAGAAATCTAGTATTTAATAGTGTAGATTAAAATATTACCTTCTCGGTAGATTTGGCTTCTTTTATGGGTGGGCATGAACCTAAAACACTGTCATAAATGTTGGTTTCAGCTGCTTACTAATAGTGCCTTAGAAGGGTGATGTAGCTTGGAGCTAAATGTTAATCATGTTTGTAAATTGCTGCCACATGAATAGTAGACAAGTGAAATTGATGGATAGTGCTATATAAGGCCATTAATTTTTATTTCAAAAAATTGGAAAAACCGTTGTTGTGTGTAAAAGAAAAAGGAATGGATGGACATTCTTTATATTTGCATGGAAACTATAAAACAGGTGGTAAATAGCTTCATTATACACATGAGTACTTGAGACTTGAGATGTACACAAACCTTTATCGTGGCATCATTTACCCCATGTAGTTGACCTCGACCCCACCTTGTGGGAAAGGCTTTGGTTGTTGTTTATATATTTATTCCTTACAAATTGTTATTCCAGTTATGCTCGCATGTATAAAGATGTTCGAGCTGCTGTTGATTTGTGCCACCGTGATGGGACGTTGAAGCAAATGGTTGCTAAAGATCCTGGAAGGTATGAATATAACATCACCCTATCGAAGTGGGAAGTGAACCAATAATTATTTTGCAAGCAATGAGTGTCAGAATCCCAGTGTCATAACTTTTTCTTTTTGAAAATTATGGTCTTAAATTTCATATCATCTATGAATTATTTATGGAACTATTCTGAATTGCTCAGCTTTCTGTTTAAATTTTATCTATCAGGTATATCAATGAAGACACCATGATAGTGCCCATGCTTGAAATGCTTAGAGAATCTGGCCGGGCAACATTTTTAGTGACAAATAGGTAGTTATGAATTATCTATATAAGCATAGGAATAAAAATAGTTTTGATAAGTAGACAAAACAAAATATCTTGTTGTTATTAATGATTAACGGGACAATCAAATGTGTATGTTTAAAAGACATTTTAACACTTTTCTTTTAAAAAAACAATATATAGTGGTTAGCTGGAATTGTCACATGCCTCATACTTAAATGTTCAAAATTAGTAGAGTAAAATGAGTTTCTATGCGTTGATTTGCAAAAGAAGAATTGAAAAGTATTTAAATTTGTAGGGGATTGATTTAAGAAAAATATTGTAATGGATTATCTCAAAAAACACTAGTTGGCATCTTTGTATATTGACATTTTAACTAGGATTTTTCATTCTTTCCAATTCCATTTGCAGTTTATGGGACTATACAAATACTGTCATGAATTTCCTCTGTGGATCCAGAATGGTAGATGGCAGTAACAATTTTGAATGGCTTCAATACTTTGATGTGGTTATCACTGGCAGGTCATGCTCTTCTCCTGGCAGATTTACCCAATAATATTTGTTTTCCTTGGCTTCATTATTCTTCCTAATGTGAATTTTACCTTAATTTATAATGTTGTAGCCCTTGGATTCTTATGACGTGCAAATCATGTGTTACAAAAAAGTCATCGGGCTTTCCAACTGTTTACTCTAGTCCTTATGTTGTTAAGTGAATTGCATTTGCATTTTTTTTTGTCAGACCACAATACATGTCTTCCTTCATTTGATGACACTTCACATGACACTTATTTAGTAAACATGGTAATTTATACTCATCCACCCCTTAATATAAGAATCTTCTTTTTATTTTTTTTATTCTTATTTATAAGACACATTTCCAATTGTTCATTGCATTAATGATTTCTTTACAAAAATACCCCAATTTATTTTACGCATGGAAAAGAAAAGCTTTTCTCTCTCTTGTGAGGACTGTGGAAAAGTAAGATAGTGAAATTATGAGGCTAAAAATTAACAGGGAAATTTTGGACAATTAATTATTGACAAATATTTCTATTAACAATTTTAACCAAATCAACCACTTCTCTTAATATCCGTGAATTAGTTGAAGGAGTCTTATATTAAGGGCCAAAGAGAATATCTAAGCAGTGTATTTTTATCTTGAGCGTTAACTTTTGGGTTTCTGATAGCGTGCGGTGATGGTGTCATTGTGGATTTGGTTGCTAACGGGTTCAAGTCCACTGTCATACAGCGCAAAGCCAGGATTTTTTCACGAGGAAAATCGTGCGAACCTATTTGAGGTTGTGCCTGAGACTGGAATGCTTCTCAATACAGATAATGGCTCTCCTATGCCTCAGGTTAGCACAATAGAACATCATTCCATTCATTCCTTTATATCTTCTGTAAACATTTCTGATATTATTATTTTTTTAAATATTGAAAGGTGGGGAACATCTCGGCGAGGATATTCACAGAAACAAAGAATCACGCTTGCCAAGCTTTCCAGGTACAATCATCATAGTTCCTAAAATAAACATTAATTTTGTTTAGGATTACACAATTCTACGTGAAGTGAATAATGTTAACTTAATACCCACTTTGTATCCATAAGTGTTTGATAGCTCAGCATCTCAATATTTACCTTTTTATTTTTGGCAAAATCTCTGTATTTACCTAGTGATTATGAACATCTGTTGTAGGGAGGCAATGTCGCTCATCTGCATAAACTGCTTTCCATTGAATCAAGTTCACAGGTAGTTGTTGATTAAGAGTACTTGAGGATTGTTGTTATACTTATGCTTCCTGTAAAATTCTGTGTGCTTTATGTGTAGGTTCTGTATGTTGGGGATCATATTTATGGAGACATACTACGTAGCAAAAAGGTTCTTGGTATATCATATTAATCCTTAAAAGCTATTCAACTCAATGTATTTTGCACTCTAAATCTGTCTACCAGTAAATTTAATGAACTTATGGCATCTTTTACGAGTAGAAACTCAAATATTAACTCCGTCAATGTTTAGTATATGTGTGGATTCTGCTGTAAGTAACTTAAAATTGATTGTGGTACAATGTGCTCAATGAATAGGATGGAGAACAATGCTTGTAATCCCAGAACTGGAGAAGGAAGTTAAACTCCTCTGGGAGTCACGGGACACACGAAAGGTGCTTATTCATTTTATTACGTTTAGTTAGAATATTTTTTTATGTCAAGGCTTGGCTTTATAATAAATAAAAATAGAAAGAACGAAGGGTTTAATTCACGCATTAAAAGAGTATGCGGGCTTCTGATATATTGTTGATAAGGTGTGTTTTTACATACTTATTCTCCTCAAAGACCTAACATGCTAATTCACATTTAGGAAAAATTTTACTTGAATATTCTCATGCAGGAGCTTCAGTTCTTGAGGAGTCAGCGTGATCGCATTGAGGATGAAGTACATCATTTGAAGTGGTCTCTCAAGTTAGTATAACTCTGCCTCTCTCATACAAGTCATTCCTGATTATCTGCTTGCATTATTATAAAGTACTTCACCGCTTTTCAGATTCAAGAACCCAGATGCTGTTGCCAAGCAAAAGTTATCTTCAGCACTTGATAAATTGGAGGTTTGTCCTTTATGTCTGTTCCCCTGTGATCCATGGAAAGGAAGTCCAATTTCATACATTTGATAAGTGCCTTTTTTTTTGGCAGCTTGAAAGAGAGAGAATGCGATTAATTCATCAAGAAGCTCAAAGAAAATTACATCTAGGGGTAGAAAGTTCAACTGCAGCCTTTTTCATTTTCTTTAGTTCTCTTTTTACTAGTTTTCTACAATTACAGTATACCTTGGCATTGTATGGCTGATGTTGAATTTTAATAAAAAAACTGCAGTTTCACGAACCATGGGGACAGCTTATGAAAACTGGTTATCAGAATTCTCGCTTTGCTCATCAGGTAAAATGAGACTCCTTAGGTAGTTTAGGAGTATATGCACCATTTTCAACCCAGTATACAACACCAAAATGCATTTATAGTTATATCTTTCTAATCATTATTAGGGCGGCTACTAGGGAGATTTACTATTGTTTATGCAATATGTTCGCGCCTCAAAAAAAAGTTAGAAAACCTAGGAAAACCTATGCATCTTAGTTGATAATTTTCAAGAAGAAACTAATAAAAGTTTCTTATGCTTTTCTTTCTTATTCCCAAGTCATAGTATCAATTTGACCTCGCCAAATGATAGTTCGTTTAATGAACTTGCCTCATATGCATGATGCAGGTTGAGAGATTTGCCTGCCTTTACACTAGCCAAGTATCTAACCTGGCGTTGCACTCTCCAGACAAGTATTACAGACCCAGTGAAGATTTTATGCAGCATGAATTTGGTATTCTCGGTTCTGAGCCACGAGAAACGTAAGTTTCTGGCTCTCATCTCCCTTCTCAAGCTCATTTTATTTTTCTACAAGGGGAAAAAAGATGCTAGATTTATCATAAAATATTGTATAGTTCGGTCCAACCCCTAATGTGGGGGGTGCTAGTGTGCAGTAGCAATTACAGAAATTGAGTGCCATTCAAAAAAAAAAAAAAATTACAGAAATCGAGTGTCTTCGTTTAATATACTTGCAGATGACCAGTTACTTTGCAAAGTGTAAATAAGTTTTCATTGATTGATATTCATCATTATTTATTATTACATTATTCAGTAGTTAAAAGGAATGTAATTAATATATGGTCTATGGAGGAAAAAGGGTGAATTGCATAAAATAATAACTAAGCCACGGGTGGCAAGTCGAGTCAAGTCGTCAACAAAGAGATGGGAGGCAAAGTTATGTTTTCTTATTGACTGAAGGCAAAGTTATGTTACACTCTCTCGTAAAGGAATAAAGGAGAGATGACATTTTGTAACTCTTATTATATTATTAAGAGTAGTTTAGTGGTAGTTATTATATTATTACTAGTATCAGTTATCATGATGGAAAAAATTCACATTCAAAAGTTCATCTAAACAAACAAGAGATATCATATATTCATCAAAAACTATTGGGTTATTATGTCAATATTTTAATATACAAAGATGAATTTGAAAAAGTTATTTAAGTTCACATTGTGCGTTAGTTGAAAAAACTCTTTAGTCTCACATTGTAGCGAGATTTTTTATTATAGTTTCTGTTCACAAACTATGTACTATCGAATCCTAATCACGTAATATGTTATCATTAAATGTCATAATATATATTTTTTTATCTTTCAAAATAAAAATTTGGCGATTCTGATTTCTAAAAGATGCATTTTTTTCATTAATTAATTTAGCCAAAATAACATGCAATATTTATTTTCTCAAAATTCATTCTTACAGAAATACTCATAATCTATTTTTAACGTAATGAAAATTCTTTCCTCTTTTTATAAAAAGATACTCTTAAGCCTAATAGAGCATAGTCATCTTAGCATGTCCTTTTTTTTTTTTTTTAATATCAATGCCATCTTATCATACTGACCCTATGCTAGTTTTAAAGAACTATTATTTTTTTCTTTACAACAAGAACCACAGTTATTATACCAGAACACTAGAACCATCATAAATTCAGTATTTTAATTAGAACTTGTTCAAATAAGATATTTCGATTTACTCATAAAAATATCTAGTGTTTTGAAATACTAGTAAATTAACACAACATTTTCATGTGCCTGAAGCCAAGAAATGTCACGCTTGCCAATTTGTGAATCATTAAGGAATATATCAAAACAAGTTTAAAACCCTTTAATATAAAATAGTTACTCAAGAAAAAGAATAATACATTTTATTTGATGATTAAAATACTAACCACTTGGTGACATGTTAACAAGAAAGTTCCCAACTATTT